>VZRU01000696.1:33338-47046 GCA_013398155.1 Pedionomus torquatus
TTCTGTGAGTAAAGTTGGCAGATATAACTGGAAAACAAATAGGTAGTAGTGCTAGAGAATTGGTAGTTCTGTTTCATGTATATAGTTGTCTAACTCCAGAGGTATTACTCATTCTTATTTAAAAATAAAAATAAAGAATGTAATGTAAAGAGTTGTAATCTTTTGCTTTCTTTATTGAACTAACTATGTTTTAAAGGTAATGTATTTTAATATTTGTCTTGATATTGTAGAATCTGTCCTGATCAAGCTGGAATAAACCTGGCAACACCCTGAGATGGAGTAGGAGTTTCAGACCAATATAAGACACGGCTGTCAAAGCATATTTAAAGGGATCCAAAAATGTCCTTGTACAAACTGAAGAGAATAAAATATGCATTGAAATGATTAAAATGAATACAAACTTAATAAAACTATGAGTAGAATAATCTCTTGTTACTTTAGAGGAAGCTCAAATTTCCTGTATTTATATTTGAGACCCACTTTCTATTTAAAAACATCCACACCATCATGGAAAACACATTGCCATACAGGCCCTTCCTTCTCCTATCCTTCTTCCCCCTGGTATTTTCACAGACTTTGTATCTAAATAAAATCCATATGCTTTGTCAGGTTGAAATTTGCTGTGCTTTTCAGTATTCTGGTACTTGCTATTGTAGATGTGGACTACAGCCCTAGCATTTTAGATCATCTGCTTTTCTTTTCCTGACATGTTCGAAACCAAAAATGATGGCTCCATTTCTGATTACTTTTGCATTTACCTCATCTTGACTACAGCTCCTCCTATAGCTTTCTCCTACTAGGAATAAAAAAATATCACAGGAGTTATTAGAAGATATGTTCAGCTTTCTGTAAAAGCATATGTAAAAATAGCTAGATCAGGTAGCAGGTTTTCTGGCAGTTTGTGATTCTAAGAGGCAAGCTGGTGTAATTGAAATCAAATCATATTCACCTACTCTAGCAGAAGAAACCACTCTGTGCAGTTTATTGTCCAGAAATACTGTCTGCTTTGCTTAAGGCCTGAGGCAACCTTATACACTAAAAATTGTGAACCTGTCCCTTGGTAAATATGTAAGAACTACCCATAGGCATGTTAGAATAAGACTGAAGGTGATCACATGAAATCATTTGGGCCATACTTCTCCATAAGGCAAAGTCACTTTTACCTGAGTCCATATCTCTTAGCTGCTCTTAAAGTGCTCTTAGAGACCTCTAGAGGAGGACACTTTATCCCCTCAATCTTGTCTGGTTCACAGGAGTTGGGTTCTTTTTCTAAAACAGAAACAAAGAAAACAATAAACCACAAAAACATTTTTGGAAAGGTGTCTTGCTAATTTGTAGAACTAATTTAGAAGAGGCTCTAACCATTTCTGAAAGATAATAAATTACACATTCTTGAGGCAGATATGTGAGAAAGGCTGCTGGACATGTTGCTCCTTTTCCACATGGGGAAATATTATAGCAGAACGCCAGCTCTGATTAACTAGAGGGAAAGATGAAAGACAGTGAGGATAATGTAATCGTGTTTGCCGAACAGTGGACCTGAATGTGCTTAAGGTCAAGCATTACTAATAGGCAGTCCTTTAATAGGAAAAACTCACAACATTTTTTGGAAGGAATAACATTGTCTTTATACTAGTGATCAACAAGAATATACTGGAAAAAGGATGGCTGGATAAATTAAGGCTGCTACAAAATTAGAAGAGGGAGATACTAGGGGAGGTTGGTATAGGAAAAGAGGATGAAGAAAGGGAGAGTTAGGTCAAAAAAGCAGTAAAACACAGTAGCAGTTCCTGGGTGCTGTTAACAGCCCCTGAGAATTATCTGTTTTCCAGCTGAATTCAATAAAGCGGTATTAAGCGGAGGACAGATTAGCTACAGAAGCAAAGCAGATTTGCTTTTGTAGTCTGGTGATCTGTAAGTCCCAGCTTTTCCTACACCCCATGAGTATGCTAAATCTGTGCTTGAGAGGATGTGGTCTGCTGAGTCATGCCATAGTCAAAAAATCCAAGTCTTTCAGTCCTGCAGGGGAAGGAAACAGTGAAAGGGGAAACAGGAGATTCATGAGGGCCGTACAGACACACCACATCAGACATGAGCACAATACAAAGCTATTAAAGTATTCTGGGGGGCTGTGCAGCTTTGGATAGAGACAAATGAAGAGAACTTGTTTTCAATTGTTACACAAAAGCATCAGTTTTTCTTAGCAGAAAGGTTTCATACCCCATTCTCCTGTGTGCGTACCCCATTTCCTGAATGTTCTGCACTATCCAAAAAGCAGACAGCAAGTCGGTGTATTATGAGTGCATTGGGTCATCGCTCAAGGAGGGAAGAATTAAGGTCAGATTGGCGTGTACCTTAACGCTTCATTACTTGGTTTTCAGAAGATTAATTTTAGGCACTTTCTACATTCTGGAAGGCCATTAGGTACCACTGGGCCACCTTAGCTCTATAATAATGAAGTCTGGATCACTTTTTTTCTTTTTCACCCAGAAACAGTAAAACAGTTGTCACTTCTGTGGTCTCCCTTTGGATTTACAATGGGGTGCAGAATAGGATCCAGTACAAAGAGTAAGTGAAAACACAACACCATTGAATGCTCACAGTTTAAATTGCTTCAGGATTTAATTCAATGAGGCTTATCCTGTGGGATGCCCAATTATTGATGCCTGATGAAGTACCTTAAAGATAAAGGGAATTTTTTTTTTCATTGTCTTTAAAGAGAGTTGGTTGAATGGATCCAGTGCTGAACATTTCCAGCTGCCACTGATACCGTAAAAGACTAACCTTTCTGAAAGTCAAATTCTTTCTTGCTGAAGTTTGTCATTAACATCATTCAGATCAATAGGAGTTATAGGCCTAGGACAGGCACGCAACATTCCACAGACTTACTTATAGTGGGGAAAAAAAGATATGTTGAAAACTGCACATTAATTCAAAATATGCAACTCCTTCATACAGTAATTCTATCATTCTCAGCATAAATTATTTGCCTCTCTCCAGGAGAATGTCTTATGTTAGCTTCTTTAATAGTACAAGTAGATGGTATATGTATATTTCACATTGCACACAATTATCTAGTTCACAACCCTAACAATTAGTGAACAATATATTTATTAACATACACAAATGCAGAAGAAATTGAAATCTATTAAAGATGAGAAGCAGGAGAAATTCAAAAGACTCCATCTGAAAGAAGAGAAAAAATTCTTACCAGAATGGTACACAATGGTTGTGTTGCTATCTAGAGTATACCAAAGATCTTGAAAACCTTGAAGGTTGCTGGGGTATTTTTTTGTGGTTTGGGCTTTTTTAAAACAAATTACTTCACTTTAAAGAAAATGTGCAGCTGTTCTTTTAAAATTTTATAATTATAAGACAGGCAGAAATTGTTGAAACAGGGAAGTGTGTGTGAATGGGGGTTAGCATGCTGAGACATTGTATTTCAGCTGTGAAAATCAATACACGCTCCAGAGATAGGGCACTTGATCAGAAAGGATATTGCAAGATACAAAAGAGCAGATATGAAATACCATTCCTGTGAAGTTCATTTCTTGGTCTTATTACATCAGTTCAGTAGAAAACACAATGTGCATGAAACTATGGCAGTGCCAGCAATTTATTATTGCTCACCCAAGATTTTTAGAAGATTTTCATGAGATTTTAACAAAAATGTGCTTTGTGCTTCTTCCCTACCAATAATTTACAACCCAGAGGTCTGAATGATGCAGATGTGAGGGGTTTCTCTTTTCTTTTTGTCCTGTTCCCAGTTAACACAACTGCAGTTTTGTATGACTTTTATCTTGCTGATAAAATACTTACCAGGCTATGCAGAATAACTTGTATTCTATGAGGAAAGTAAGCCTGTGTATATATAAATTCTGCTATTTATTAGCCGTCTCCTTTCTTAAAAAAAATTTAAAAAAAATAAAAAAAAAATAGAATATATTAGTAGCCAAATTTAACTTCATTTTGAAACTTCTAAAAGAATATATTCTATCTTAAATTTGTATTAATACAAGAGAAACTTCTGACAGTTTGGGGACTTGAGATTTTTGATGGTGGAGGGGGATTGATTGTTTTGTTGGTTTGGTTTGGTTTAGTGGATTTTACCATGATCTCATTTAAATACCTGATGTTAAACTGGACCTCTTAAGAATATAAATAAATGAAGGTTTGGTGAAGGTACAATACATCCAGGGCCCTGTGGGCCAACCCAGAGAGTCCTTTAACATGAACACACTAGAGACTTATGTGCCATATTGACCTTTCCTAGCAAGGGTTTAATCACTGCCAGCTCCATCTCAGGAGCAGAGCAAATTTTGAGATGAAACAAAAGCCCCTTTTTCCATTTATGACTTTTTACCTATGACTCAGCTGGGGTGTTTTTCTTGCACAATGTTTGAATGGACATGTTCAGATATAGCCCTACTCATGAAACTGGTCCTTGTAGCAATGTAAGATGATGAATTCCCAGGGCTGAAACACTTTATACTGCTAAATGTGTAATTCCTTTCCCCCTTTCCCAGTAAAACTCCATCTCTGACACTCCTTCACTGACAGAGCTGTGCTGGCAGAAGGCTGTCAGAGGCAGCTTCCAAATTGCAGCTGGTTGCTAGCCCACTTCCGCAGCAGAGCCACGATACTGCCCCTTCCATGTGGCTTGCAGCAAAAAGATATATTTAACTTAGAATAATATCCCAGAGAGAAGGTGGAAAAGACAAGTGAAATGGCCTACTCTGGCAATCATTCCAAAGCTGGTGTTAATGTCTTTTGATTGCAAAGTGGAGAAAAATAAATAGCTGAAGTGCTTTACCGATTAATGCAAAGCAAATAACTCTCAACAACCAGGGTCAGTGACTGTCAGTGTTGCAGCTGTGATCATCATGTGAACTGTCCTCACTTCATTCATGTAATGTCCTACACCTGCATGCTGGCTGTTGAGAGTTCCCAAAGTGCCTACTGAGTCACAACAAATGACACTAGAATGGGAGGAGATGTATCAGTTTAACTGCCCAGATAGCAATGCTTGTTGGGGCACATTTGATTCTCATCCAGAGGGCACTGACAAAAGTTTTTCACCACCAATGCCATCTTCACAGCTTCTCTGTTCTCACCCACCCCAGGTTTCTCTCAGAGGAAAAATAAATGGCTGACTGAATTATATCTAACAAACAGGACATTTGCTTTTTTTTTTTTTTTTTTTTTTTAAATTTTTGTCAATAACNCGATATACTTATTTAATATTTCTTTTTGAACATAATCCCAGAGATTAGCAATTAGGAGGAAATAATAGGGTCTGATCTTATGTGATATGGAAAGCATTATTATTCCTGCTGTACAGATGGAAAGAAAATTGGAAAAGGTTCAAAAAAAGAGCTAAAAGGATAAGTCATGCCTTCTAAACATGGCTTATAGGCAGTTCTGTCTACCTAGTTTATTAAAGAGAAGGCTAAGAGGTGATTTGATTGTAGTCAATACATATGGAAAATTTTTCACAAAAATCATAGCATAAAAAGTTTCAGGAGCTGGAAGACCTTGCTAGTATAAAGCACATTTGTAACAACAAAACTTGAATAACTTTGAGTAATAATGGACTCAGAATTACTTAATGTCATTTCATCAAGATTTCATTTCCCTCCACCCTATGAAGGACATGCTATAATTCATCCACCAGATGAACCAGTATTGGCTATACAAACTAATGAGTCTATTTCATTGGTTAAACCAAATCAGGATAATACTGTTTTCTGTTCCTATAAATCCATTTACATCTCAAGAATGAGCTTTGCTTCTCCTTTTGCTTTTGCACCATTGAGGCAGAGGTTCCTAGGCTCGTCCTTCAGAATACAGTGCTATTTAAGAATTTTAAAGTCCTAATTTTCACAGCAGCCACCTTCAAAGACTTACATGAGCACTTGGCCAGTGAATGGGGAGAATCGGGGAATCTACTGTCACATCCAGCCATAGTTAAGACTCCTAACAGTTATTTTCTGGAGTTAGAAGTTCTGCCGCATTTTCTGTCATACAGTCTAATATGATTTTTAGATGATACACAAGTTAAAATACTTGTGAAATCAAGATAAAACACAGATAAACCTGAATTTAGTGGCATTTAATTAATTTGGAGGTGTCTGCCACCCAGCATTGTATTACAAAACACAATATAGGAAGGAAAAAAAAAAAAAAAAGAAAGAAAGAAAGAACGAAAGGAAGGAAGGAAGGAAGGAAGGAAGGAAGGAAGGAAGGAAGGAAGGAAGGAAGGAAGAAAGAAAGAAAGAAAGAAAGAAAGAAAGAAAGAAAGAAAGAAAGAAAGAAAGAAAGAAAGAAAGAAAGAAAGAAAGAAAGAAAGAGAAGGGTTTTTTTCTTTTTCATTGGGAACTGGAAGTTCTTCGTTCAGACCTCAATGTCTTGGCCAAGATAGCATCTATCACATTTAGATACAGAAGCTTAATTCAGTGCATGGTCAGTCAACCATGAAGTTTATATTTGATTCTGGATATTAAGTTTCCAGGCATTCAAAGATGCTTGTGTCTGTGAAGTCACTCTGGGCCCAAGTCTAGTGGAATGAAAAGGAGAATAAAGTACATTGGTGCATGGTAGGAAACTTTCTAAGTCTGGACCCTGCTGTACACAAATGGGTAGCACAAACCAAAAAGACTGCTAAACCATTAGCACCAAAAGAGGATGACAGAAATAAATGTAGCTAGCACACAAATGCTGTGAATTTTCACAGCAAAGTAACACCATGTTCTTTAGCACAGGTTTTCTGTAATTGTGATACAGTGCGAAAAATCCATGTTCAATAGCCCTTAACTCTAGCTTCTATCTCCCTGTTGGGGTCATCTTGCTGTTGATATGTAGGGTGCAGGGGGCCATAGTACAAAACATGCAGAAATAATGGATGACTCAAGATCTGTTAAAGAACATTTTTGTTTCCAACACTGTTAGTGTTTCAATTGTTTGTCTGTGTCTTTGCCTCAGTATTTATAGAAAGGTTCACAGTTCCTTTACCACTCCCGCTGTGTTACCTTCAACCACTAACTTTCCTTTGAAATCTCTGAATCTTAGGGATGTTCCTGGTTCATTCAACACTGCAGGAGTTTGCAACACACTGGGACATTTTCAGACCAATCAGAAGATGATCATGTGTTGGTTACCTAGACATATCATTAAACCGCTATGAAACAACTAAAAAAATTTGCATTAATTTCAGCCATATCTGAACAGATGGGAATAAGATAGGTTTTCACTGGGAAACAAAATTACAATTTTTTCTACTATGCAATCTGGATAAATCTTGGGNAGGTCAAAACCACCTATGAAAATTGGAGAAAAGTTCTAGGCAGACCATTTTACTGCCAAGAGGAAACAGAATTATAAAATAAAGAAGTGGGCAATGCCAGTAGAATCAACTCAATATCTGAAAAAGAGTCCAGAGACATAAGAACTTAATAGGCAATAACAGGAAATAACAGGCAAAGCTGAGCAGTATTTTAATGAAAATAAGAGGGCAACAACACAGTCATAAAGGACTGAGAGAAATGAAAAATGTCAAATTGTCTATGTAAATTTCTACATAAACAAGAAATTATAGTGAGCTTTGGCCATGAAAGATTCACCAGAGGGGAGCTATTTTGCATCTGAACCATTCCTGAGACCTTATTTCCTAAGAAATTCTCACTGAACCCAGCACAAATTCAAGCTCTCAGCAAACCCTTTAGCATCTTGCTTATGTTGCCCAGAGCACTGGAAAAGTTTGCACTTGGAACATGCAGAGGTGCTTCTAAAAGGTGTGATATTGTCTTTGACTATTTACACCTAATATGGGTTCTATAGCCATGAGACACCATCAATCTATCATCACCATTCAGGTTTGAAACACCAATGTTTGTCAACATTCTTGTTTGAGAGCTACCTTTTTTCAGCTGATCTTGCCCAAGTTATGCTGGATCAATGTCTACTGTTATGTTCCTCCCACAGAAGTCTGCAAACCCATCTGAATTATTTCAGTCAGTCTCTGATTGGTTTTACTTCTTTAGAAGGTGCTACAGATTGTTCACAGAATGCTTCATGGGCACAAATTTTTGGATGTGTTCCTCCTCTACCTGAAAACTGAATAAAGAATGCCATGCTGAAACTATACTAGACAACGTAGAGAATTCAGCTCTCAGTTTGAAAACACAGTGTTCTTGTGAACAGCTAGAGATTACAGATATGTATCCACTTGAGGTCATTGTTATGGCCAAGTTAAACTGAAATGAATTGCACACTTTTAGACTTGCAGGTTTTCTAGTGGGAATACTTCAGTGTAGAAACACGTTCTAAATATTGGCCTAAATGGGAGGGTAGGACCCAAGTGAAAACTCGATCAGTTTTGGAATGAAATAATGTCCTTTACATATGAATGGTTTTACAAATGAGAATTGTACAATGTGGAATGCCTTTATTTTTTCTTTTAATTATTGTTATTATTATGATAACAAGCAAACAACAAAAAAATATCTTTCCTGAAGATGCTAATTGGAGTATACTTCACCCTGATCTGGATATTTAGTTGGAATAAGGTAGAAGACACTGAAGGGGGAAGTAAATTTATCATTTAAAGAGACACCTACAAATGTTTAAGAAACCTTAAACTTGAGTGATGTGGTCCAAAACAGGTAAAAGATAGACAGAAGACATGGATATGCATATATAGCTACAGAGTATACAGACATAGGTATCAGTATTTTAAGTAATAACACATTTTCTGGGATGAAAAGATTTAGGTTTTATATATATTTCTTTTTTTTTTTTTATTTTTCACAGAAAGAGAAAAGATCAAATTTTTAATTTTGCAATTCAAAAACTTTTTTTATTCTGCAGTTTCACTTCCCCTCTAGCACTTTTCAACTGAATTTTGCTTAGGATTAGGGAAGCAGAGGATGAAGAAGTTATTTAATCTTTTCTTTTAACTCAGTATTTTTTACCAAAAAACATCAATACAAATCTATTAAAAAAAATATCAAACAATATTTTTTTCTCTTCTTTCTCTCATTGTTACTTTTACACACACTCTGTTACAAACCACAAGCATTATATGAGTAAATTTTATATGAACAGTGCTTTTCCGACTTTTATTTTATTCAACTTGTCTAAAAGCAGTAGTCTAAATAACAGATTTGCTGATATTTGAAACCCTTTAGTTTAATGGTTTTACATAGGATGATAAATGTTGTTTACTCACAGTATTAAACTCTGACAAAAAGAAGTTACAGCCATGTACTAATTCAGCCATGCACACCTACTTATAAAAGGAGAAGTAATATCCCGTTCCTTACACTTGGGTACATGAATGAAAAGAGAGATAAAGCATTGCATAATAAATTCAAAAAGTAGCAGAAATGTTTAATAGTCATTTGACATTTGGCATAGTTTCTTCAAGTTTATTCTCCAGTTATTAAGTGGTGAGATTTATTTTCTTACTTTTGCAGAAAATCAGCTGCTAACTGGCTAATTCCCAAGAACTGTATCACACCTGCAATTGCCTCAGTTCCCAGCAGACTTCAGCTCCACTGATGTAATGCTGTTTGGCTACACTTTTAACTTTCCTCTTTGTGATGTGTGTATGTACTCACTTTATTGCAAGGAAGAAAGATAACCCATTTCCAATCCATCTATCCCAATACCATAAGAAGCTGAGGCAATAACAATTATCTCTATCCTTACATTTTCTCTCTTCTCTGGATAGTTCTTGTACAGTAATGAATTGTAACAGCTCCTTCACACAGACTTCTCTCCCATATAATTAATGTCCTAAGATATTCTATTTACTGGTGAAGCAGTTTGAATCAAGAAGTGATTACTTTTGAAGTAAACAGAGCTGCTAACCACATTCCACAAAGACGACAGCAGTTTCCCTTAAAAAAAAGCCAGAACACTACACACATACACAACAAAGAAGAAAAAAAAACACCTTTGCAAAATGAAACTCTTTGCTTTGGGATATTTCCCTTCATACATACCCCTTCCAACAACCACCAGCACTTTTTTCTCTCATGTCTTTTATTCTATAAGTAGAACAGAGAGTGTCTTAATCAACAGGCTGGTTTTGAACTCTGGATATTCACAGGTTGAATTAAAATATGTTGCTTTTCTGCAAAACAAAAATGTAGTCAGATCCACAAACAGGCAGAAAGCAGTCTTTTTTTCTGAAAGACAGCTTTCCTAGGAAACTTCAGAGTGAAATTTTTAATATTTGATTGTATACCTCATATTCTTATGGACCAGTAGATATATAATAAGCATGCAGAAAAAAAATGAGTTAACTGATGCCAACTGAAACTGGATTGATAGCAGAGAAGATCCCTTATAACTTAGTCCTTACAGACTGAGCAAGGGCAAAAGATATTCTCTGTCACTTAGTAGAGGAATTGTTTCTATAAGCATTGTTAATTTATATACACAAACCATTTCCTGTCTCATGGTTTTGAATCTTCTAGAAAGGGATTTTCATGGGTGTGAAAGGAAGTGATGGCTGACACTTCCTGGTGCAAGCCAAACATAAAAGGTCCTGTTTAATTCCACACATCTGCAGCACTAAAGTGTAATTATGCTGCATTGTGCTTTAAACATACAAAGTCCTATCCAGCATTTTGAGAAATTGAAAGGTGCTTCTTCCCAGCCCTATAGTATTTTCCTGACAAATGGGAATTGATGATCTTGATGACTCTTTGATGACTTGATGACTCTTGATGACTCTTCTTGTCCCTTGTCAGGAACTAGCTATTTTATATTTAACATGAAACATAAACATTAGGTTGTTGCAGTGTAAGTTGTAACAACTGTCCATTCTCCTGAACAATTGTGTCTGATCTGAATCCTGAAAGTACTGCTGTGAAACTGAACTAGTAATGCCTTTCCTTGTCCCGGTGTCTATGCTCCACATAGCAATTTTTTTGGCAGCTCAACATAGGAAAACTCAGTCAACCAACAAGAGTGCTTAGGCTTTTACCCAGATAATGAAAGGAAGACATTTCTCTAGTACACTACAAATCACTCTATGAAGGCACTAAACACTCCTTTGTTCATCATACTAAGAGCCTGTACATCTAAATTGCACCCTTAGAAGCACCCTGTTGGCTCCTGTAGATGATTGGCATCTACCTTTCAGATACTGACAACTCTAAACTAGGCTTCTGAAATAAACTATCAAGGTGTGGTCTGGTTGCTTGCTTTCTTAGACATTATGAACACTGAAACAGACACCTCTGTTAACTCCACCAAGCATAGCCTGAGGTCAAAATAAGGAAATTAATCTGAATTTCCCATAATGCCATTAGCTGTATTTGTTCTCTGTTTTGAACTCTTTAGATTTTCTAGGTCATATTTAATCATTTACAACTCACCGATGAATCTCCTTAATAAGGACGTGCCTGTGCTTGTAATAGAGGACATCATTTCACATTCATGAGAAACAAAGACACTACTAAGTCTCACAACATCAAAAGACACTTGCAGCACTGCATCTTCCTAATCTCTTACAACCCCCTACCCTTCACTGTCTTTCCCTACTTTGCCTTTGATATGTTTGGAAATCCTTGGCACTCACATTTTAATATTCATCTCTCCAGGCCAGACAGTTGGGCAGAGAGGAACTAACGAGGGCAAGTTACATCTCAGGAGAAATAACTCCAAGCCCCAGCACAGGTTAGGGGCTGACTTCCTGGAAAGCAGCTCTGCAGAGAGGGACCTAGGAGTCCTGGTAGACAAGAAGTTGACCATGAACCAGCAATGTGCCCTTATGGCCAAAAAAGCCAATGGTTCTCTGGGGTGCATTAAGAAGAGCTTGGCCAGCAGACTAAAGGAGGTCATTCTTTCCCCTCTACTCTGTCCTAGTGAGGCAACCCCTGGAGTACTGTGTCCAGTTCTGGCCTTCCTGGTTCAAGAAACTACTGTGGAGGGATACAAATATGATCAAGGGAATGGAGCTCATCTCTTATGAAGAAAGGCTGAGAGACCTGGTCTGTTTATCCTGGAGAAGAGAAGATTGAGAGAAGATCTCAGCTATGTTTATAAATATCTAAAAGGCAGGTAACAAGAGGATGGGGTCAGAATCTTCTCAATCATGCCTGGTGACAGGACAAGTTGGAACACAGGAAATTCCATCTGAACATGAGGAAAATCTTATTTTGAGGGTAAGAGAGCCCTGGAACAGACTGCCCAAAGAAATTGTGGAATTTCCAACTCTGGAGATATTCAAGACCTGCTTGGATGAGTTCCTGTCCAGCTTGCTCTAGGAGACTCTGGGAGCTGGACTAGACAATATCCAAAAGTCCCTTCCAAACCCTGTGGTTCTGCGATCCTGTGTGATCTCCATAGTTTAGTAGAGGATCTTCTTATTTGAGCAGCTCCTTTATTAGCACAAGACTACTAAGTGGAATAACAAATGAACTGGGTGTTCTTACAGAGAAAAAGAAATTGTTTTCCAGCAATGTTTTTTGGTAAAGGTTTGTTAATAGCAAAAAGATTACTTTTGGAAGACTCCTCTACAACAGAATTACTGATGTATATGATGATCTGGATCTTCAGCCAAGGCAGCTCAACAAATGTGAAATAGAGCAAGACTTCACAAGTGTCCAGTTTTAAATTAATGGTAGGACATGACCTAATAGTTTCAGAGGCAACTTCTCCTTTCTAAGAACTTGGTCTGGACATCATCCAGACTACAGAAAAGCTCATAAATGGAGGATTATGATCTTTGGGATCTGCAGAGGGACTTACAAAATTGAGGGAATTTCAAAATGAACTGCTGCAGCTTAAACTAAACAGGGTACAAGTCCCACAGGGGGTAGTGGTAGGAGACCGATATGTTTCCTTGCTCACAGAAAGATGGAAAGTGTAATAGATGCTGAACAGTTAAAGATCTGAAATATCAACTACTTTCTTCCTAAATCTTATGCAAACATTTGCACAATTCCAGTGGCAACAAGTGCAGTTTTAATGTGGATCCAGACTTCATAAAAGTATAAATACTAATTATGTCCCCGCTCTAACCGCAAAAACATTTCATTATTATAACATAAATTGTTTACCCAAATGCTATCCATGCAGTCTCAACAAAATGTGTTCCTTCTTTACTGAAGAGAATGATGACTCCCTCATTCTGATGTACAGGTAAAGCTTCAATATATAACTGAGTTTCTGATCCATTGTGTTTAGCATTGCATTTTTAATCCGTGGTAAGATTCAGTAATATGATAAAGAAGCTGTCTCATTATTTCATGTCATTATCACCTATTTATAATCTTTTAAAAATATAGTGTACAATGACACATTTACTTAACTATTTATAATTACCATTATTTTGTAAATAATTCTATTTCCCCCAAAAAACATATTCTTAATTGTTTTTCCAATATATGTCTCTATGAAATCTGGAACTTTTAAAAATTATATTGTGTACAAGGTAATATAAAGTCACATTTGGTCTGCAATTATCCCTATTTACAGACTCTGCCTGAGTAGGTTCTTGCTATCTCTGATATTCATGAAACACTGGATAGAGTGGGTCACTCTTTATTCCAATTGCCTCTAAATAGTTTGGTACATCAAATGTAGTCTTGTGTTAAAAAAAAAATAAAACCCTTTTAAACACATCTTTAGAATTCAGGTCATGCACCTTATTGTTAGTTTCAAAGTGTATGGAGTAAATTTCCCCCTCCCCCCC
>VZRU01000696.1:48351-64128 GCA_013398155.1 Pedionomus torquatus
TATGATAGAGGTTTCAGATTTGACTTGGAGGATGTGCCTAACTATGCTTACTGTTCCAGATGTATGCTAGCAACTGTATTTTAATGCCAAACAAGCTGATGCTGTTACCTTTTTCAAAAATTTTTCTTGCTTGATTAGTTATGTTTGGAATTGCCTGACTCCAGACTCTGAAAACTCTCTGTGAAAGAGACAATCTTTAGGCATATTGTCTAAAGAGACAAAACAACCAAAACAGTCTCCACTGTATACTCTTAGGCTACTTGTTCAGCTTATGTTATGTTCATTGGGTCAGACACAGAAGACTTTTAAAAGTCCTAAACTTGTTTCTTAAGGAAGACAAGGTAGGAAAGAGGACAAAATTCTGATGTTCTCATAGTAGCTAGTGGAGCTAGTGGTGAGTAATTACTGTACTGATTTTTTGTGCTATGCAGACTGTTGGAACCCATCCAGTGGAGGGCCACAAAGATAATCAGAGAGATGGAGCACCTCTCCTATGAAGACAGGCTGAGGGAGCTGGGGCTGTTCAGCCTGGAGAAGAGAAGGCTCCAGAGACCTTAGAGCAGCCTTCCAGTATCTGAAGGGAGATATAGGAAAGCAACAAGGGGTAACGGTTTTAAATTGAAAGAGGGGAGATTTAGATTAGATAGTAGAAAGAAATTCTTTCCTGTGAGGCTGGTGAGACAATGAAACAGGTTGCCCAGAGAAGCTGTGGAAATCCCATTCCTGGGAGTGTTCAAGGCCAGGCTGGATGGGGCTTTGAACAACCTGTTCTCATGGGCAGGGAGGTGTCCCTGCCCCTGGCAGGGGGGTTGGAACTTGGTAATCTTTAAGGTCCCTTCCAACTGTAACCATTCTATGATTCTATGATTTTCTTGCAAGCAAACAGGTATGTGTCTACATCAGAGGAATTTATTTTTATAAACCTTACTGGAGATAACAATTATCTGAAGTGAGACTTGGTCTATGAGTTTGGAAGTTTTTAGTCATCCGTCAGCTTAATTCCTCAGATTTACTGATATTTATGAATTTTACCTCCAAGAGAAGCCCAGCAACAGTCCAGAATCCAGCTAAACAGTAATTAATGCAGAAATGGCCACTAGAAATATGCAGGTATAATTGGGATATGAGTTCTCACTTGCAGGTTTTGTAGATTATTTTTGCTACAGCTGTTTTCTGAGAAATACTAGTGTCAGTTTCCCAAAAGGAGCAATTCTCTCTAAGCATAGCCTGGGTCACATTAAAGTGAACTCTATTCCTGCACAGGAAGGAAGCAGTACAAATGTCATGGTAGAAACACTGCACGTAAGTTAGAGTTATAATGGATTTTGATTGTTGTAATTTAATAATTCATATTAGATGTCATCTGACAAATTGGCTTGTTAACACTGTAACAAACCCACTGAATTAGGAGAATCCTCTGTCTGATGACTTCCTGGTCCAATTCAGTCAATGGGACAGGTTAATGTCCATGCAATAGGAGCTTTATCCAAAACACAGACATACATGCATACATCTATAGGCTTCTGCACATTGTTACAGACAGGCATTCAACACAGATCCCTGTCTTTCCAAAGGGCTCTTCAAGCTATACCAAATGGGACCCTTCTTGTGGTCGTGCCAGCAAGCACCACGCTGAGACTGTCTCAGCTGGAAGCCACCCTCAGCATCTATTACAACACTGCAGCTGTGTTAATAATATTTGGTGACTCCTTTGTTTCCAATTTGAAGCTGAAATGTGCAATCTGTACAGGATATGAGCTTATTTCTAAATCCCAATGGATGAATGTTCTGTATCTTAATAAATTATTTGTGGAATATAAAACCTACTTGTAAATTAAGGCGTCTGTTCCGGTGTGAGTTTATCTTGGATAATGCTGACACTTGCTGGAGGGCTCGGATAGTTTGTAAACTGTATTGGATTTGTCCCTTCCCTCCTCCAAACAAAACAGTCAAAGTCTGGCAAATTTGACTTTGGGCAGTCTGAAAGGATCATTAAAACACTTGCTATCAGGAAGGGGAAGAAAAAAAAGAATTCTTAATCTTCTAATATACATTGTTTTTCAATGGTATCTGAAGTACCTGTGTCTCAGGGAAGCAAAGACCCTTTTTCTTTGTAAAATATAGTGCCAAAAGGAACAGTTCAAAGCAAAATTATTATTATTATTATTTATTATTTAATATGTGTAGGGTCTGTAGCAAGAATCAGCCCAACTCTTGCAGTCTGATTCAAAATTTACTGAGTTCAAAGTAGTTTTTCTTATCACTCTAAAATATTCTGGATCGGACTAGATTTAGATAAATGGGTTTTTTGATATATTAGGGAAAGAAAATAAGATCATAGGACTATTCTCTTAGAGGAAGTAACAGAACCACCATCACAGGGGTTGTTGAAGGTATACAAAGGAAACCATTGAACAGGTACTGTAGTATTCATTAGTTGCGTATGGCTGAAGTCACCTCTGTGCCCTATAGGTCGCTAAGATTTGAATTGGGACAAAACAACAAAACATGGAGGCAAACTGTGATTTCAAATACTCCAGAAGTTATGTTTATTCCAATGACATAAAAGAAAGGATGCAATATGATAGATACTTAGTTGAGGATGGTTCTTGGGACTGGAAAGTTTATGAAGGTAATCTTTCCCCTCTCCCTTTTTCAGTGTCAGCACTTTCATCAAGAGGTACTTCTGTAAGACTAATTAAATTAATTAATCACTCACATTTCACTGGTAGATAATGGTTCCTCCATGTTCCATCACAACCACTCTACTGTGGAAAAAACCTACTTCCTGAACATTCTCTATTTTAAGTTAGTTTGACTCTTAAAATATTCCAAATGAAGCTTGACAAATTTTCATTAAATAGTTTGTTTACCATGTCCCACCTCATTACATTTGGGGAGCTCATGTCTCATTCTGTGTCAAGTTCAAAATTCAGAGCTGTAGTATGGCCTTGCAAGAAGCACTTGTCATAGTACAAAAAAGAATGGGATGCCATCTTGTGTAATGGAAACTGTCCACTTGCCTAAAATTTTGATCTAGAAGATGGAACATTCACAATGGTTACCAGAGTGATTTTTCTTAAAGTATTTCCAGGTAACATTTGGATAAGTCAAGGCAAGGCAAGGCAAGGCAAGGTTAAGTCCTCAATACTTTCAAGAAGATTTTCTGTGGGAATGGGAATAAGAGGGAAACATATCACCCCTTTGATTAATATTATTTTTAGTAGTATTTCTGATGTTCAACATTGTGTTTCTCACAGGATTTAGGAGTTTCCCATTCTGTCACATTTGAGATCTTAAAGTGAAAATATACTCTATAAAATGGGTACGAAACAATAAAACACCCATTAAAGCAAGATTTTTAGCTTACTGAAATGAGATATTGATAGCACAGTTTATATGCAAATGTTCTTATTGGCATCTGAAATATAACATCTGACCAGGCTCAGCAACCTATATTTAGGTTTCAAATCTTCCCACCTTCTGGTGTTTACAAGTGCAAGTGGAAACTTAGCTATAAATATTGAACAGTGTCTAAATGTTCAGAAAAATAAAAGGCTCAGAGGAGAGATTTAACTATCTGCACTTCATGGGAAAGATGATTTTATCAACAGAATTAGAGGTTACTGTAGGAGTTAGATGTAGGATATCCTT
Organism: Pedionomus torquatus; assembly: GCA_013398155.1. Classification (NCBI taxonomy): domain Eukaryota; kingdom Metazoa; phylum Chordata; class Aves; order Charadriiformes; family Pedionomidae; genus Pedionomus; species Pedionomus torquatus. The sequence goes on from VZRU01000696.1 coordinate 52,006, forward strand.
AACACTTACTTTAATATTATTCAAGTGGCAATATCTAAGAATGAATTTTCAAGTGATGAATCTCAAAAGGCTGGCATTCATCCCATACAACTTTTGCTACCCAATGAGGAGAGAATTGACTATACTGTCTCTACAGATAATAATAAAAAAAAAATTATAAAAAATCTGACACCCATGGAACCCAATTCACCCCATCCTACAACTGATTTAAAGTAAACAGACACATTTCAGATGACTGAAGATAGGGAAATTATATATTTTCCAAGGGTAAGCATGTCTATAATTAAATGAATAAAAAACTTACTACTTCATAACTAAATATATGAGTTAAACTACACTGAACAGTCTCTCAACAGGTTGATAACTTGGTCCCCTTTTATGCTTAGGTGCAATATTTAATAAATATCTGGTGAGTTTCTAGGCTCAAAAGACCTCATCTTCCATCCCCACAGAGGGAGCCTTCAGGGTCTCACTGCATTTGCGCTGAACACAACTGACACTGAGTAACTTCTGGTATTGATATGGCTCTCAAGACAGTAGTAGGGATGAAAGAGTTTTGCACAGAGATCTTAAGGTCTTCTTTCCCCACATGTTGCCCAGCACTATCTCAACCTCACTAAAGACAGCCCAGTTAATATGAATTTAAAATCCAAGATTTCCTCTGTAATAAGCAATGCCCCTTCCATAGCTCTCTCCTTCTCAGCCTGACTTCCAAGAAGGGAACGGTTGGTCCTCTGCCCTATTACAGCTTTTGTCATAGTTGCTCAACCAATTTGTCTTCTTCCAGGTGACCAGAGATGCCTACAATGTGATGTTGTTTCCAGGGCAACTACTTCCCTGATGACCCTAAAAATCCAGATATTTTTATTCAGAGGAAGCTTGTTTTATTAGATGCTTTTTTTGAATGGAGTACCATCGTTCAAGCTTCCTTCTCTTCTAATCTCAGTCCAACAAGAATAGACTGGGAAGGGAGGGGAGGAAGGAAAATGGCAGTGGTAGAAGGTTCTACATCCACATGGTGCTGTCATTTGAGGATCTATATAAGAATTCATAGCCACAGGCAGTATTCATAGGTTACACAGATTGGTTTCACAAATTATGACTTTGTTCCCATCAAAGGTATTGTAATGAAATTTATTAAAAGGACATACCTATTGTTCAATTAATCTGCATAGCTCATTCGCAAAAGATATCTTTGTGTTCATGAGCTCAGCAACATTAAACTATATTTTTAATATAAGGTATATATTTAGATAATAAAATATCACCTATCATAAAAAAGGAATATATTCATAATTTAAAATATAATGTGTCAAGTTATATATAATATGATACACATTATACATAGCACATACTATAATATGATATGATTATATATATGTAGTTATAAACACAGATATAACAAAAGAAGTTAAAAAAGGTATATGCATAGAAGTAGGTGGCATGCAACTCAGTGGTGACCAGGAAGTAAACTTCCATGTGGGAAGGATGACTCTCTTTGGTCTGTTATACCTTTTCAGCCATCTTTGTCTGAAGCCTGAACAAAGACCCTGAAAGCCATAATTGTGGTGTTTGTGGTCCTTATAATCCTAAAGCAAACCAATGCAAATTTCTCATTTTATTCAAATAAATTCTGTCCTAATGGGAACAATGCACAAACTCAATGGAGGAGCAAGTATGTGGTTCCATGCTCTTTCCTATTTACTGAAGACACAGATATTAAATTTCTATCCAGTTTCCTTATCTTTATTGCTGCTTGTCCCCTTCCTGTTTGCCTGTTGCAGGAGGCAGAAAAATGTGTAACGTTGTCTTCTTCTGCAACTTCCTAAAAAAATAAAATTAGGCTTAAAAATTAAGTCCTTTACAAGCAAAATAAATTACAGGTAAGTGTTGTGGATAGTTGCAGGGTAAATTGATTTCTGTGTACAAAGTGTACTTTTTTGTGATTTGTTAATAAAATTTTAATGTTATATATGTTAGAATTGTTAAACACATCATAAGGAAATGGAAAATTTATTCCTTTAACTGTTTTTTCCTTTTATCACTTTATTTTTAAAAGCAATTCCTAACATCATGTTGGAAACTGTGCACATCAGGTAAGCAGCAAATAGAATCCTTAGCCATTATGAAAAGTACATTACAGCACAAACTTTCATGTCTCAGCTATTGCATGCTTGAATATCTGGTTATCTTACAAGCAGGAGTATGCTGAATAGAAGTTAAAATTACTGCTAAAGCTGGGAGGAAAACCAATAGCAAAAAAAAAAAATATTCCTTTAAGTATTGTTTTGAAACTGCTGGATAAAAAAGAAATTAACTATTAAATTTCAATTTAAAAAGTTGCTACAGATGGAGCATATTCAAATCTGCAAACACATATGCACAAAGGTGGAATAGGAATTGTGAATGCGTTGTCAGCATATGGAATGGAAAGCTTCCAGGAAAGATTAGTTAGAGTTTTGTAGAAAGTAGGAGAGAGGGATGGGTTACACATCAGGGACTACTTGTGGGAATAAGGAATACTCCAAAGGGTAAAAATATATAATAAACATTTTGGGAATGAGCACTGATGACCTGAAAAAAAGGATGGCCCCTATGATTATTTCTCCATTTGAACTACAATAGTGCCACAGTCTGAAAAAAAATTCTGAGATTCAACATACAAAATTTTATACTTGGACTTTTTAATTTTGTAGTTCATGGAATCAAGGTAGCTGAAGCATGGAAAAAATAACCTCTTAATGTTTCTGCATAAAAAGAGAAATGTAGGATTAATCATCTTGAAAAGGTTATAGAAGTTTTGACAGTATGGGTCAGGATCATGATCACAAGGAACTTTCACTTCTCAAAAGGAATTCTCTCAAAACCTCAAGATTAAATCTTTCAACCTTTTGTCTTTGTCTGGTCTTAGTCTTTGTCTTGCTCTTTCTCTTGCTCCTTTGATCTTTCTCCCTTTCTCTCTTCTTGTTCTCTCTTTCTTTCTCTCCTACTATCTTTTCCTCATCTGCTTCCTCTTTGTTATTCTTTCCTTCTCATTCATTCATTAATTCATAACATGGGGAAAAGCTCTCTCTGGATGTGATAACTTCTACACTGACTGACAGGTAGAGATGAAGGACTTCAGTATTAAATTTTGCTTTACACTTGGTACTCACCAGTGTAATATTCTAACCATTTTAGAGTTAGAGATTCCATCTTCACCTTTGGGTTGGCCTTTGAACAAGTCAGAACATATCCCTCTCATAAAGGTTTCTCTGGTATTCGCCCAAACTTTTTATTTTATTTTATTTCATTACTTGAACTGAACCCTAGGAATATTCTTCTAGCCTTAGTGATTGTCCCATTAAAAGGTCCATGTTCTGGCTTGTCCTTCTATCAGGCATATTTAGATCAGATTTATTCCTTCAAATGTACCCCCCTAAATGTTTCTTTAACCCAGAGACAGGCTAAAGAAAAATGTTCAAAGCCAATGAGGTCAACAGGACCCTTTCCAGTATCTTCTGAATTTTTGAAAATCAAAAGAAAAGAATGATACATATAACAAGAGGAAAAAATAGTGAACAAATGAAAGAAGGGAGAAGATACATTAGAGAAGGAAGGGCAAGAAAAGTAGAAAGGTAACAAGTATTCACTTCCACCTTTTTAACCTCTTCCAGAGGCATTCTGGGTTGGTTTTATGTCTACTGATCAATCCTTAAGGCTTTGTGGAATCTTATTTTAAATTACTCAAGCAACAGGGCTTTCATTTTCTTCCTGGTTTAATTTTGTCTCATTATTTTTAATTATACTTTCTTGAACCACCCTAAAGTATTTCTGTCTCTTTTTGCTCCCCCTTTCAAATGCCCTTTGTTATGTGTCTTGTGCTCCCATTCCTAAGTCCTTGTTTACTCAGACCAAACAAATTCCACTCTTTACATCTGATAATGCCCAAAAGTGAAAGAGGGGGATGGTAACTCTGGAACTGTTTCATTCAGAGAACAAGGTTAAAAATATATTTCTGGCTGAGTATCCTGTTTTATTAACGGTGCTTAATTGATCATGGTGGAAAGGCTGTTATAGTCAAGTGGAGGAGGGTGTTACCTTCCAAAGCATTTTCCAGCAAATTTACTTAATTGTCTCTGTTTACTGCATACCCATTAGTGCTCTATCACGCATTAAAAGCAATGGGCAAGATTAATAACAGCCCGCTCACCCCCAAAATATCAGAGCCACTTTATGTATTGATGGCAAGTGACTCATTAAGTTTAAATGGGAATAAGCTGTAATTTTCATCACATTCTTGTCTTTTTTTTTTTTTTTCTCTTCCTGAAACTTGACATAACTCTAATGATTTAATGTTTTATAGAAACAGGGAAGATCAGATTTGCCAACTCCAATCACAGGGAAGGATAGACACGTGGTAATATTAGCACACAACACAAAGCTCAATAATTAACAACTTCAGCATGTTTGCTGCATTTCTTATTTACAGATTACAGAGCAGTTTTTGAAATGGAGTAAACAGGGTCTAACACAGACAGTATGAAGAACAAAGTTCTCTGTGCTGTTTTGGAGGCCTTGTAGAGCACAGAAAATTGTTTCTGCACTGGATAATGTACCTGCCGCACTAGACTTAAGGCAAATGGGTTCCTACACATCTATGAGAAAAATTAAAGGCTCAGACACAAAAGGTGTCTAATCATCTAACACTGAATAGCTTACACATATTATATTAAGATAACAAACAAACACTCCATGTCCTCCCAACTGTTCTTTTTCTGTAACAGAGAAACTAAAGTATGATGAAGCCAGTTTCTGCCTCCATCTCTCTGGTTCTCCCTGGTCATACAACCAAGAACAACAGAACTGGATTCTTACAAAACAGCATTCAAAGGAGTTTTGGGTTTTGTTTGGGTTTCTTTGTCACATGGAGAAATTAAGATCATTGTGTCACTATCTAGCACTAATTCTTCTCAGGCTACATTAACTGAATCTGCCCTGAGGTCTGAAATTCCCAGGCATTTCTCAGAATGTGAAATCTTGTGTTTGCCTGTTTGCAGAGCTTGGAATCAGATTCAGGCAAATCTTCAGTAACTGGGGAGTTGAAGCAAGCTCCTTCCAGCACTGCAAGATTCTCTGTAGTCAATATGGAACACTCTCAAAATAAGACTTTCCACACACGTGAATCTAGTGACAAGTTCAGCACTCTTTTTTGTAAGGATCATCAATTTTGTTTACTTTAAAATGTTAGAGTGGCAAGTAGAAAAACAACAGATTAAAAAACTCAGAGGGAAAGAAGCCACAAGCCTTTCTCTTCAGTCTATCCATTAGTCATTTGTAGCTCTGCATATCTCTATTTCTGCTTATAAGGCTGACTTTCTTAGAGATGGCACATAAATTTCTGTGTCTGGTATAGAATTTTCATAAAAACTCAGAGTGGTTCTACCGACTTAAGTGGGGTTAATCCTAATGTAATTTCATGTTACAAAAGAGAATGCAGTATATATTAATATAAAGTTATTAATGCTGAGTTATGCCCAGCAACATCTTTCAACACTTTTAGTGTAAAAACGCAACTGAAAATCCTTCTGGATTCTTCATTCTTCCTGCTATTCTTTCTTCTATTTGTGCTATTTGTCCCTAATGTAAGACTGCAAAATGTATTTGCACACAGTGAAAGCAGAAGATTTCTATTTATCATCTATTTAAGTCAGATAAGATCCTCATTGTGTACTTAATTTCTCTTTATCTGAAGACTCCTTGTGCCTCTCATTTTTTCTTTCATTTTAATGACTTTATTTTCAGCTCTGGTTTCACTCTCAGTATTTTTCTCAGTTACTGGATCTTTGGGACTGTTTGCCCCTTAGAAATACAGCTGATTAATTCTAAGACTCACACAGGCAGATTCTCAAATTATTTTTGTTACAGTCACTGTTCCCCAAGTTTTATTTTTTAACAATACTGATAACACACAGAGTAGCAACAGTACCAAAACAATGATATCTTTTAGAGTTTAATGCAATACCCAGTGAAGGTCTTGAAACTCTTCCCAGTAATTTAAAGAGAAGTCATTTTGCAAACTCAAAAAATGAAAAAGAGAAACTTTTTTTTTTTTTTTACTCCCAAGTGTGTGCTAAAGATCTAATTAAAGGACCTTGTCTTGCAAATATTTATTCCAAAATCTCTGTTAAAGGTGTTAAACTGAATGGAGTGCCAAACTTCATGCCTAGTAACAAACATCTGTACAAGGGAATTGTATCTTTTTAATTGTTTATCATACACTGGTGTTGATTCACAGGAAAAACTGCCTTTTAAAGCCTGTGTCCTCCACATATGTCCCTCTAGGTTCATACTCATGCATTTGTACTTGTAGATTGGGCAGATATGCTGCCTGATGTCATAAAACTTATTTTTGCATAAAACAGCCTGGCAGAACACAGCTGATACAATCTTTGATCCAGAATTTTGTCCAGTTTTCAATTATACTCTTGGTTGCAAGAATCTCTGGGAAAATAAGCATACCTGCCTCAATACAAGTACAACTAAAAAAAGCTCAACAGTAAAATTCAAAGTGACTTATCTAACCAAAAATACAACAAATTGATATTTCACTGTAATTAGTACAGCAAAATGCTCTGAGTGATGTGAGTGTATTAAATGGAAAAAGAAACAAAAAACAAAAAACAAACCAACCAAACACCAAAAATAAATAAGCAAAAATGAAACCATCTACTGGAAGTTTTCATAAAATCATAGAATGGTTTGATTTAGAAGCAATCTTAAAGATCATTGAGATCCAACCCCCCTGCCATGGGCAGGAATACCTCTGACTAATGAAGGTTTCTCAAAGCCCCATCCGGCCTGTCCTTGAACACTTCCAGGGGTGGGGCACCCATCCAGTTTATGTGACAACAGATCCTCTTGGATAATAAGGTTCCCTTTATATATTTTCTGGCTTCTTTCTGAATCTGTGATAACCATCTGGATAATCTGCAGGAGTTTGCTACCGGGGGCTACTACTGCTTCTCTTCTAGGATTTAATGGAAAGAATGATCTATAGGCATGCAACAGTTAGTAGTTTTGTCAATGTCCTGCAACATCCATTTGGCATAGAACAAGCTCAAATTTACACCCCTTTTCTATTCTTACATATCTACCTTTCTGATGCAACAACTTCAACTGAAATACCATCTGTCTGAAATGCATAGCTGGCATCACCTACTTGGAGTTAAGCTGTTGGGTTTTTTTCACTTCCTAAATAAGTATTTCATTTATCCTAGCACTGGACACCAGTTGTTGGTAGATCATGTCTGCATATTTGCACCTCCCTGGAATTTGCACAATGGGGGCACATAGAGATGCATTCACATGAGGGCTTTTAACACTCTGCCTCCCTATTTCATCAAGTTTGTTTGTGTTTTTTTTTTAAGTTAGGAGTAATTGCACCCAGACCTTTATAGCATGAAGTAATTTACTATCCAAACTCCAACTTTCCCTTAAGGTAATTGCCAAATTATCCATTAACCAATAATAACAATATGCAAGAGAGAGATTTAGGGAAACGATCACACAACTAAAAGGCTTGCTGCTATGCTGTACTGATTAGCTGTGAGTGCTCTATTCTTATAAATCAGCTAGCCTAAATTTTCACAAGTGACTTGTGTTTTTGTTGTGTAATATTTTTAACTCCATACTCCTGAAAACAATGAGCCAAAAATTTCCAAAACCATGAAGTTGTCACTAAAATATCTCAGGATATGATGTGTATATATTATCACAGAGATTTTGCTATAGTTTCTTCGTATGCTAAGGTCTTCTGTACTATTCTTCAGAAATATGGACTAAATCCACTTTATAAAAATGAAAATTATTTTTCTACTAGTAGTATCTGAGAGCGGTGTTTTAATACAGGTCAAGTACTATAAAAAACTGAACAACACGAGGATGAATAGAGAACAGGTGGACTTCTTGAGATACTCCCCCCTTAAAGGTGATAATATGGCCTGTCTCCAGTCACATCACTGCTTATTACTTCCTATTGTTTCTTTTCTCCATTACATTCTGAATTTGGCCTTCCAAATGTTGTTACAACTAAAATAAAAAGTCACTTTTCAACAAGAAAAAGTAGTACTGTAAAATCTTCTTAAAACGAAAAGAAAGAAATCGATTTTGAGTCATATAAATTAAGCTTCCTTACTATAGTAATTTGTGAATCATAGAATTACATTTATCTAACCGATGTTAAATTTGCTCCAGATAAGAAGTTTCCCTTGTGACCCAATACATAATTAAAAATCAAAATAATAAGATTTATGTTCATTTGTTTATTCATTTTGTAAATCTATAGGCCATTTTGCTGGCAAAGCCTGGACTAGAAAGATCCAAGAAATATTGATTTTTTTCTTCTTCATGACTATTTAATTGGTTAAAGTGTGCACCATTCGCACGAGCCAGCAAGTTGATGCTGGTTACATTTTAATAAATGTACTCCTCACCCGATCAATACATCCCTGGAAAAAAAGTGCTGCTCTATCCCATGTTAATGGGAAGAAAATCTTTTTACTATAGTCAGTCATCATGACAAACAAGAATATGAAAAGTGTTAATAAAATGACCAGCTGTCTATAAAATGAAAGACTCACAAGACAGTTTCCTTTCTACCTTTAATTCAATGAAACAAAATGGAAAATTACACTGGAGCTTGATGAATAGGAGGTGACGTTCACAGTCAGAAATCAAATGTCATAAAGTCAGAATTTGACTTAATATCCTTACGATCCAGAGATTCAAATTTACCATAGCTGTGTTGACACAGAATATATTCAAATATCCATAGTGGAGCAATTCAGGCCCAGTCCCAAAGATGGATTTAGAGTTTTGACTCCTATTTGGGTTTCAAGCTGACTATTGATTTAATTGATTTCAGGAAATCAATCCAAGGTTAGGAGAGTCCTAAGCAGAATCTGAAAGCCTAAATGTGCTGATAGATGTTATGCTTAGAAACATTTTTTTTTTTTCCTTTATCACTCTTATCTCATTAATATTTCCAAAGGAGGCACCTGAACCATGACATTTCTGGCCTTTGTTATTCATTACGGGTCTAACCTAAATAGATCAGATGACATGTCCTGGATTTCCTGGTATTTATCAGTTGATCCTGTTGAGTTATATTTACCTACTCAGATCCTCAGTGGATGCAAGAACAGGGGATCTTTTTTTTAAGCTATGCATCACAGTATGAGTTTTACAATCAAGTCACCAAAATTTTCTACTTTACTATCTGATTTGATGTTGAAGATTAGATCTAAAAAAAGGTGTTTAAGTGTCTCATAACTTGGAATAAGCTGGCCAGTTCCTGGTAGACAATTTAAATGTTAACAAATGGAACGGATTGGGGCCTATACTCCCTACATAGCAAGCAAAAAACCCGAACATATAAGCAACTGACGTAAAGAGTTTTATGCATTAAGCACAGAAAAAACTTTAAGGGACAATAAGAATCAGTAAAGGGAGATGAACACATTTGAAGCTTTATTTCTTTTTCAGGTTTGGGCACTTGTATCAAAGGAATAGTTAGGCTACCATTTTAAAATGGAGTTACAATGAACCCTGAAACATCACATAGTCAATCATTTAAGAACAAAGAAATGTCTGATGTCTGATTTGTTTGTTATGAATCATTATACAGGAGGTGAAAAACTGTGTTTAATATCCTTTGTAGTTTAATTTCTGAATTGGGTGCCCCCTAAGCTGAAAACTATTTTATCTGTGGAAGCTAGAGTGACTCTGAAGCCTGTTTCTTAGGGAATTCAGGTAGGAACGGGAAGAAATCAATCCTGGAGCTTGTTGACTGAGATAAATGAGACTTTTTGTATCCATACTGTCTAGATTTTTGATCCAATGTTTACTTCCTTCTAGTGCAATGGCCAAACACCAGATTTATCCTTCCCGTTAGCTGTTCTGCTATGCTTGTTATTTTCCATGTCTCATTAATCAACAGCCTGTAATGTGTGGTGAAGACAATGCAGAGGTACACCAGCATGAACTCTACCAAATTCTGCATATATGCTGGAATACCTCTGTTCAATCTGAGTAATCTGTATTTTTTCCACCCAAATCAACAATATGTATGATCAATTCCTTTCTTTAAAATTGCCTTGGTATTAACATCATTCTATCAAAAGTGAAAATCACTCTTCGTGCAAAAAATTCAGATACGATGGGATGGGACAGAATGGGGAAAATTGCAAAAAGTCTTTGCTCTTAAGACTTTCAAGAACCTTCTTGGAAACCTCTATTGTAAATCATGGAAAATTTCTAACATAATATAATTCTGAGTCCCCATATTCCAAGATAATTGCAAAATCAATAGCAGCTACTCTTCTTTTTTTTTGGACCCTCCCACAAAATCCATCTTCATTCATTTGTTGTCAGCAAATGGCTGTTCTTTTCCTTTCCTAAATTTTTGTCAGAAATTTATTTCCAGCTCAAATAAAAATTTCTTTCTTCAAATACCATGATTCTGGAATCAAACTAGAATGTATTTCAGAATCATTTTGCATTTCAGCAACACAATCATCTCCTCCACGTTGTTTAACAAAAGAATGCTATTTCTTCACAGCATTAATTCGAAGTTCCATGTATTATTGTTCAAGTCCACTNTCTTTTTTCTGTTTATTGTACCTTCTGTACTTCTTACAGTGACTTCCTTTGGCTTTCCACATATTTTTTTCCCTCTTACTAGTAAGGGAAGTTTCTTCCTTCAAGACACTACCTCTATTTTAATTGTTTTGAAAATTCATCTAATAACATATCTCACTTTTTCTTCTGTCTGTCTCCTGTAGTAATGCATTTACCTAGGCTATTTAAGTGTGATACAAATAATGACATACACTTTATCAGTAAATTGGACAAATAAATAGCTAGTAAAGCGTGTTGTTAACCAGAGACTTTTCCATCAATGTAAATAACTTTGGTTATCTGAAAAGTTAACATCCAGTTACCCTAGTCAGACAGAAGAGAAATACCTTCAGGGTAAAGGTGCTAGGGATAACTGGAAGTGCCTGCCCCTAACCATGCACTACGGGAAACTAGTCATAACCAGTTTTGACTGAACACACTGCTATTTGAAAAAAAAACAACATGTGTAATGAAGTCTACTCTAAGCGCAGTATAAATACTGACTTAATTTTTTAAAAGAAGTTATTATTATGACATTTATTGGAACATATTTTTGTGCTACTGTTTAAATGTTTTGTTTTGTTTACTTTTAAGGCTAAAAATCTCTACAAAACAAACAAAAAACCAAACAAACAAAGCCACAAAATAATCCCACACAAACAAACCAAAAATCCCACATGGTCAGGTTTGACTAGTTGATATAAGAAACTGCATATGATGACTAAGTCTTTCTCTGTGCTACTTATTTTGCTCCATTCTTTTACTACTTCTATGATCTTAACAGATGACTGCACCAATAGCTCATTTTGGTCCTAACTCAGCTCTACCTGTTTGGTTTACTGCCATCAATATTGTGGATACAATACTGCATCTGGAACTTAAACACAGTGAATGCTTTAAACATCGCTAAGGTCTTGATCCAATTCTCACTAGTGAATGTTGCTGAATGTGAATCTTCCCACTGATTTCACCAGGCTCATCCGGGCTTAACTGATAATTTACATCACATATTATACACCAAATTTAAGTATAAATTCATAGTGTCTCTTACTTCATAATTTGTAGCAGAAGAACATGCATAAGAAGTATTTATACTCATGAAAGTACAAAAGAAAGAGAGAGCTGTCTAAACAAGGGACCATTTGCAAAACATAATGAACCAGATGATTGTTTAAAACCAGACCTGACTAAGGACCTTAATCAGTTGAGTTAGTGGGAAAAATAGGTGGGGGCCCACAGGGACATTTGAGGTGTTTTTTTAAGTATACTTCTCTCTCTGTTAGAAGCAGTACGTATACATATATATAATGTATGCTGAGAAGATAGCTGTGTAAAATTAAGTCTCTCTTAGTTATCTTATTATTGTTTTTTTCTCCTCTCTCTCTCTCCCCTCACCTCTTTTTTTTCACTTTTTTTTTTTTTTTTTTTTTTTTTTTTTTTTTTTTTTTATTTTTTCAATGAACC
>VZRU01000697.1:17276-40409 GCA_013398155.1 Pedionomus torquatus
TTTTTTTTTTTTTTCTCCCCTGCAGTCCATATAGCGTTCAATATATATTTTACTGGTGGTGCTTGTATATCAGCACTGAATTAAGGAAAGTATTTTGCATATGCAAAGGTGCAGTTGATTCCAGAATATCTTAAAACATAACTATGCCTGAAAGTTTGAAAATGTATCGATTTTAGTCATTCAAATAAACTAATTGTAGAGAAAATGTTTAAGTTTAGAAACTCTTGTTTGAAAAGGCTGAATGAATTGGTTTGGAGTCTAGTACACTACTAGAGAGATTAATCAATCTCTTTTTTTGTTCCACGTGATTATACATGTCAAGATTGTAATTTAGGAAGTGTTTGTGTGGTCCTGTTACTCCTATGACCTTCTGCCTCCATGTACTTTATTGTGCTTTGCTGCTTTCCTGTTTGTATACCAGCCTCTTTCTTTTTTTTTTTTTTTAATCCATTTTTAAACGTTTGGTTTCATGAGTGCATTTGTGTGGTCTATCAATACCAAACATGGTTTTTTTTCCCCTTTTGCTTTGTTTTAAAGAAACTGAAAATAGGGGTGGAATATTTATCAACAAACTACAAAAGACTATTTCTGGACTGGTTTTGTGACAGCAAAAATCCCAATCTCTTACTTTCTTGGTCCAGCTGGTTTGGGTATCAGAACAACAAAAGTGTTGTACTTTGTAGTATGACAATTTCTTTATTGCGTCAGATCCAGGAACTGTATGCTGTCTTCCAGACTGGAAAGCATCAGACCTTCCTGGCTAGTGTTCAAACTGTGTAATGATGAAGTAAGGTACCTGCTGACTCCTTCCAGTTTTAACTGATACGTTATATGAAAAATTGTATCTTTTATATGTTCTTGTTGAACATGTCTTTCTATACATGCCTATTCTTTATTTGAGCTGTTCAAGGCTTTTTCATATTACCCTCCGTAATTCACAAAATACACAGGCTGAATCAGCTCCTGTGCTAATCTTAAAGTAGGCAGCAGTTCCTCCAGCCTTTGTTTTGCCTTCGTTGTCTTTCTAAAACATCTATAGACTATCCTTTCATAGGCTGTGGTGTTCCTCAAAATTATATTAGTAATGGCTTGCGGCAGTATGAGCTCTAAAAACATTGTAAGAGCCTAGATTGCTCCTGCCAGCAAAAGAGAAAAATGCTAGTGTCCTGGGGCACAAAATTCTTCAGAAAATAGTGTGAAATCTTGGATGAATGAGGTGAGAGGATTTTCTTTCCCTGCTCATGGATGGTGTTAACCGGTCCTTAGTAGCTGTGAAGTACTTGTACTATCATATATTCTCCAGAATTACTTCAAAATTGAGGGAGGGTTTTCTAGGAGACAATTAATGTCGTCTTCTTTCTTCCCAGTTACCTTTGACTAACTTGTGCTGCTTGTAAAGTGGAAGAAGTAAGGCCTTAGTCTTAGTTTGCTTTACAGGAATACTTGGGACCTGAAGGCTGGAACAAGTTAAAAACCGTTGAGAAAGGTGAGGAATACCTCAGTGTAGTTGTTGTGATGTTTGAGACTCACCAAGATGTTCCAGGTACCAAGAACCTAACTTTTGCTCTCTAGAGAGGAGACTCAGGATAATCCTGCACACTGCAGTCAAAAAGATATTTTTTTAATATAAATTTTGATATAAAAAGATATAAATGACATCTTTTTCATTGCTTGAAGCCAGTTTTCCCTAAAACTGCCTACAAGATTTATGAGCTGTTTGTGCCTACTGGGGAAGTGAATTTCACCATTAAATGTAGATTGGGCACCTATGTTCCAGGAAAATAGGCATTGAATGCAAGATCTGCAAACCTGAAGTGATACTTAGAAGAGTCAGAGCTATAAGTAGGAGCATTTTCAAGTGCCATACACTTTTATCCCTCAACAGCAAACTTCTTAAATCTTTCCAGAACAAATCATAGAATCACGGAATGGTTTAGTTTGGAAGGGACCTTAAAGATCATGTAGTTCCAACACCCTGCCATGGGCAGGGATACCTCCCACTAGAGCAGGTGGCTCAAAGCCCCATCCAGCTTGGCCTTGAATGGAATGGTGAGTCCGCAGTCTCTCTAGGCAACCTGTTGCAGTGTCTTGCCATCTTGACAGTAAAGAATATTCTTCCTGGTATCTAAACTAAATCTACCCTCTTTCAGTTTGAAGCCATTACCCCTTGTCCTATCTCTAGACTTCCTGACAGAGAGTCCTCCCCATCGTTTCTGCAGGCCCCCTTTAGGTACTGGAAGGCTGCTGTAAGGTCTCCCTGGAGCCTTCTTCAAGCTGAACAATCCCAACTCTTTCAGCCTGTCTTTAGATCCTTCTCTGTTCTTTGGATCAAGAAAGGTCCTGACCCTCTCAGCAATAAAAGGCTAGAAAGGTTTTAAGTCCTGTCACCCACTCCACATAAGATGAAGAAAAGAGAGTCTCTCTTGACTTAAATGGTTGTGTTTTGTGAAACAGTTGCATGATCCAATTTTCATGTGTTCACCTCTACTGTTAAATGTGTAGACTTTTGATCATGCAAGCTATAGGATTGTGGAACTAGGGACTGTTTTCTTAAGCTATGTTGAAGAGTATCAAAAGCTCTAGAACACCATCATCTCCTTCCTTTCAGCCTTCTCTCTTTGCCTTTTTGTGCACATATCTTTTGTCTTTCTTCTGAGCATGTCTTAGTATCAGTTCTAATTGTGTCTAAGCTGCAGAATGAAAGAATTTCAGGCTACTCATTTGTGTGTTTCTGAGTGAGCGGTTTGTGTAGGCCAACGTATTTTCATATTGGAGTGACTCATGCTGAAGAACTGAAAGAGGCAATTTGTGGAAAGTGAGGTTGTTCTAGGTTTGACCGGTATCCAAACATTATGTTCTGACTAAATCAAGTTCTGCGTTGCTGAGCTGTAGCCACATGAAATGTTTTATTTGGTACAAACAGTTATTGCTTGCTGTCATTCACCAGTAAAGCTTTAAAAAGCTGGAGAAACTTTGGGGTTGGTAAGTACTATTAGGAGCTACTTCATTGCTGAATTTTTACCCCATCTATTAATGAGTGTGATGGTGAGGCTGCCTGAGCTTACAAGCGTTCTTTGCAGTGGGTGAGATATCTAGGGTTTTAAGATGTTATATTTTTAAATTGATAATTAAAAATACAGACACATATGTAAGACTCTGCAATCAGGGACTATGATCACAGTAAAACACACCCAGGTTGGGTATGAATCAGGATCTTTTGTGTGTGCAAGCAGCACACAATGAAGTTGTATAGTGCTATTTGTTGAATTGCTGTGGAGAACTATGATTTGGAAACCTCCAGTTTTTGGAGTGAGTGTTGATCTCATCAGATCTCCAAAGCTGGTGTGTGCCACGTTTGCCCTGGAAATGGGAGAGAAAGAATTTCTGTGCTTTTGGTCCATGATTCAATCAGTGTTGTAAAAATGATACTTTGTTTTCCTCTTTATATTCCTTTGTATTGTTTTTTTTTTTTTCAGTAAGCTTCGGTTTTACTGACTGATTTATAAGAAATTGTGAAACAATAATGGTTGCCATATTTTTTCACAAATGCAGAGTAAAAACAGTTGTTTGTAGGAAACTGTTACAAAATTTGTTTTCATACTTAACTCTGCAGCATTCTCAGAATGACTATGAAGAGAGCGTAGTGCCATACAGTGCATCAGGTCACATACTCATTATGTATCCAGTTGTACTTTATGCGAGGATGCACATACATAAAAAGCGGATTTCTGACAGACACCATGCTCCAGACTAATGGTGATTAATGGTTATTAGTCTGTAGGTTTGGAACCTGCTATCTTATCTGCTTAATCAAAAGCAAGAAAGTGCTTTATATCTTAATGGTCAGAGTAGTGACACTTCAATATATATATATATATATTTATTCTAGATAATATGAAGTAGCATAACTTCAGTAGAAAATGAAGAGGGATTATTTTTTTCTAATCAAGACATTCATGTGGTCAGAGATTTCATCTCTGGAGTGGAAGTATTGCAACATCTTGTATGTTATGAAATATTCATTGAAGTCATCAGTTAGTGTGAAAGGGACATTGGTGAGGCATCGATAGATTAATTCACCGTTATTTTACTGCTCACAAGTCACAACGTATGTTTGTTTTCCATTGAACAAAATTCATGTTATTTTGTTTGGCTCAGACATTAATATGTCACATTAATTGTAGACATAGGTAGCTGTGCAGCCTTTGGCAAGCTCTTGAACGCTTACCAAAAAAGCATGGAAAAAATCTGAGAGAAAAAGACTATAAATATCAGTTTGGCTTACAGAGCATGAAATAGCTGAAGGATTGCAAAATAGCTTGAAGACGTCTTGTAGAATATTGAAAATTATTTTAAGTGAATTGATGGCCTTAGAAAAATAGGTATATGCTTAGGCGTCTACTATTAGAATGATAAACAAAACCGTGTAAAGCAACTTCTAAGCTGAAGTCTGGATCTGATCCAAACAAAAATCAAGATACTAATTTGGGATTATACTTATGTTAGCTCCTAGTTAATTTCCTCTCTCTCTCAGGTACCAAAATGCTGATAAACTAAATGTCAGTTGAGAGCAAACTTTGCTGATATATAATACATTAACTGCAGTTTTTATATATATTTTGTATCTATATTGCTGTCACATCGAAGTTCATGCAGATCTTCTGCATGAAGCTGAGGTGAGAGTTGCAGGCACCTGCAGAGACAAAAAGCCTGGGCTGTTTTTAGGGGGAAGAAGGGAAGAGGGAAGGCTTGAAATCAAGCTTGAGAGAAACTGAATTATATGCAAGGACTCTATTTTGGCATTGGAGTTGAAGTTAGATTTTTTTTCTTTTTTTGAAGAGTCGTAGATTGTGTTTGAAATCCAAATACTAAATCTGGAGCTGAGTAGGAAGTAACATTTTTCATTTTGCAGGAAGTTGGATTGTTTTCTTATTTTTTTTTCTCTTCCCAAAATGAAGGGGGGGAGGAGGGGAGGCAGAAGGTAGCTGCATAAACTGGTATGTTGGAAGCACAATCTGTTTGGATCTCACAAAAATCTTCAGTTTTGTTTTATGTCAAGCATTTTATTCTGATTTCTGGCGGTTTTGTCCTATGAATCCTTATAAGACATTAAAATGAAACATTATGGTATTTTGAAAGGGCCACAGGACTCTTCAGTTTAAGCTGGCTTGTGGGTTGTGTTTTATGTTTGGTGTTTTTCATATGTGGTTGTGGTTTTTTTTGTGTTTATTTATTTATTTATTTATTTTTAAATTTACACTGACTCATTTCAGTGAGTTACTGTTTCCTACGCTGCTTGTAAACATTTAATCAGTTTTGGTTACATAACTTGAGTGCAGGTACTTATAGCTGTTAAAGATAGCCCTGGTAATGTGAACATTATTTTTTTAGACTTCATTTTTCAAGTATATTTTCTCTCAGTTTCTAAGCTATAAGAGATCCTTTTTATTGAGCGTTTTTGTTATTTCCTAAAGTGAGTGTTTATGTGTCTGTGTGTGCTTTAGAAAGGAAAACAGAGAATGATAGGAGATGGGATATTTCTTATCTCACACCCAGAAACTATGTAGAGTGGTGCTAGTTCAGAAGGGCTGGTCGTTACTCTGAAGTTGAGACATTTCAATCCGGTAAAGGTAAAAAGGGTGTTTGCCTTTCAGTTTTGACTCTGGCATAGAACAAAAATGCTCCCAAAGTATTACAACGAGAAAGAGACTACTTAATAAAAGAAGATTTGAATACGTTGAGTTTTTTGTGTAGCTCTATAGTCCAGCATGCATGGGAGGAGACGTAAGGGAGAAGACAAAACACTAATCTTTAAAGTAGGAAGAAGATGAATAAGTCTGAAATCGGTTCAAGTTGTGGGGAAACTGGGACATGGTCTGTAGTTTTTCTGTGTACTCTGCAAGTACGCTACCATCTTAAAAACCAAATCCAGAGAAGAAAGAGGATGCCAGTTCAGTGTTCTGATAAATGGCAGTGCAGACATTGTGAAGGGAAATATGTAAACATATAGTGTTTACATATATATCACTGTTTAAATTAGTATGAGTACAGAAACTTCTAATTTGAAAGCTTCCTGTCACTTTCGTATGCTGATCTGCTTTTTCTTTTCTTGTTTAATATGTTGTCAAAGGGAGAAGGCAGCGCAGTCCTATTTAATAGTTAATCAATGACTTATTCCAGAAGTTACTTTTAAGTAAAAGGATTTACTTTTCTTTGAAGTTAGAACATCTTTTCTTATTCCTTTGCAGTTTTTCCTTAACATTTCAAGTGTTTTATGATCATCTGTGACTTTTTTTCTGTTTTTAATATAGCTCATCCAGTTGATTTTGAGTCACCTTACAGTACCAGACCTGTGTAGACTAGCGCAAACATGTAAGCTACTATATCAACATTGCTGTGATCCTCTACAGTACATTCATCTCAGTTTACAACCTTACTGGGCAAGGATTAATGACACATCCCTGGAATACCTACAGTCTCGCTGCACTCTCATCCAGTGGCTGAATTTATCTTGGACTGGAAACAGGGGAGCCATCTCTGTTTCTGGATTTAGCAGGTCAGTGCTAAATGTACAGAGTTCTTTGATAAGCTCTGTTTGCGGAGCTGCTGCACGGTAGTTTCCCTAAATATTTGAAACTGTATTAAAAGAAAAGAAGTGCCTTTGATTTACTATAAAAGATGTGAATGTTATGATGTGGGGAAAAAAACACCCCAACACCTAAACCAGTAAGAGATAGTAGATGTAGCAGCAGAAGTCCATTTCGGTATGTAGAGTCTGCATGTGCCAAACTGCCTGTGACCGAAAGGCTTTTTCCAGGGGGAACAGTGTTTTCCTTTCTCCTGCGCTTCTAAAAGTCTCCACTAGAACCAAGCTGTCAGAAGTCAGTCTCGAGAAGAAAATGTGGGTTTGTTTGTACAGATGAGTCATCAGTAGCACTGTATAAGAATGGCTGCAGTAATAAACTGATTACAGTGCATGCTTACAAGGTATGGGCCCTAAGTAATCACTGGAGTGCAATGTAAATGCAAATATTTTCATAAAAATGATTTAAAACATCAGCCCTGTTGGGAACCAGGGGGTTTGCATGTGCGTCTTCCACTGAGCTGAAAATATGACTGTGCTCTAGGTCATTAAAATAGCAAATTTGCAGGGATTCTTCTCTGTATAACAGCCGTGTTCTCTGCTTTCTTAACGTATCATTTCTTGCTTCTTTGCTCGTTTGCATTAGTTAAACAGCATCTATCAATGCATTTTATTTAAGCAAAAATTGCTGCTTCAACTAAGAGGTAATCAGCAATGGCAGGTGAGAGCAGAACTTCACCGATAAGAAACAGAAATGTTTAATATATCTTTAAAAAATTGCTTTAAGTCTCATTTGTTTTCTGAATAAAAAGGTTAAGTCAAGTATTCAAATGTTTTCTTTCCTTTGGTGCCTGGTTGCCTTCCCTGGGGAAATAAAATAATTCGAAGAAATACCTCATCAAGACAAGAATGCTACTTCCTTTTTTTCAGAACTTCCACTATAATCCAAGAGCCCTATGCTCTTTGATGCTTGTTGGTAGAATGAGGAAATAAACATCAGCTAGTTGTTAAATGGGGTACAAACCCTTCTCCTAAATTTGGATTTCATATTAGATGTGTTATGCAGAGGATAAATATGCAAGCTTTAATTGAGAATTCAACTCTGAAGTGCTTCCTTTCTGGTGCTTAGCTATTATATCTGTCTCTTGGAATCTCAGAGTATGTGCATCTTCATGGCAATTTTTAAAATTTGTTTTTGAACATACAGTACTGCTAATAATTTTTGTATTCTTGAAATGGATCTCCAAATTCAGAGAATTGTAAACTTTTAAATTCTGGCATTTCTGACTTCCAGTTAGTTGAAAATGGCGTTCTTGCTAATGACTTTTTTTTTTTTCTCTGCTAATAAATAATAGGAGCATTTATGTGTATTCAGCATTTCTAAAATAATAAATATTCATTGTTTGATTATTAATAATCTGTGAATAAACACGGTCAATTTATATTTGTTATTATGGCTGATATTTATTTGTAGCGAGGGAAAATTGTTGGACTTTTGATACAGTAGTGAAGTTATCTCTGTCTCTAGGAAAAAGTATTTCTTGGAAGCAATATCTGCAGTTTGAGAATGTTTCAAAAAATCTGATTGAACTGCATCTCCCAATGTTGTAAAATAAATAATTTTCAGGTGTGAGTTCTCAGAATTTTCACGTCTGAATAAAAATTCTCCACTGTAACTAGATCTGGTTTTCAAACTTTCATTTTTCCTAATACAGAGGTAATTTTGCACCTCTTTGTTCTGTATAAGTGTCTTTTCTAGTAGAATTTCTAAACACAAATTTTCCTTTTGGCATTCTTCATCAGCAGGTTTCTCAAACTTGCTGGCCTCCAGGGAAGAAAAATTTGCTCCTCCTTTGCTATGGAAGTATCTCTTGATACAGGAGACTTATTAGAACAACACTTTATTTTTGTAAGTGTTACTAGCGTTGATGTAACTTTCTTCAAAAAAGTAGCTTCCTGATGACAGATACTGTTTCTCAAAGGAGAAGTCTGTTTTACAGCTTTATAATGTTTTAGTTTTACTGCACTGACTGTCATTAAGAACCCATCACCATGTGGGTATTTTGGCATCCAGGAGTCATGAACTCCCACAATTTTTCCTTTTGGACTTCTAGATGTTTCTCACACAGCATGAGTTTTGGGAGATATTACACAAAACAGAGTTGCCCAAGAATGGAGGTACTTTGATTTCCCAAAGAAATTTATTTCATGCTTAAATTTTCTTTCTAGTTTACTCTTCAGGCTATGATTCTTAGAGAGGAGATTCTCAGATGGCTGGAGAGAGTGCGTAGCTGCTTTTATCAATTACTCCCCATGTTAATTCTTACTGAAAACTTAATCAGACTTTCGGAGTGTAATTGTCCTTTGTGGAAATTAATTACTTAGATATACCTGTCTCTCCATGTAACAGTAGAAGACATGTAGTGCTAAATTTATGAATGTAGAATCTCTTGCACCACTATTTCTGAATCTATTTTTTTTTTTTCTTTATCCTGCTCTCTTTGGCTCCCTCTCTGGTCTTGGTATTTTCTACTTCTTCCAGCAAGAGAAAATTTTAAATAAGGCAGTGAGGTGTGCCTATAGAGTACCAAGCTATGTCTTTTATTTTTTATTTAATTGGTGAAAAGCTGTTCTTGTAACTTGAGGTTGAGTGCAAATGAGCCTAGATTGCTGATTCCAGCACTTCAAGTTTATAAATTTTGTGCTAAGTTGCCGCGTGAGCCACCAGGAATGGCTGTCAAGGCAACTACTTAGAGGTGTTGAGAATTCTGCCTGGTTATACCAATTTGAAGGACTCTTATGCTGTTTTTTAAAAGGCCAGCATATATTTGTCAATTCAAGGAGAAAAAACAGTGTTTGATAAATGAAATTTGTAAGTAACTTCACAAACACTACAAATTACTGCAGTGTAGGAACAGCAGAATGCTAAAACCGAAGTACTTTATCCTCATAGATAACAGGATTTCATTTTTATAGGGCCTGGGTTTTATTTTGTTTTCGTTGTTTTTGCACTTTTCTCAGCATTTGGTGTCAGAGTTGGCACTGCTGAATTCAAAACTTAGTTTCATTCTTACAACTATACAGTTTAGGTTATGATTTCTGTGAGTCAGGGTGTGTTTAAATGCTACTCTTGCTTGAATTTTATTTTGCCAAATATCTTTCAACAATGTTTTTATCTGTGGTTTATTATGACAATCTTAAAAGAAGTAGCTTGTGTAAATTTGTGTTGCTTTAAAATGTTCCTATAGACATGACCGTAAGAAATAATTGGAAATATATATTTTCTTGGGAAAATGTATTAAAGTAGAATACTTTTTAAAAGAGTAATTTTAAGAAATGTGATTAAAGACAAATACTGTATTATCATGAGAAGATAGAATGCTTCAGGCACATGAACATCCTGAGGCAAAGCTAAAGGTATTTTAACTTATTGATAACATCTACTCCTTAGGGCTAAAATGAAAAATTTACTATATAGGCTAACTAAACTTAATCATTTAGATTGAACTAAAAGTATACAGAAAAGTGCAAGACAAATTAGAAGAGTATCTGAGTGGTCTCAAGTGTCTGGGAGTGCAAAGTGACAGGGAGTAAACAAAGAATTCACGGTGAGCGTTGCATAAGCAGCGCTGTGTTTCTCTTGGCATCAGAGGTAAGGTGAATGTCTTCATGGCAGGGGAATAGCAGCGTAGGAGGAGAAGACCTATATAGGAAAAGTGAGGGAAGTTGACTGGAGGTATGCTAAATACCGAGATGCTGAATAAATGCTCTGAGGTTTGAGCAGCTCAAGGACGATGACAGTTTAAAAACCCGAGTTCTGCATGCAGATTCCTTTATATCCCTGATAATGCCATTAGATTGTTTAAACTCTTTTGCTTTAAATATCGGAGGTATTAGCATTTTTATTTACTTCTAACATTTTATGCTGTGAAAATGCATTAATGGTGTTTTATTTTCAGGTTAGCGTTGCAGTGTTTGCGTGTCGAGCACATCCAGGAATATTTCTTTACCAATTTTGTTGCTGTTAATATTTGCAACTTTAGTTGCTGCTTAATAAAGGTCTATTTTGACAATATTTAACGTGGTGAGGCTTTGTTACAAATCAAACTAGTAGGGAGGTCAGAAAAAATTACCGAAACATGTGTGAGATACTCAGTTACAGAAAATAGGAGCAATGTGTGACTTGACAGAGATTCTTAATTTAAAAATTGCATCTAGTTTTGTTTGGGTTTTTTTTTTTGTAATTTTCACAGTTTTTACTAAAAACTTAGGGTTGCTGTAACTGAGATTAAGTAATAATGTTTGTTTTGCGTGTTTTTGTTGAGGTAGTTTGATCTCCATTGAGAAATGCACAGGATAAGGTACTTAATATTTTCCTGTTATGTTTTAATGTTTAAAACATTTTATGTAATGTTTTAAGGTTTGCTGACAAAAGAAAAAATAGTATTTAAAAGCTGGAGTAGAAAATAACATTATAACAATTAGAATGTCTTAGAGGAAGGGAAGGTGACTTCATTTTAATAACAAAATTACGTTAGTCAGTCTCTCTCATGTGTGCATACTCGCATGCACCAAGACAACCAATATGTGTCCAAACCAATTTATCCAGCGTGTAGCATTCCATTCCGTGCCACCTCTATCCTCCGTCTCCTAATGTGCGTGTCCTGTGAAACTGCACATAGGTATGTTTAAGGATCTGGATGACCTGCTAATCTCACTTCCACAAACACGCTGTTCTACCTGCCCCCGCGTTGCCTTTGTTCTTTCTCGTGCTTCTCCACCTGTGTGGACCCATTCATTCTCCAGTCATATCAATCTTAACACTTCTCTTACAATTATCTGTAGTACATGCTGCTGCGGTTGTGTGACAGCAATCCTGAAAGGAAAAATGTTATTGTGAGTATGAAAATATCTGGATGTGACTTTAAGAAATACGTTAAAATGTAATTCTATAAACCAAATCTCATTTTTTAAATTAAATAAGTAAATTTCTCAAAATTCCTTTAGGTCTTCTGCCTTAGGGCTTGTATAGCATGTTATGATCCAGTCAGTTAGGCACTTGGAATTTTTAAATATTAGTTGCACTATCAGTGCGGAGACCACAATCGCAGAAGTTGGTGTCTGCTGAAGAACAGTGGTATCGATGGCCACCATGCAAATACACAATCAGCACAACTTTGGAAGCTACCCAGAATAGAAGACAACTGACTGACTGGAAGGGGAAGGAATGTGCCTCAGGGTTCGGGGCAAGAAAATGGAGAAGTGCGTGAAATTTAAATCTACATAGCACATTAGGGGTTGATTTTATTCAAATATGTAACCCTTCTGTATAAAGTAAGTACACTGTCTTATTAATTATGAAGACTGAAGAGAAAATAGATTTTAGAACAGTACAAGATTCCAGGGGTGCAGGAACTTCTGGTATGTCTTTGGATTAAATGCAAGACTGTAACTGGAAGACTGGTTGGGATTATGAAGACCTCTGCCAAGTCTTGGCGAGTAATAATATTGGTAGGGATACAGTAAGAAAGAGAAAACCTCAAGTTATTAAAAGTGAAATGAGGAAGAATAAAATTCAAGTGGTTGGTTTGGGTTCTTTTTTGAACATTATTCTTACCCGGTGGCAAGCTCTGGAAAGCAGGAGACATAAGTAGCCGCAGGGAGTTTGTAATTGCCTTGAAGCAAACTACAGTGGTTGCTTTAATGAGTTACTGTGTCTAGGAGGATGACACCAAGGAGTGCTAGGCAAATAGGGCAATGTATCTGTCAAGTAATAGAGAGAACTTTTCTGATTTGGATGCTGGCATAAGGTAACACTACAACAGAAAGTGCTGAAGAAAACTAAAAATCTATCCAACCCTATGTTTTTCATAAATGGAAGTTGCTGAATTCTGGACACAGAATTCAGTGATTTGTACATTGATTACTACAAAATGATTACCAGAATTTTTCATTGAAAATAGATTTGGTAAAATCTGCATGATTGAAACCTGTTGGGATAATTGTACTAAAGGAATATAAAGCTAGGTAGCTATTTGTATTTAGGAATGATGAGCAGATGAGAGAAATGCTCTGTGATCACTGCTTGTTGTAAAGCTTTCAGTAGCTTTGAATCATGGGTTATCAAGCAAGTGGGATTCATCATGCTAGTGATGAAGTGTAGTTTTGGATCCAGTGCATTTCCATTAGAAACCATTGGAGCAAGTGCAGTGTGTTCGGTACCCTTATGAGTATATGTCTAAAGATATTTTGAGGATTTTTGTTTGCAAGGTCTTATGCAGCAAGTTCTGACAGGAAGGGTGTGATATCTTGCACCTTGATATTTTAATTTTGGATCATCATTGTCTGATGGGATATGCTTACAGTATAGACATAAATTACAAGATTGGAAGTTATTGAAAAGTTAAATCACCCCATGATCATAATGAGTTTAACATCAGCATGAATAAATAGCATCCTAACTGTTAATAGATATACTTGGTGTTTCAGAAAGTTTTCACTAGGACTAACTTCTTAATAAGGTTTCCCTGGAGCCTTGTCTTCTCCAGGCTGAACGATGTACATGTTCACATTATTCTAGATTCTTTTAGTCAATCACATTTCATAATGAACACGAAGGGATGAAGGGAAGTCACTGTCAGAAATTGTGTGTATAAAATATTGATAATAAAAGCAAAACTAAAGGGATGGATGACTGTGGAAAGGAGGAGAGACTGAAAACAGGAACCAGTCGGTCCTTAGTGATGAAAGGAGGGTTGATTTTTGGTAGACGGTGCTTTTTTAGGAGTTGGTTGTTGTCAAGCAAGGCAAGTCAGAACCGGGGATCCAGTGTCTGTTAAGTCTCAGAAGCTTGAAGGCAATGCCACATTTTTTTCTGAAAGCTTGAGAACCCATGTTCTACCTTGCCACGTGGCTTTGGGGATCCACGTGGAAAGCCGTTCACGAAAGCCTCTGTCCTGAGCAGCCTGTGAAGTGCAGAGATTGGTGTGCTTTGATGGCTCAGAGAGCTTTGCAGTTCTCCCTGATGTTCTCTGCCCTGTGCTACTGCTTGGTGGCTTCCTCAAATTCCTCCTCCTGTTTCTGTTCATGTCTTTTGCCCTGTCAGCTCTTTTTTGTACCCTGCTTGCATGTTCCTTATCCCCCTTGTCTTTCTGTTTAATGGCTCCTAAATAAACTTTTCCAAAAAGGCAGCAAGCCGTGAAGTGCAACGCTTATTGCTATCGCTGTGTTTGCTCTGCCGGTGTGTTACAGGCGTAATGAATTTAAATAAAACATTATGAGGATAATAACTCCTCAGGCTGGTGAGCCTGGGGTTCTTCTCCAATTCTAGAGGGTTAAATTAGTGTTTCCTTGACCTGATAATGTTAACTTTTAATGGTCCTAGAAGGAGAGAAGTGTTGATCTGTACCAATATTTATAACAGCAAGGGCCTGTTAAATTATATGGCAGTTAACCTAACATCCGTTGTTGTATTGGAGTAATTCATAAAATATTTATCCCTTAGCAAATTAAAAGCTAGAGGTAAAATAAGTGGCGATTGACAAGGTTTTATGGAAAATATCACCATTCAAACAAACCTGATAATTTGTTGATGAAAGAAGCTGTGTGAATGTATTGTTAAAGCGCTCATTAAATAGAGGAATTGGCTAATTGGTAATCAGCAAGGAATCCATATGTCTCTACTTGGATTTCCAGGGGATTTCTATCCTATGTTTTTCTGTGGTAGTGTTATATTCTATTGCTAGCCTAAAATAGCAGTCTGATGTTTAAATACATGTTGTTAATTGTTGTGAATTGTCATGTTATTTCATCTCTGGCACTACTGTAAGAAGGCTTACCAGTTTAGGTGAATTCAGTGTATCGCAGCATCACAAATAAGTTTATAAACTCCGATTAAAATAGATAGATTTATAATAAATAAAATAGATTCTAAAAATAAATATAATATAAATTAAATTAATAATTAAATTAAATTAATATTTATATTTAATTAATATAAATAAGATAAATAGTTTCTAAAGAGAAACTGTGGAGTTTGACAAAAATAGTGAGAGTAGACTTGAAGGCTCTCTACAACTACCTGAAGGGAGGTTGTGGAGAGCCAGGGGTCGGTCTCTTCTCCCACATCACAGGTGATAGGACAAGAGGAAATGGTTTCAAGTTGCACCAGGGGAGGTTCAGATTGGATATCAGGATTTTTTTTTACACTGAAAGGGTTATTAAACATTGGAATGGGCTGCCCAGGGAAGTGATTGAGGCACCATCCCTGGAGGTATTCGAAAGATGGGTTGACATAGTACTTAGAAACATGGTTTAGTGATGGGGTGGGTTTTTTTGTTTTGTTTTTAGTCAGAGTTAGGTTTATGGTTGGATGAGATGATCTTAAAGGTTCCTTCCAACCTAGATGATTCTGTGATTCTATGAAGGCCATACTTAGCACAACCCCTGTGGCTCTGGGGCTTATATGTCCCTTTCATTTCTCAGACACTCTCTTTGTATAGGCTCATAGAAATATTGGATGTTAGGGACCTCTGAAGGTTATCTGTTCCAAGCTCCCACTTGAAGTGTCCCCAGTGTTAGATCAGGTTAATAAAGGTTTTAGGTGACTCTTGGAAACCTCTAGGGATGGAGATGCCACCCTGCAAGCTCCTTTCCCCTCCATATTGCATAGGATATGCACAATCAAACCAAGGCCATGTAATGTGCAAGACGAAAGGAATAAAGAGAAGCGATGATGAATGGCAAGTATTATTTGAGCAAGTGGTGAAAAAAATAAGGAAAAGAGAAGGCTTGAAAACCTGGATCTTGAAAGACAGGCTTCAGGCCCTGCACTACTGTTAGTGTCATTCTGCCTGCCAGAATGGGTCTGCTTTTAAGACCAGCAACTATTTCTCCTAACTTTTACCAGGAGCAAAGTCCTGGGAAGGCTATTACTTAAGTTGTAGCACTAGGAGTTTTTGTGCAAGCAGAAGAGTCACGTGTCTCTGGCCTTTCTATTGTATCAGTTAAACCCCAAAAGTAATTGTAACTTTGTGGTGCAAGTGTCAGAACCTAAATCTTCTTGGTCTGCATGAAAGTTTTTGTGGGATAGAACTGGTAATAGAGCAAATCAGAGTATTTATTACAAGAAACTAATTAATGGACTCTCACAAGTAGCTCTATTATTCTAGGAAGTAGCAAGAGGAACTTATTGTGGCCCATGGGTTAAAAACTACTGGAGAAACTATTAAAATTTATTTTATAACAAAATCCCAGCAAACATGGGGGGTGTCCTATTAAATATCAAACTTACAAGCCTGGTGGTTGATTTAGAGTTTGAAGGTTATCTTTTCAGGAAAAAGAACGCAACCTTATGTAGTTTTAATTAAGTCTTGGATTTAGATATAATAGAGCTTGAATTTCTGACACAGTCTCTGACAGAAGGTGTAATTCCTGTAGAGATGATCAAAGTTTCTAAATTTTTGATATTTTGTCTTCAGATATCTTAAAATTTTATAGCTCCAATTAAAGCAATGTGAAATAGTTCTCGGGAATCTTTGAGTTCTAAAACAGCTACAAAGTATTGCTTTTGACTTATTTGTTAATGAAAGGAATGAGACTTTTTCTGAAAGTCTTAAAATACTCCTGAATATTGCATCCATTTAAAAGCATTTGTTCATCCTCATTTTTCCACTTGCAGATTTTTATGAGATAAAGAGAAATTTGAAATTATTGATTGCCACTGCTGGAATTGGCTTTGGGGACCGTTTAAAAGCACTTCCAACATAATCTGTGTTGTACTTTGCTCTATTGTCTCAAGAGTAAATGGCGAGAATGAAGCATGTTTCAACTTTCTAAATGAAGCAGAGTTTTCAAGACCAACGTTAATGTAGGAGCGAGTCCTCTATACTGGTCTTACCCCCGGTGAATCTTTTGCAATTGATATTCAAGGTAGAATTGCTTTTTAAGACTGTTGTAGTGACGTTAGTCTCCCTATGCCACATACAATGTTATATAACCTTCTGTGTGTCTTAAAATGTAGTCAAACATACCTTTGTACAAAACACTGTAGAATGTCTAGGTTAAATACCGCGTCAAGTTATGTGGATGAAACAGCCTTGACTTTTAGACTACCTTTGGATTTTGAATCTTGCTCTCTTACTGGTTTGGTCTCTTCTGGATTTGTACAGATTTGATTCAGAAGTAATTTCTTCAGAGCAGTTATGATTAATTTACTTTAACCTAATCATGCTTTCTCTTAGTTAATTGAGGTGACATAAGAGCTGTAGTCTGTTGGGGTTCTCACTGCTGGAAGGAACTATTTATTGGTTTACAAGCTCAAAGTTTTGGCGGTATTTAGACTCTCACCTGGAAGTGCATTTATTTTTCATTTAAAATGTGCTTTTTACAGGTTCTTGAAAGTTTGTGGCTCTGAACTAGTACGCCTTGAGTTGTCTTGCGGCCATTTCCTCAATGAAACGTGCTTGGAGGTCATTACTGAAATGTGTCCAAATCTGCAGGAATTAAATCTGTCATCTTGTGATAAAATACCACCTCAGGCTTTCAACCACATAGCCAAAGTGGGCAGCCTAAAGCGTCTCAATCTCTACCGAACAAAAGTGGAGGTAGGAACAAGTCTTTTTAACCATTGCAATAAATACTTTCAACCCTGGTAATGTTGCCTTTTTTTTTTTTTTTAATTAATGAAGAAGTGAGTCAAAATTTTGTATGTAAATTCAAAAGGTAAATTCAGAAAACTTCAATGGTCGTTTCAAAAATCATAGAGTTTTCTAATTACTATTTTCAAAACAGCTTCTGGATTTAAGAAAAACTGAACAAAAAGCCTACATGTTCTAACTTGCATGGAAGATTGGGTCTTTTAGCAATGTAGTAAAATCACAAATGTGAAAGCTTTTCTCTTGTTTTGAAGTGTACTCCAAACAGATTGTGTTTGGGAATATAATTGGGAAATTGTCCTGTTTAGTAATTTACTGTAATTCTCAACATTCTAGCCTTTGGAATGACTTCCTAGGTGCCCACAGTTTTTATATGTTAGCAGTAGTTAAGATGTGAAACAAAATTTAAAACATAATTTTAATTTACAGTGTAAACTTTACTTCTGTAAAGTTTCAGCAGTTACTCAGCTGCCTGAAACAAGGTTATTGCTGTTTGCTGCAACATCATATTTGCCATCTGAGATGGAAGGGGTTTAGGTGCTGCAATTGTGAAGGTTGTTGTAGTTTACTGTGTATGTTGTATCCTAGTGAATTCAGCAATTCAAATGTGAAGTGGTTCCATCTCTTCTCCCTAACTACATTATTGTGTGTTGCAACCCCACTACTCTGTTTTACATGGAAGCTCTCATAGCTGTGCTTCTCTTGTTGCAAAAGCTACTGCTTAGCAGAGCTCCAAAATGGAATGGGAGTGGGGAATATCTCTGCAGTTTTTTCTAGCTCTTTGTTCTAGAAACTTCTCCAGCTTTTAGTTCTTGATCGTTTTTAAGAAGGGTTTGGTTTTGCATGTTATTCCTGCTTGTGCTTTTGGCACACAGAAGTGATATTATGGCACTAGATTGTTCCAGGTGTTACCTGAGAAGAACTGAAGCTGGAAGAATAGGTTCTGTCTAGTAGATGTTTAAGGGGCAAGCAAGAAAAAAAAAAATTTAAAAAAAAATTGTACTTCATCACTACATTTCTCTCCACTAAATGCCATTCATTTTTTCCAGTGCTTTAAGTTTGTTATTAAAGATTTCATTCTGAAAGGTTCTTCAATTCTGTATATGCTTGAAATAATCTGTAATGTGCTTTGAGAAACTAATCCAAACGATTTCTAAATGTAATTTCTGCTAGCTCAAGACTGCTATTATACTTGTTGGATTTTTGTGCTGGTGGCTTTGGTATTTGCTGATACATGAGTCCTTAATGTTTATTCATGGAGAGTGTATTCACGGCGTAATTTAAGCACTCGTGGCATTGATAAATTTAAAGAATACAAGGAACAATGAAGGTATTATTGTATACAGTAATTGGTAATGCACATCTTTGAGGTTTGAGTACGAATATTATCTTGATTTAATGCTTATAATGAAGTATTCTATCCATATAAACAATGCAGCCAAAATTGTATTTTAAAGAAACCAAAGCTACAATTATAGTAGAACTTGACAGTCTCCTTATTTCTGAGTGTAAATTTTAATGTAAGATAACATATTCATGTTGCATGAGATTTTGAATTCTGATACCTTTGACCAAGAGCGAATTCAAAACTTGAGCAGTTCTAAGAGAGGACACTGGAAATTTTAGACACCAAGAAGGGACATAAGAATCTCTGTAGCAAAAGTAACAGCTCTTATTTTCTTATGCCAAGAGCAATGAAAGAGTTAATGTTGGCATAAAATAATTCTGCAAGTTTCAGAAATAACCTGTTACAGGTTATGTTGTACTCCAGAGAGCTATTGTTTGAGGTGTTTCAGCTTGGACAGAACTTTGGCTCGGGCACAAATCTCTAGGATTAGGAGTTTCAAGCAAGTAGTGGAAAAAAAGTGAAAGCCTGTAGCTATAGAAAATGGGAGGTTGAGTCAGTGACAAATAATCCTGCGATACAGGCCCTTGGCGGTGTCTTTTGATCCCTTGTCAGGCTCATGGGGCTGAATTCGGTCATTTGAGCCCATAATGTAAAAAGTTAGGGGGAAGAATGAAGGTGTAAAACAGATTTGCAGACATAAGGGAGAGCATAATTTGACCAAATGAAGCAAAACCAAAATGCAGTAATTGAATTAACTACAGAGACTATTACTTTCATTAAATTAATTCAGTAATTGCTGTGTTGCTTTGTCCCAATCCCTGCTGTGTCCCTGGCACTGTCAAGTAGCTGTAGAGAACAAAAAAGTGTCCCTGTATGTCCCGAATCCTACCTTGCAAATCACACTGCACGGATTTGTGAGGAGGCAAGTGCTTCAACATTTTTCTGCACTCAATAATAAGATTCATTCCTTTTTCATTTCCATACACTGTCTTTCTTATCTTACCTGAAGCTCGTACAGTGTGCATACTGCATCTATTTCTAAACCTGTAACGAAAAGTTTTATCACTGTCCAGCTCTTCATCTCAAAAATGATCCAATAATCTAAATGCATTGGGGGGCGAGGAACTGATTTTTAACGACCATATTCCAATTTTCACCCTTTTCATCATGTTCCTTTCCATGTTGTGTCTTCCAAGGTGCTAGCTGATGGGTGCTTGAGAGAGAGTAAGCTTCCTGTTCTAATGTCAGTTTATACTATAGAGGAAAATGGTTTTGCTGCCACATTTATTATGAAACTATAAATGAAAATTGTCTGCATTAACACCTTTATCCAGAAGGCATCACTTGTGATTGTGGTAATAAGAGCAGGGTGGGGGTCCCCTTCTGCAAACATTGATTGAGAAGGTGTGAAAGGCGCTGGCTCCTGCGTCTCTTGACAGGTTTTTCAGTCTGTTTGGAGGAGGCCGTGTGTGCTGGAGCCAGGTTGGCTTGGGTTATGCAGTCTCCAGAAGTCCCTTCCAACATTCAGCTCTTCTGTGATTCTGTGACTTGGTGTTGATGGCACTAATTGAGTACTTCACCCCTATAAACTTTGTTCTCCTGACTTGTGACCAGGATAGTGCCCAGTTGAGGTGCACTTTTTCTGCATGCCACGCTTTTCCCATCAGTAAAATCTGTGTAATAGTAACTTTCACATTTTGTAGCTGTGGCATGAGGATAAATATTCAGGACGCTTGGAAGGTTTTTGATAATATATATGCTACTACATAGGGGTGTGTATAATGAGGTGATGGGCAGTGCAGGGGATCAGAGCATAATGTTTTCTTTCTGCCCCTCTGCTTCTTACTCAATTCTCTCATTTCAAGGATGGGTTTTTCCACATCAGTGTCTCTTCAAGAAGACCTAATCACTCTCTACAACTACCTGAAAGGAGGTTGTAGAGGCAGGGGTTGGTCTTTTCTCCCCAGTCACAGGCAATGGGACAAGAGAAGATGGCTTCAAGTTGCACCAGGGGAGGTTCAGATTGGATATCAGGAAAAATTTTTACACTGAGAGGGTTTTAAGCATTGGAATGGGCTGCCCAGGGAAGTGGTTGAGGCACCATCACTGGGGGTATTTAACATAGCGCTCCTGGGGGTATTTAACACGTGGTTTAGTGATGGTTTGTTGTTTTTTATCAGTTAGGTTGGTGGTTGGACTAAATGATCTCAAAGGTCCCTTCCAACCTAGACAATTCTACAATTCTGTGAAATGCTGTCACTTGATAACATGCTTTTGTGAGTTGCAGGAAGTTCTGTTTGTTACAAAGCTCAGACTTTTTCCTCAGGAAAAGCTGAGAAAAGGACTGCTAGAGAAAGCTTGCTTAAGAGCTGAAAGAGCTGTCTGTGATTTATTTCAGACTTTCAGTGGTTATCTCTGTCTTGAGACTGCATGGGTATCTTGTTCTTCCTAAAGACCACAAAACGTATCTTGTAAAGGATGAGGTGGCCTCTTCTGTTTGGTTCATCAGGAAATAGCACAATTTAGATCAGGAACTGAAAAACTTAAGCATAAAACAAAACTGGCCACCATTTAGTTTAATTTGTCATGTAATTCCCTGACATTTTTAGCTTTTAGTAATAATAACTGAAAGCTTAACATTCAGAAAAATGAAAATGGATAAAACCGAAATGAGAAC
Source organism: Pedionomus torquatus (assembly GCA_013398155.1). Taxonomy (NCBI): domain Eukaryota; kingdom Metazoa; phylum Chordata; class Aves; order Charadriiformes; family Pedionomidae; genus Pedionomus; species Pedionomus torquatus. The sequence continues at coordinate 38,540 of VZRU01000697.1, forward strand.
AACTTTGAGTAGCTTTGTAGACCTCTAGATCCAATTTCAGTTTCCAGAAAGAGTATTACTGTGTGTTATTGAATGTTATTTCTGTCAATACTAAAATATCAAGGATACATATTTATCCTCAGAACTCAAAATATTAGAAGTAGTCTGAAAATGAGTGCTTTCTGAGAAGCCAACAGGTATGAAAACTTGCCCTGAAAACTAAAGCTAGCACTGTGTAAGTATCTAAAATTAATGTTGTGTTCTTTTTTACACTGGTTAAACCAATGACTTTTGTGTTTATAAGCAGGCATATAATCTCATCACTCCCAAACTCTCAAAAGGTAGGGTGGTGAGGCACTGGAACAGGTTGCCCAGGAAAATTCAGGCTGCCCCATCCCTGGAGGTGTTCAAGGCCAGGCTGGATGGGGCTTTGAGCAACCTGGTCTGGTGGGAGGTGTCCCTGCCCATGGCAGGGGGGTTGGAACTCGATGATCTCTGAGGTCCCTTCTGACTCTAAGCATTCTATGATTCTATGAAATTCCCTCCTATCTTTAATAAAGTTGTTTCAAAGTAGCATAGCACCAACAAGTGCATAATTGCAAAATTACCTTGATGCCTTAAAATACTGTTGGGGGGGAGCATGGGAGCAGGACAGAAATGACCAGAAGCATATTTTACAGTTTCTTTGCTGGAGCAGGTTTAGATGAGAATTGATTTCACCGTTACTGTACTTTTTGCTAGTACATTATTAACATATTGCAGTCTTTTCTGGGAGAAGAATTGCATTTTGAAACTGTTGTAGTTTGAACATAGGTTGCTTTCAGATGGAAGGGTACAATACCTTGAAATTCATGAAGTACACTTTTTTTACCTTTTTGTGTGCAATATTGATTTGCCTTGTGTTACCTTTCAAAACAAATGGTATAAGAGAAGTTTACAGAATTCTGGCTTTTCACCTGATGTGGTTTTTAATTGCAGTATTAGAAAAGCAGATGCCGAGTAATTTCTGACATAGTTCTTTCACAGACTGTGCCAAAAAAGCCCCACCCCACACCCAAAAAGTTGATTTTTGGTTTTCTTCTTGTGCTGTATAATGCCAAAGGGGGAGGGAGTATTCTGAATTTATATAGCTTTTTAATTACTTTTGACAGTCTTAACAATATTAGCTTTTACGTTTGCATAAAGTGTTTGTAACTACAAATATTTATAGCAATAGCAGCACTCAGAATGAAATGAAATTGTGTACTTTTATTTGGGGTATTTTTCTTGGTTGATTGGTTGTGGGTTTTTAATCACAAGTAATTCTAGTATGGTTACACTTCTTTTGGTGCAGTATCTATGAAGTAGAACTTCACTGGCTCAAGATAAAGACTGTGCTAAATCGTAATTGTAGTTTTTCAAATATTGATGGGAAGCACCAATATTGGTGTTTCTGCAGGGATTTTGCTACTAGATGCCAAAGTTGGAGGGAAGAACTTTGATGCTGAGCTGTTTTATTGGCAGGGAGGGTTGGTTGGGGTCTTTTTAAAATTATTTTTCCAGGAGTCTTACTAGAACCTTCTTTTATGTGGTTTTACACATGGAAATCAATTGCCATTCCAAAAATACCTTAGTCACATATAGTAATAGCTGTAGTCTTAAAAGAAAATGAGTCCGAGGATACGCTGTCAAAAAGATTCCTCATCTTCGCTTTATGCAAGAACACATAGCAGTTGCCATTCACTAAGGTATTTCTGGAAGTCCGAAAGCTGAATTAATGTTGAGCTAATTGTTTCAATTGGAAATAATAAGTAAAAAGAATACAACTTTCATTGTCCTCTCAATAATGCAATTGGGGGGGGGGAGGGAAGGGAGGAGCCAAGGAATGTGGTTTTTTTTTCTACCCCTAACT
>VZRU01000697.1:40466-72735 GCA_013398155.1 Pedionomus torquatus
GTTTTTTTTTCTACCCCTAACTTTATTTTTTAATGTTAAAACCCTAAAATTAATAATTAAAAAAAAATTAAATAAAATGATTTACTGGAGAATTGGTAACTGATTAGAAACGTAGCAAGCAAGGGAAACTGTACTTAAAGATGGGAGGAAGCAGTCTTTAATGAGACTTTAATATTACTTTCAGTATCACTTCTCTGAAAAATTAGAAGAAGAAATCACAGTAGAATAAATAAAATTCTTGTAGAAGATTTGGGCTCTCAAGTTGTTTCATTGAGAGGCTGGAAGAATTCCCAACTTATGTCAGACAGTTCTTCTGAGAAGGGGAAAAAACAGCCCATTGTTTGTTCCCAGCATATAAAGTAACAATTTTTAAAGCAGTTTTTAAGATTTCTCTATAAAAAGAAAGTTTATAAAAAGGTGCAGACTGTTTCTTCCTTATCCCAACTCTAAAGCTTTGGGGTTTTTTTCTGAAGCTCTTCCCTTAGTCTTCTGGAGGCACACTGTGGTACACTTATTTTCATGCCTTTTGTTATAGTGCAGCCTTTATGTATTAGCCATATTATAGTGCATCATTTGTATTTTTAAAAATCTTTTGTATATATATATATTATCTTGGGGTCCTTCACAATGAAACTGCAGTGAGTAGATGGTCAAATATTTGAAGTGCATCTTTTACAGGTGAGCCACATCTGCCACAGATGGAAAGGTTTTCTGTTTGAACAGACACTGAGCTCAGGCTATCTGTTGAATGCTTTCCTCATCACACTGACATCAGAAGTGGTTTGCATTTCCTGATGGATTGTGAATACAAAAAGACCTGAAAAGAGCCAAGCAAGATTCGGTCTTGCCAAGTGTATTACTCTGACCACCAGTATTTGGTTTGTCTACTGATGTGGAGAAACCAGCAATACCCTTGCAACATCTAAGTCAAAACTTAAGTGTAATGTCTAAGGGCTTCACAAGGTAGGACACAAATGAGTCCAATATCAGATACTGAGTTGAAGGATATACAACACGTAAATGTCTTCTGGGCTGGCCTGTGTTGTAGAGTTGAGGACTTCAGTTCTTGGCCAGACCTCTCAGCTCTCTCATGTGGAGTAAGTCAGGATTTCAAGCAGTGATCTCATCTCTTCTCTTGTCCAAGGCAAGAACAACTCTGTTTGATATCCTTTCTCACAGGTGTTTGTCTGGCCCTTCATAAAGTCTTCAGAGACTCTTCAGGCCGTCTGGTTCCCTTTTCTGAGGTTTAGGGCTAATGGCCATGTCTTAAGATATTTCTGTAATGTTTGCTCTGTAAGGTTATGTTTAGCAGCAGTATCATATCCTGACCAGTTTGACATCAGTCTTCTCTCTTAAAGCAGCTCCTGCATAGTCTCAGCTGTTTGTTTACCTCACCTAAAAATACTTTTCCTGGGAATGGAGGGATAGGGTAGACCTTTACATTTGACCCCTTTGGACTCTTCCTGTTGTCTATGTCATCATATAAAAATTGCTTTATATTAAATATTTTATATTACTTTAGTAGTTTTTGAGTTGACTTGGATGGCAGGAGAAATGTAGACTACTGAAGCCACACCATACATTACTCCACAAAGAAAAAGTGATTCTTATTCTCAGGTTTGTTTCCAGGATGGTTTGGGTTTTTTGTTGCTTTTTCTGGCTTTTTGTAGTTAGCCACTCTTCTCTCAATCTGTATAAAGAAGAGCAGCTACAAAGCCAAACTTTACCTACAAAATGGAAAAATCAAAAAAAAATCTCCAAACTACACATGACTTAAGTACTTGCCTCGAGAACAGTATTACATGGATGGTCTTTGATTTGATGGTCTCTGCTTGGCTGAGAAAGTGAAATTAGACTCTTCAGATGAAAGCTTTGTGCTCCAGAATTTAGGTGGCCTCTTAGCTCCTCTCGCAAAGCACTCTGACATCTGAAGTTTGGCCTGTGTTACAGCTTCAGGGTTGGGTGATTGCCTTGTTCTTCTCCTGTGCTTAAATAGGAATGTTATCACTCATCTTGTATTGCAAGTCAGAGAGATGAATTGTACAGACAGATGGCTTGAAACAGGTTATTACAATGATAGTCCTTCTGTATGGAGTGCATATGGATTCTGTGAGCTGCCATTCTCTCCTGCTATTTTCATGTCCTTTGCCACCTGGATTCTCAATTGACTGAGACACAACCGGGCACGCACAAAGGGATTTTTCTCCTTTCTTGACATATGCAAACCCCACCTCAGTTACAGAAGAACAGACACTGCTTCTGAAAGAAATCTGATTTGTTGTGTGTGGGCATGTATGCACCCCAGAAGATGAATTAATATAGGTGCTATAACTAATATTGAGTAATTAGTTGTTTACTCCTGGGCTTGCGTGATTTGTGGTAGTATGACACAGTGTTCTACCAAGCTCTCCTCTATTACCCGTATTCCTAATCTTCTTTTTTAAAATTGTTTGGATTTTTAAAAAAATTTTTAAATTTAATATTTTTTTAAAGAGTTCTTCAGATTTATAGGTTGTAGGAAGACCTCTGAAAATGTGGACTCAGTGTACACCAGTACAGGAAGGACTATCTTAAATTAGGGAGGAGCTAAAAAAGGTATTCTGGGAGATAAATCAAATTCCTGTTCAAGTTAACAAAAGTAGCTCAGTTATCTAATCAAGATAATTGTGAATATTGGTGGTTTTACATTTTTCACCCCTCTTGAAAGAAGAGGAACTACGGAATTGATCTCGCATCCTACAAACTGGCCAGAGTGACTGTTCACTTTTGCACTGTTTATGTCAATTAAGGAAAGATATTACTGCTTCCCGTGCCTTCAGGCCAGTGTTCAAATTCCATTTAAATTACTATTACTAAAAACCATGGGTGAATGCATCAAGGTGTTCAGCTTTCCTATGGAGTCACCTGCAGAAACCCTGTTCAGAACTGTGTGTGCAGTCAGAGACTGATTTATTTAGCTCTGATATTTAAGGTTTGTAGAGAGAGGTGTGGGGATTTTGCCTTTGATTTGTGCACCTGAGTAAGTTCTAAAGCTCATAGCTTTCACTGAGTTAAAGACTGTGTCTCATTGTCTTGGAGTTACTCATTTGTGTAGATTTAATGATCCAAATGCAGCATTTGCTTAATAAGTGTGTTACTTCAAACACATTGGATATTTACACGCTTATTAGCTTTCAAGTGTTCTTAAGTGTTACATCTCTAATAATGACTTTTTAATGCCCTTGTGTTTAATTCCCTAGCTACCTTTTTCTTTTAAAAACATGAACGAAAGTAAAGCAAGCAACTAGTTAGTGGCTTTGTAGGACCTCAGCTAAGATATGTGCTATGTTGGTTTTTGTTCTCACCAGCAAGGATGGGCTGGTGGGGACTGTGGAGGGCAGCCTTTGCTAAGAGACCCTGAAATGGTGGGAGTTTAAATTCATGGCTTTCCCTGCTGTGACTTCACAACAGTTTGCTATCCTCTTGAAAGAGAAGATTTTCACACAGCCAAAAGGGTCTCAGAGTTAGTCCTTTGCTCCAGAGTTTTGGCATTGCTAGTTCAAACGTCTTGGGCTGGTGCATCACAGGCTGGGCCGCTTAAGGGCAATTCAGTGGCCTTAGTGTCTTCTAGCAGTCCTCAGGTGTTTCTCATAGGGCTTCTTGTGCTCCTCCTCCATTATTTTCTTTCTTTTTCTTATAGCCACCTTTTTACACTAAACCAGTCCAGAGGAGGGCCATGAAGATGATGAGAGGGCTAGAGCACCCCTCTTAAGAAGACAGGCTGAGAAAGTTGGAGTTGTTCAGCCTGGAGAAAAGAAGGCTCTGGGGAGACCTTTCAGCAGCCTTCCAGTAGTTAAAGAGAGCCTTTAGGAATGGCAGAGAGGGACCATTTATCAGGGAATACAGTGATAGGACGAGGGGGAACGGTTTTAAACTGAAAGCATGGAGATTTAGATTAAATATTGGTAAGAAATTCTTTACTGTGAGGGTGGTGAGACACTGTAACAAATTGCCCAGAGAAGTTGTGGATGCCCTATCCCTGGAAGTATTCAAGCTCAGGTTGGATAGGGCTTTGAGCAACCTGGTCTAGTGGGAAGTGTCCTTGCCCACAGCAGGAAAGTGATGATCTTTAAGGTCTCTTTCAACCCAAACCATTCTATGATCATCCTATGATATATGTGAAGAAGGCTTACTTACAGCATCTACTTTTGGGCTGCCTTTGGGAAATTGAATTTTAGAAGGCCAAGTTGGAAGCTGAGGCTCCATACACATCTAATTGTTCCTTGGAGACATCTAAATTAGTTCTGAAATGGTCTGTATAGTACCCCACACTATGTCTCTGTTCTGTGTCTGCCAACCTTTCAGTGCGAGGGACCAGATATTTCTTCACAGTGGTATGACAAAACATCATGTCCGTGCCAAATTTTATTAGCGTATAAAAAACTGAGTAGGCTAAATAAAGCTTTTTACCCTAAACTTTCTGAAAACAAGTAAACTTGTATTTAAATACATATATAAAAATTATACTACTTCTGTGTACAAATACTATTGACTAGTGTTCTTGTAGGAATTCCACTTATTAAGAGTAGACTATTTTGCCCCTTATATATTGCTTGGGGCTTTTTCATTAGAAACTGTGTACATCCTGTAGATGTCCACAGACTCCTATTGTTAATACATTGTGAAGCTTATTCCCAGTTTCAAGTGCACACACATTACAGAGCTCTAATGAAGTGGGGAATGCACAGCTATTTATGAGGTGAATCCCAGACTACCGTCTTCTTTGTACTGTGTGTGTATTTCCAACTACAAAACAAAATATGGCTTCAGGCAGTGCAGAAGAGTCTTTTCTGTATCTTAGAAACGCAAATAAAAACCCGTGAAGTTTCCCGTACTGTGGAACAGAACAGCCACGTACTTTACATTTTGTAAGATGCACCCAATGTTCCAGTCCAATTTCAGGCTGAGCAACGTGCATTATTTTCTGAAAAGAATGGCCATGTTAAATGGCAGGAACATGACTGTAAAATACACATTATATCTGTTTCGATCTGCATGCAAGCAGTGACAGGCGCTCAATGGTTGTCAGCATCCTTGTCAGCACGGAGACTTCTCTGACATTAAAGTCACCGGCTTGGTCCTGATGCTGCGCGGCTCTATTGGCAGTTCCATCAGGCTGCAGCCCATCAGTGAGTGTCAGAGCCTCTGTTGGTGTGTCGCCAGCCCTCTGTGTTTTCAGGCTGGCCTTGCCTGTTGTTTGAACTTGCCACACTTTTTCAGCAGCTTTCCTATGGGAAAAGAGTGGATAGGTCATGGGTGTGTAGGTATCTTCAGGGCAATGCAGAACCACATCCAAAGTGACTTGCATAAAGGTTTGTAACGTGTAACGATTACCAGTGCTTTAACCCAATCAATGTGTAGAGTGTCCAGGGACTCATTAAGTGGCATTTGTGGTGTCTGTAACGGAGTTTTGAGCTGTATTTCAGGAAATGCCGTGACAGCCTTTAATGTCTAATTGACCTCTTCTCTTTGTTTCACTTTCTGTATTTCCTTCTGATGTGTTCCCCCATGGCAGCAAACAGCCCTGCTCAGTATTCTGAACTTCTGCTCGGAGCTGCAGCACCTCAGCCTGGGCAGCTGCGTCATGGTGAGTACTTCCACCACACAGGGTACGTGTGTGCGTGCACGCTTGCTTTGAAACCACACCTAGGCTTGTTTCACAAAGATGTGTGAAATGCTGGGTTGACATTATGCTGTGCTCCCTTGAAAGGTTCAAGATGATTGCAGCTTGGTTATGTACTAGTTTAGTAGACCTAAAACATAGCTTGTAGGATTTCTCATAGTTCTTCAGCCTTTTCCTAAATTTTAGAGCATTCTTTATATGCATAATCACTTTTTCTTTCTAAAGTTTATCAATCAAGACTGTATCAGGAACAGCATAGCAGGTAGGACTAGGGAGGTGGTGGTCCCCCTATATTCAGCACTGGTGGTGCCCCACCTGTGTCCAGTTTTGGGCCCCTTGCCACAAAAAAGACATCGAGGCTCTGGAGTGGGTCTGGAGAAGGGCCACGAAGCTGGTGAGGGGTCTGGAAAACAAGTCTGACGAGGAAAGGCTGAGAGAGCTGGGGTTGTTCAGCCTAGAGAAAAGGAGGCTGAGAGGAGACCTTATCTCGCTCTACAACTACCTGAAAGGTAGGGCAGAGAGGCGGGGGTCAATCTCTTTTCCCAAGTCACAGGCGACAGGACAAGAGGAAATGGCCTCCAGTTGCAAGAGGGGAGGTTCAGATTGGATATCAGGAAAAGTTTTTATGCTGAAAGGGTTATTAAGCACTGGAACAGGCTGCCCAGAGAAGTGATTGAGGCACCATCCCTGGAGGTATTCGAAAGATGGGTTGACATAGTACTTAAAAAATCATCACTAATTCATGTTACTGTCAGAGTTAGGTTGATGGTTGGATGAGATGATCTTAAAGGTCCCTCCGAACCTTAAACAATTCAATGATCTATTTTTATTCAGGCCAAATCATTATTCCAAGAGATTAATACTTGTGTCTGAGCCTACAGTAGTCACGAGAGAAGTATTTTCAGCCAGAGCCACATTTGAGTCATAGTCTTGCTAGGTACATTCATTGATTTAAAGAAAGAGAAAATAGGGACAGCAGCAATTGCTGTAGAGCGCTCCTGTGAGCAGTACTGCATATGTGTGCCAGAACTGTGTGTAGAGGGTTTCTGGCTTGCTGCTGGCCCTGGTGGTGGACATAGGATCACGGAATGGTTTCGGTTGGAAGGGACCTTAAAGATCACCTAGTTCCAGCCCTCCTGCTATGGGCAGGGATACCCCCCACTAGAGCAGGTAGACATGCGAAATAACTCTTCTGGGAGACTTAGCTGATCTTCCTTGTAGTTCAAGAAGCAAGCAACTGAGCAGAATTTGTTCAGCCTTCCCTGCTTTGACTCGTGGACAGAGGAAGGCAGTGTGACTACGTTTTTCCAACAGTCATAGTCTTCCTATGTTTTTTTAATAGTGGATTTCATTCCTTCTACCTGTATAGTGGGATCCTGATTTAGTCTCCTTGGATTGCCCAAGGTAACTAATAAGGCTTCCATAAGAAGATGCAGGGACTGATCAACCTAGAATGGAAATAAGCACATCCTTCAGTCTGCCTGTGTGTATGGTGGCAGTGCCTGTGGTCATGAAAACAGTTTTAATCGTCTTTGGAAGGAAGAACGACAGTGCAATGAAAAGAATGAGTTTTCAATGAAAATGAACTTTTCACTGCTCTTTAGAATTAGGCAGATTTAAAACCACTTATGTCTAGAGGTTGGTAGGAAATTTATTTCGGTTTTGTCTTTTGTAAAAGTAGACCTCACTGTGCTCTACACTGAATAATTGTCAGAGCTCTTCAGAAATGACAAATGCTGAAGACAGATCTGTAGGTGTGTTAGCAAGCAAATCTTGAAGCACCTATGTATGTCTGGAATGATGGTACACATGACAAAGTGTTTGCTTTCCTTGCAGATTGAAGACTATGATCTCATAGCAAGCATGATGGGAGCGAAATGCAAAAAGCTTCGCAGTCTGGATTTGTGGCGATGTAAAAACATAACTGAAAGCGGAATAGCAGAATTGGCTTCAGGCTGCCAGCTTTTGGAAGAACTTGATCTTGGCTGGTGCCCGACGTTACAGAGCAGTACGGGCTGTTTCACAAACCTTGCGCGTAAACTCCCAAACTTGCAAAAGCTCTTTCTTACGGCCAACAGGTCTGTGTGTGACACAGACATTGAGGAGCTTGCCGCCAACTGTACGCATTTACGGCAGCTGGATATTTTGGGTAAGAAAACCAATTGGTATGAATAGGGCCATTGGTATGCTCCTTTCTCTGTCTCAAAAGCCTTGCAGCTAAAAGGTCTTTAAGACAAAGCTGTCTGCTTAGACATATTTTTTAAAAAAAAATTCTTAAAGTTATGCTTTGGCAAATAAAAAACAACTGAGGGAAGTTTTACATACTGCAGTGAGTTTCTGACTCAATCCAGGGGCTTTACACAAACCATGTAATTTCACTGCTTAGTATGAACTGTTTAAGTGGATATTTAAGTGCAGAGTTTTTTTCCAGTACCTTTGAATTTCATGGTCACTAGGGTTTTAAACTGGAATATCTCTCTTCTGACTATCAGAGGAACTTCTCCTTCTTTCTGCTTTTGTTTGTTATTTTTTACTTCTGTGAAGTGTGACAAAGTCTGTTTATAGTGTGAATCCGTGATTAATGAACAGACTTCTACTTTTGTGCAATACGGACACACAAAGCAACATTCAACTTCTCACTTTTATCAGGAAGTGAATTTGACTTAAATTGGACGTTTTACTAATGCAGGAAAGAGATGAATAGTGAATCTCAAATTTCTAATTCTCTGCAACTTCCGTAGTTTAAAATTAGAAATTTAAAGTAAATATACTTACTCTTGAGTGAGGAGTTTGAGAAATATAGTTTTGCATGATCCTGAATGTGTTCTTTTTATGATGGGATAGGAGGTTTTCTTTTTTTAAATAATATAGGACAGGAGGGATATTTGTGACATACACATGGGAGAAATCTCTTGGTGCTTTTACTGACCTATTTTCACAGGGTTAGTTAAAAAAGGAAGATTTAAATTAAAGAGAATAAAGTAGCTGCGCTGCACATTTTTATTAAATAATTTTAATGAAAATGCTACATTTAGTTTGAGAGATGCTAGAAAGAACCGAGAGTCCTCAACTTGAATAATGTTCCTAGCAAGTTTAAGGCTACCAGCATTTTTTGAATGGATTTTTGGATTACAGGAGAGCTGGAGAAGGGACTCTTTGTCAGGAAGCATAGTGATAGGACAAGGGGTGATGGTTTTAAACTAGAAGAGGGGAGATTTAGATTACATATTAGGAAGAAATTCTTTCCTGTAAGGGTGGTGAGGCGCTGGAACAGGTTGCCCAGAGAAGTTGTGGATGCCTCATCCCTGGAAGTGTTCAAGGCCAGGCTGGATGGGGCTTTGACCACCTGGTCTGGTGGGAGGTGTCCCTGCCCAGAGCAGGAAAGTGATTTTTAAGGTCCATTTCAACCCAAACCATGCTATGATCATCCTATGATTTTTCATTACAAAAAAATTACCACACGGCTTCAGTTTGTCACTCCAGTATAGCTAGTACACGCTCTTCTAGCATGAAATGTGGTTTCACTCATCTCTGAGAAAGTTGCTTTCTGACCAGCATGGAAGAAGGGGGATGAACAGATAAAAAACTGAACTCCACCTAGTAGAAAGTGTAGAGACTTAATGCATATGTCTACAGGAGGTAAACTTTAAGAGACTCTATTTTGTAGCTAAATTATCAAGGGCATGTTTCCTTAGCCAGACATGAGAAGTTTCCAAACGGCACAGTGGACGAAGTCTTTCATAAACACATAAGTTCTCCTGACATCCCGCTTCCATGCATTTCTATGATGATGGCGTTGTGTCTGCCCACAGAGTGGTTGTCTGACCTTTTCTTTGCAGCAGAGGCTGCCCAGTGAATAATTGGGTGGTGTTAAGCCCATGGGTAGTCTGCTACTTCTTTTGACTCTCTGCTGGCAGTTAAGGTTTGTTGCCCCACTCCTCCTTTAGCATTTGAGTTCATATTTTAATTCAGTTTAACATCTCACTGATGTTTTTGTGGAAAACTAATATGAATGTAGAAAAGGAATTTCTTCTGTTCTCCGAGTGCTTACCAGTATTCCTGAGTCAAGTGGATTTGTCGTCAGCCTTTACCAGTGGGACTGCATGTTTGGTTCAGATAGGTGCTCTCTGGAGGATAACCAGTTTTTTCCAGAACTATTTGCAAGATAAAGATAGCACCAAGAACCTTAATATTCATAGTTCAGATTTTGTTTTCTTCCTGTGAGGAATACTTAAGGGGGATGGGAGTGGGGAAGGTTGTTTTCTGCTGTAAATGAGTGAGTACAAGGTATGGGAAGGAGTTACCCAGTTCTGAATGTGGAAACCATCTCAGTCTGTGGCTGAAAGAGTGAGCTGTCAAGTAGGACCACATTGGGTTGTCTGGAGGTAGAGTGGCTGGATGTCCCCTTGTAAGCACAGGAGTTGCTGCTGCCTGAACTAAAGAGCCAGTTTCTCACAGTACAGGAGTACCATGAAAGTCATAAATCCCTGGGTGTGCTCTAACTTGTTTTGGTGGTTGGGGTAGGGCCATCCTGTTACTGTCAGCTGTATAAATGCTTAATATGTTTTTCTCCTTTTGAAGAGGTGTCACAACAGCTCTGAAGCTGTTAGGGGCCTGAGGTCAGTGCTCAGCTTTGCGAGAGTAACCTTGAACAGTGGGTCTTCTCTGTGATGTGAATGAACGAGAGGTACTCTCATCATATCCTTTGTCATCTCCCAGGTGCGGGGATGCCTGGCTGGTACATGCATTGTGAAGGGTGTAGAAGCATCGCTGGGAGGTTAGCAGTGCATGCTGTATGGGAGCTACTTTTGCTTCAACAAAGCTGTGCAAAAGCTTGAACTTTTTTTTGCTACGTACAGGCATTAACCTAAGTAGGGATCGGAAGGTTTTACCTTGCGGTGTAGCCACCAGCGTTGACAATACCATACTGTTTTCTCTCTGCAGTTGTTAGAACTTATGAATTTGTCAGGGAAAGCTTGTTGTGGTTATAGATGATTTGTCATCACAGTAGCTTCAGGAGGACTGGAGGAGTCTAAGCTGCTGAAAGAAACCTTGTTGAACTGTGTGCCATTCATATAAGTGTTATGAAGTGTATGTTGTGTGTACCCCAGATGCTATTTTCAGGTAATAGGTCCTGCAAATCTGTCCTTTACTTTGTCTCTCCATTATCATTTGGCAGTTTCCTTGTTACAGAATGAAAGGACTCTCTAGAAGATGAAAATTGCCAGTTTTCAAGGGCTCCATAACCTTATTGGCCTGTGTAAAACATTGTTTGATGGGTGGCTATGCTTGTAATGTGTAAAACACACTTCAGAAAGTAAATTTCTGTTTCAAATGTGAATAATGAGCTGGATCCATATCTGCTGCATTATAATACAATTTGGAAGAGGAAGCTTGATGTGTTGCTGAGTACATGAGGGTGTGCTTCTTGAAGTTTTACTTCTGAGCTTTCTTTTACCCATTGCATACTGAGCTGCCTCCTTACAAGTACCGTTTCCTTCTCTGCCCACACCTTTTTTTCCACTGACTGAGGTGGTGGGTTTCCACTCTGCACTAGAGTGGTCCGGCTGTGATCATGTGGCAGTTTTGTAGTGATGGAGCAGAGCACATCATCCAGTGCTGTCAGAATTAATCAGATACCTCTAGACCTGTAGTTAAAAACTAGTCTTCAAACTGTGATCAGCATTTGAGCAATGTGATGAGTCAGATAACAACCTGAATTGGCAGTGCCAAAGGCTTTTCTTGTGCATCATATCAACTGCTTAGTTTTGTTGTTGTAGGGCTACCAGTTGCTGTGAAGGATGAAGAGTAGATTGTCTTAACCTTGCTCCCCGGAGTCCTGACTGCCTCTGTCCTGCACAAAAAGAATAATGAAAAATAGACACCCTTGTTACCACAAAATTCATGTGTTCCTATCTACATACCAACACCTCCCACACCTTCCTGAGCAACAGAAAACCTAACTGCCCCCTTGCCAGCTGTCAGAATTTTCAGCTTTAGCTTGAGAGCATCAACACATAGTGAGTCAATTCAAACATAAAAATGTGTAGCATGTTAAAATTTAGAATTTGAGTTGTGTGTGTGCAGTAGATTGAATAAAATGCAAAGAATAAAAGGCTAATCTGCCTGCTCTAGGAGAGGAAAGGAAATGTAAGAACGTTTGAGGGAATAGTGCCAGTTATTTTCAGGGTTTCTATTCTTAAGTATTATTTGGTATGTAGTAGTATCCCTTGTCCTAGAAATTGGGGCTCTGGCAGTTTTTATATCCATCACACACAGGTCTCCTAAACAGCTTTTGAATTCGAAGACTTGGATATATGAAAGATATAAATGAAATAATTTACAGTTAATAAACATAGATTTTTTTTCTAGCAAAGAAGTCATTACTCAGAATTGCTTTTTACAAAGGTGATACCAGAGAATTTTTCTAGGGAATAAACTGAAAACAAAATTAAACAGCAGATATTACTATGTCAGTTATGTGTTTATTCTGAGAAATAGCTGATTAGTCCATGTAGGAAAAGTGAAGGCTTTTGGATCTTTGTTACCTACTAAAAACTCTAGAAAAATGCAGACTGCATTAGGTCACCGGCAGGGTACAGTTAGTCTTTCAATGGAAATTATGCCATGTTGATTGCATTTTTGAAATGTTTTTGAATGTTCTGTTAAGAAATATATATCAATAATTGTATATTGTATAACTAAAAGTGAGGCTGCAGATGGTACTTGCTTATCCTGTGATGTGGGTAACTAAACCCCAACTAGATTACTGGCCTTTTTAACTTCTAGAAAAAGCTATTTCCTTACAAAATTTTAAGTCAGAGGAGGGAAAAAGAGAGATGCAGTAAAGCGTGCAATTTAGGATGGCCTATTTAGTTACAATTCCATTAAATATCTTAGTCTTAGATGAAATGGTAGAAGAACTGTCGAAGTTCAGGTAGGAAGGAATGAAGAACATCCTACACAAAAAATCTGTGGCGAGGCATCTAGATCTCGCATTTTGGTAGAAACTCACATTTGGATCTTGAAGCGGAAAAACTGTGATGCCTAGATGAGACTGGTTTTAAATGAAGGTGCTGATGCAGTAGCAATTTTAAGGTTGGGTGGAAAAAAGATGAGTAGCATGATGGTTTGTTCTTAGAGCTTCAGTTGGAATTGTAGAGCAGATCCTGCTGGTAGGATGGTGGTAGTTAGCTAAAATTATGGCCAAGTGAAGTGGATAACTGAAGCCTATTACAGAATGTCTCTGTGTGGTCGTAGGAACTGTTACGTCAACCACTAGACTGTTGTGGTGACAGTGATCATAGGGAGTTCAACACAATAATAATGATGAGCTCTGATTACCTCTGTGTAGATGAGGTAAAACTTGGGGACGTGATAGCAAAGACTGTTTTCAGGTGGTGTTAAATGATGTCTTGGAGGAACTAAACCAGGAGCCTACTGAAGGAGAAGTGAAGACCACACTTAGACACCCCTTTGCTTACAAAGAATAAAGGAGACTACTGAAAACAGAGGCATTTTTCTGGAAATGAGTCCTGCTCAGAGAAGGAAAATAGGAAGAAATTCTACAAAGAATTCTACAAATAGGAAGAAACTCTACAAAGAGAAACAAAATTGCAGTAAGGCAGAATGAAATATTAAGGAACTAAGGACTAAAGTTAAATGCTAAAACTGTATATCGGATATGTTAGAAGTTTACAGGGGAATTACTGAGGTTGGCAGTTACACCAGATGGAAAGGGTCACTCAGATATGAGAAAGCCATGGCAGGAGAATGCTGTCTGTCCATTAGTGTTCACGGCAAAGAGACTGATCAGGTAGGCTGCCCTGTCAGAACCATTCTTTCCAGGAGATTAGCCTGGAAAGCTGCCTTAAATTGGAATGCCAATACAGAAAGCTTTTGAACAAATCAATATATTGAACAATATTAAATTGTTAAGACTAAATTATATTTATGCAGCAGTTCTAAATGAGCTAAAATACAAGGCTGTGGAAATTTTATTTCTGATGTATAATCTGTCACTTAAATTAGCCTCAGGACTGGAGGAATGGAGGGTTACAAACATGGCACAATTGTCTGTAAAAGGTGTATGTGAGAAGTTATAAAACAGTACAATTGTCTTTTGCTCCTTGTAAACCAGTTGCAACCATAAGAAAATCAGTCAGTTGGTGGACATGAGGGCCACTATAATATTCTGAGGGAGAGCTGCATCCCTGTGAGGATACCTCTCCAGTCTTTGAGAGTTCCTTGGAGTTCTTGGTGAAGGTGAGCACTGATGTAGTCCATAGAGGTCTGGATTTTCAAAAGCTTTAGCCAAGGTTTGTTTGACTTGGAAACACTTGTTACAGTTCAGGAGAAGACAGCTAAGTTACAAAAGGCAAGAAAGAATAGGAATGTATCATCTGGTTTCACAATGAAGTTATGTCAGTACTGTGGACATCAAAGGGTCTGTATTAATCTGTTTATGAGTAATCCGGGCACAGGGGTGAATAATGCTGTACCACGGGGTGATGCACAGAAATTCAGGGTAGAAAAATCTTAAGATGAAGAACTCAATGCTGAAAAATTGCAGAATGATCTTGTGATAGTAAACAGATGATAAAGGAGGAGGAAAACTGTCCATCAAGTGCAAAGTAATCACATGAGACAAAATAACATTAACTAAACATATGGCTTTGTATTAGTTACTGTTTTGTAGGAAAGAGATCCTGTGGACAATTTCCTGAAAAAAAGCAGCTCATTGCTCAGCAGCACTCGAACTGGCAAATACGTTAAGATTTCTTAGGAAAGAGACGCAATAAACACTGTAAGACCTCGTGGTGCAGTTACTGGCTTTGTGCTCAGTGCACTGTGTTTCTGGTCATCCGATTTCAAAAGCACTAAATGAATGCAGAACAAGACAAGAGGATTCATCTGAGATACAAGAGAGTCTGGAAAACAGACAGCGTTGAGGGAACAGAAGATAATGGATAAAGTAGAAATAGTGAACTTGGTGTGATCTTTCACTGCTTCTTTATGATTCATTGCCCCTTAATTTTTGAAATGAATAGACGGTGTGGGTTTAAGGCTGATTTTTTTATTTTTTTTATTTTTTTTAAATATTATATAGTTAAATTGTAGAACTCATGTGAAGGAGCAATAGAATCATAGAATCATTAGAGTTGGAAGGGACCTCAAAGATCATTGGGTTCTAACCCACTTGCCATGGGCAGGGACACCTCCCACCAGACCAGGCTGCTCAAAGCCCCATCCAGCCTGGCCTTAAACACCTCCAGGGATGGGGCATCCACAGCTTCTCTGGACACCCTGTTCCAGTGGCTGGATCCCTGCCATCAAGGGAGAACCCACTACGCAGCAAACTTTTCTAATTTTTATTGAATGTGACGTTCATGGTATGAAATAATCCTCTTGGCCAGCTTGGGTCAAATGCCCAGGCCTTGGTCCTCCTCGTCCCTGCACCTGGCAAGGCTCGAAAACACCAAGACCTTGAATCTCACAGCACCTGGCTGGCACTAAAGTAAATATTTTCATGAATTCAGACACTAGAGTCTTCTAAAAGTGCAGTTTTCCCAGCATCAGAAGAAAAGTTAGTCCTGGGCCTCTCAACCCAGGACACTATTCTATGATGCTGTGCTTATAAGCACTTATGTTTCTCACCCTGTGGTGACACTTAAAAGAGTTCAGCCATCATGGTCACATTTATCGCAGGGGTAATAGTGTGTTTAAGTGTAAAAATTCTGCACTGCCTTTGAGTTTTCCAGTTGAAATCTAATAGAAATAATCTAAATAAAAATTGTGTGAGGGTAGCATTTGTTTCATGACACTATTAGCAGCTTTTAAAAAAAAAGACTATTCTCAATAACTTTACAATTTGTTTTGTTTCTTTTTGAACAGGAACGAGGATGGTGAGCCCTGCATCTTTAAAAAAATTGTTGGAGTCTTGTAAAGATCTTTCTTTACTTGATGTGTCCTTCTGCTCACAAATTGATAATAGAGTTGTTCTAGAACTGAATGCCAACTTTCCTAATGTGTTCATAAAAAAGAGTTTCACCCAGTGACTCGCTCCGTATGCTGCTGTGGAATTCTTTGGATGGAGTTGTTTCCTGTGAATTTGTGCTGACTCTTTTTAAGAAGAGTATAGATCCCCTATGAAATAGTGGAAAGTGTTCATTATGTACACAAATGGGTAAAACATATTGAAATATATTATGCATTTCTTAAAGAGTTGATATCGTACCTAAGAATTTATTTACTCTGTGTAAGTTGGTGGCACTGCATGTTTTTAAATGCCAGCCATATGTATGTCTTTAATGAGAAAAAAATGAAAAATATCTTCTTAAATGTCCCTCTATAGGGTGTTACACACAATAAATTATATTAACATCCAGGTGAAAGCAGAAGTTCAATATTTAACAGTAAGAAAAAGATGGGTGCTTCCTTTTTTTATGTATATATAAATGTATACAGCTGTATTTGTATATACATACACAGATATTGTAGCATTCTAGTTTGGCCTGCAGCATAAGGTGTTATGGTCTGGCCTATAATCAGTTGTTCAAAAGCCTGTTTACACTTGTATAAGAATGAATTGAAAAGACAATTTGTTGTCTTTTTTTTGTCTTTTTTTTTCTTCTTTGGTCAGTGAACTTTATCTGATACATTTTTCTCCCTTCCTCCACCTGAAATAGATGTAGTGATGTTTTACAGTCCAGCCTAAGCGCTACAGCAGATAAATGCAAGAACCTTCCACCTGAATCTAGAGCAGAAACAAAAGAGAAAATTGCCAGCTGCTTCTCTGGTGTGGGATATAAAGTTTGAGATGGGTACTTGACATTGCAACTAAAAACGTTTTGAAAACTCCAGAGAATTTTCTTTTCAACTATCTGTCATGGCCAAGACATGATTTGTGATACATTTGGTTATCATGAGAAGTAGTATAAAAGTCTAAATACTAACACTTAAAAAATAGAACATTAAAATCCCCCAACCACAAAAAATAGAATGTAGGGTCACGCATTAGCACCTGTCCCTTACACTGGCATTGAATCCACTGTCAAGTGTAAAACCAAACATCTCTGTTCAGTAAAGCAGCAATGAAAATGTAGCGGGTTTGAAACAAGGGCAATATGATTTTGTGATTTAATAATGACCAAATCTTAGTGTTGGATTTGCTTTGGTTTTGGGGTATTTTCTGTTTTTCTAAGGGGTGATCGCTCAAAGTACTGTTGCACTCTCTCTCTATAACACTGTTTAGCCTCTGGAGAAGGAGAACTGTGTCATTGTTCAAATTCTAGAGGTTTCTTCCTTTTGCACTTCTTTGGATTAAGTTTTTAATTTTTCTTTTTTTTTTTTTTCCTTGAATACCACTACTAGGGTATGTTGCTATGTACAGCCTGAGTTTAGAATATTACCTTTTTAGCCATTGTCGATGAATATGGACCGTGAAATACAGCCTGTCATTTGATATTGGCTCCACTATTATTGTATCGATGGCACTTATTACCTACTGGAATAAGAAGGAAAATATTTTATCCAGCAGAAGTCCATTATTGCACTGAAGATCGCTGGCAGCAAATACTTCAGCTTATGCAGTAAATAACCAACGGCTACCAGAGGACTGCTACGATTCATTAAAGGTTTGACAATCTCTGTGACTCCTGAGCAAACGCTTTGAACTCCATGTGCTGGTGCCAATACTTTATAAACCATGTCATGAAACAGTTACAGAACGTTTATCTGCTTTTATAAAAAGACCTTTTTCTTCAGATTTTTAAATTTTACAGAATCTTTTGGGAATTCCAGATCCAAAGAAGGGCATGCATGGTTGGCTTTTTGATTAATTTTTTTTTTCCTCTATGTAGATGGCACTATGGGATTTCCAACTAGATTATGCCATTCCATTTTATTTTTTCTCAGAAAACTGGACATTGTCAGATATCTTTAGATTCAGGCTTATTTATTTTTTCCGTGCTGACAGATGGCAGCTGTGGTGTGATTCTGTGTGAGACCTCATTTCTTCCAGTCAGGTTTGGGTTGATTAATTTTTCTGGGAGCTTAACTTTTAACTATTTTTTTTTTAATCTACAAGTAATATTTTTCATTGTAACCGAGTATTAAACATTATTGTCCGAGTTATAGGAGAACACAGGTTCAGATAATGGGAGTTTACAAAGAACAGTATTTCAGAACAAACTTTTTGTTGTGAAATTTCACTTCTCAGGGTGCATCTGTGTTTATCTCCATTGTTTTTCTTAGGGATCCTTCTTGTTTGTTTTTCACTGTAAATAGAACGGGATGTGGATGAAGTGATAGCCATTGTGCCTTCAAACTGGTAAACTTGGTAAATAATAACAGTTTCACTTCTACAGCGTCACTGAATCAAATAAGTGCTTTTGTAGTCATGTATGTGTACAGGAGTTCATTCTCTGTTGCTTTTTAAGTAGTATAAAGAAGGTTTAAGTTGACAGATTGCTCATACTGAAGGATTTTTTTTTCTTATGTTATGCCTTCTGTTTGAAATTGCTTTTGTCAGGAATTCTCTACTGTCACTTGAGAGAGAATTTGAAGTCTGCTTTTTATTTGGGATATTTAAAACTTAGCGATTACAAACGCAATTAATTCGAATAGCTGAGAAATAATTGGGAGAGACTTCCATCTGTAGTAATAGACTTTAACCTTCAATAAGTGGGTAAGAAGCACTTTTAGGTATGGTTTTATATGTCCCAAGAAGTCTTCCAGCGAAGAGATGATGGACCAGGCTTGATGTTTCTAATATTTACAGGCTAAAGGAAGTAACGTGCTTTCCTTATACATTGCAAAGAAGCAAGAATAGATCACTATCTCTTTAGTTCTGCTATTTTAGACTTCTGTGTGTATATCTATTTATACATTTGTATGTATAAATTATATATATATGCACATAAGTTTGTGTGCGTATATATGAAAGTCTTTTGTATGTGTGTACATACTTATACATATATGTCTAAATCTTGAAAGTTTTTCCTATAGGAATTACTTTTGCGAAGTGAACGTAATAGCAAAAAGTGTCTGTCTCACAACAGTTCTGTTTTCAACTGGTGTTTTACTGTTCCTGGAGACTGAGTTTCTCTCCACCCGTGCAGCAGGAAAAGCCTGGGCAGGAGACGTGCTGTTGCTTTGCCAAAGTGCCTTTTGGTTTGTCTACTCATGAAGGGTGTTACAGGGTATGGTAACATGTGAATGCAAAGTCAGGTAACTACTGTGGATTGTCTCCTTGTGAAGCATCATATAGAGGGAAATTTATTCTGGTTTCATTTAATACAAAATAAATGATGGCAATTGCTCAGTTGGAGGAGTTACTCTGTAATTGGGTCATCATCTCCAACTTAGATCGTCCCTCAGTCATGTTATCTAAATTCAGCTCTTAAGGGTGTTCTGGTTTTTTTTATCACATTGTTTGATCTTGTCTGTCTTTCTGAAGCATTGTAAAAGATGTCCTTTGGCAAGAGATGTTAAAAAACTATTCCTAATGTCCAAGAAAAGAGGCTTGCTCTAAATTGCTCCTATTCTGAAACTAAAGGGGGTCTTCTGTACCATCTGTATGAAATAGATGTGGGATGGCAGGTAGGTAGATATGTCATTCTTTGGTTATACTTGGTCACTTTAAAAATTAATATGACAATTTTAGCATTTAAAGCATCTTCCCAACTCTTGAAGGCTTCAGTTCAATAGTGTCCTTAGATAATCCTGAGCTGTCTGGCTAGAAAACTGTATGGAAATAGGTGGGACTTCTATTGTTTAAATTATGCACGTGATTAAGTACATTAGTGTGCAGGACTTGTATGGAAGAACAGTTTGGCATAGGAGTTTGGACCTTAAAATCCCCTGCACTTGGAGGTCCAAATTTCAGACCGAAAAAAAAAAATAACCCCAAAAAGTAAATCCTTCTATGTACTGCGTGATTCTTTCCTTGGGGCTGTCATGCCAACTTTTCCAAATACAAGATGTCCAGCAGTCGTGTTACACAGTGAGTAGAATTCATCTCACTGAACGTTAGCTCTCTGAAAGTCAGACATGTAGTTTAAGGGTGGAATCTGGGCCCCTCTAGAGAGCTATTTGTCTCCTCCTAAGATAGGTATTTAAGGAAAGCAGAATGAGTCACTTTCTGGAGAGTCTCTCTGGAGACTCTGTAAGCTGTGATTTAGCTCAGGTTAGAATTTGGCTTTAGAATGCCAAACTGAGATTCAGTCCATCCAACAGTGTCCTACCTGTTTTGGAATAGCAAAAAAGCAAAACAGGAATGGCATCCATCCCCAGACCTCAACCCCTTCCAAAATCTGTCTAGAAAGAAGCAAATTAAAGAGATGCTGACAACTTGAAAAGTCAGTGTTTTAAATGCCAGGATCTAATTCTGCCCCCGAGTCCTTGTGAGTGCTGGTGATGTGTCTTTGGGGTTTTTTTGGCGAAAATGCATCCCCTTTTCTCTGTTCTGAAATCTCATGTACCTGGCTATATGTATAGTTCGGTAAATGGATGGCATTAACGGGAAAACATAATTAATGTATTGCAGCTCTTTTGATAATCTTTTGTATTGCTATAATTAAGACTATGACTTGTTTAACTGCTTTCCTGTCATCAGAAATGTTACCCACTGTGCATTTGCAAAAATTGTGTGTTTAGTCCTGGTTCTTACTGTGTGTACTTATTGCATCTTACAGGATATGTTTCCCGTGTCACATCAGCAGGACTAATACATTTACGAAAACTGGATAAAATGTAGCATTTTATTATATGGAGTATGGGGGTGACTTTAAATATATTGATTTACATGTTCATGACAACTTTTTTGCAATGATTCTGTAAGTTGTAGCTTTGGAGATTACTAGGCTAGAAATTCCTGGTTTAATATATCTGTACGTGCTGTGTTAGACACAGTACACGTTTTTCCAAATGAAGGCATTTGTCCTTCACTGAGATGGTCATTTCTGTGATTTTTAGATTTCTGGCTTGATAGTGAACTCCAGGAAGGGCTCTTTCTTAAATGTTGCCAGGAATGGGACAGGTTGTGAGAACTGACATGAGGAAGGGCTGAGGCGCGAGATGTGTGTGTTGCAGATCCTCATCATCATCAAAGAAGGGCTTCTGCAAGAGGTGGCTTTTTTAAAGAAGATTCAGCCTCAGCAATAGCAGGCAGTGGTGAGATTTTTCCTTTTCAGCTCGTGAACTAAGCATTGTTATTAATGTTTGAGTTGCGTAGCTCTAGTTTCTCCCTTGTTTTCATTTAAAAATGATAAATGGCACAGTTAGGACAGGCAAAGCTGGGATCCTTTGTGAGGAATGAAGTTTTTTCTCTTGCATGTTTTGTTTCCCTCTTCTAAAAACAAACAAATAGAAACCCTCAACTATTTGAAAGCTCTGTCTTTTTCCTTGGATGCTGAAGAAATGCAAATGTCAAGAAAGTTAAGAAAAGAAACAGAGGGGACATATCCAGATTTATCTGGAAGCTCATGAAAGGGTGGCTGGAGCTATTTATAGACATGAGAAAGTAAGTGTATCTTTCTACAACAGCTGTTTTCATTCCCAGAAATGTAGGTTCCCACATAATTTCACGTGCTCATACTTCTAAGTCAAGATTTAGGTGCATTTAAATGTCCTTAATATTGACCTTTCGTGTATTTGTACGGTAATGTTTCCTTGTTTCATTGTAATGAACTGCATAAATATATTTTTTCTTCAGCTACTGCTGCCCATCTGCATTTTTTGTTAATCCCAAAAATAGTTTTGTGCGTGCACACACAGATGGATGTAGGGCTTAATTGCTTAGGATTTTTGTAATTGGTCCTTTTTCGAGGACAAACAAACTGCAGGTTTGAGGTGAAAATGGTAAAGAGAAGGCTGAAGGGAAATTTGATCAGTGTGTAGGAACACCTGATGGAGGGGAGCGATGGAGAGGGATGGAGCACCTCTGCTATGAAGACAGGCTGAGGGAGCTGGGGCTGTTCAGCCTGGAGAAGAGAAGGCTCCAGGGAGACCTTCTTGCAGCCTTCCAGTATCTGAAGGGAGCTCCAGGAGAGCTGGAGAGGGACTCTTTGTCAGGAAGTGGAGTGATAGGACAAGAGGTAATGGCTTTAAACTAGAAGAAGGGAGATTTAGATTGGATGTTAGGAAGAAATTGTTTCCTGTGAGGGTAGTGAGGCACTGGAACAGGTTGTCCAGAGAAGTTGTGGATGCCCCATCCCTGGAGGTGTCCAAGGCCAGGCTGGATGGGGCTTTGAGCAACCTTCTCTAGTGGGAGGTGTCCCTGCCCATGGCAGAGGGGTTGGAACTCGATGATCTTTAAGATCCCTCCCAATTCTTGACCACTCTATGATAAAGAAGAGGGAGACAGATTATTCTCAGTGATGCCCGTGGATGGGCACAAACTGAAATACAGGAGACTCCATCTAAGCAGAAGAAGACAGATTTTATGGTGAGGATGATCAAGAGAGCCTGCGGAGTTTTGCTTACTCTATTGGAAACTGCGTTTCCAAGTGGTTAGTTTTTCATAGTGTCAAAAAAAAAAAAAAAAGAAAAAAAAGAAAAAAAAGGAAAATTTGAGATCAGATGAAAAAGACAACAAATATTATGAAACACTGGACTGTCTGAGCATTTTAAGGAGATACTGTTGTGTAATTGTGGTGAATTGCCATCTTCTGTGCATTATTTACCATTTTACCATTGTGAAGAGCTGATGGATAGTGTGGTCAGTCCTTTGCTTGCTGTCAGGAGATGGGTCCTCTCTATCAGGCGTTGGTCTCTTCAGATTTATGTTCTTCAGGGCAGTGGCACAGGTTTCTGCGAATATACCCTGTTCTGAAACCAACAGAGGGAAATTAAAAATAGTTGGTTTGGTTGCCGTTTGGAAACTAATGGCTAGTCTATGTTTGGAGTTATTTTGGAAAAGTTCCTGAAGATGAATTATGATAACCAGGAATCAGTGTGTTTGGAGAAGTGGGGGGCAGGGAGGAGCATGCATTTTGTGATTTAACTTTTGTATACAACCAAGTCCTAATTACCAGCTGTCCCTTGAGCCACCTTAGTGAAACCAATGCAGTGGTCTCGCTCTTGTTCTTCTTAGGGAGCATAAAGCCACTGCAGCTCTTTAGCATCCCGTGGCTTTTCTGTATTTGTCTCCTTGGCAGGCAGCAGAGCTGGGGTGTGCTGAGACCGGCCTGGTCTCTCCTCTGCATGAATTGTCAGGGGAAATCTCCTGCTCGCGTTTATTCCTGTGCGCAGACAAGAAGGAATGGCATCTCCGGGCCTTCAAATTTAAAAATAATAGATCTCTCCCTGCCCCACTTCAGAGAACCAACAACAAAATACTTGCACTGTATTTATCATTTAATAGTATCCACCGTTTTTTACCACAACTGTTTAGGTAGTGTTACAACAAACTCCTGCTATGTTATCTTTTGAAGGGACTAATTTATATAAAAGGTGGAAGAGCAGCAATGGAGGGAATGGTCCTGGACACAATCTGTAAAATGCTGTGCCAATAAGGACCAGAAGCAAGTTATGCCTGTTTTTTTAATAACAACTCGAGAAGGACAAAAGGGATAATTACCTCAAAGCGTATTTACTACAGCTGGAGAATATTTGTATCATCTAGTTTTAAATATCTAGGGTAGGTACTAAAGCTAAAAAAATAGTGTCCTATGATGCCTTCACTCTGGAGTCACCACAAGGTGATTCAGATCAATATTAAATTGTGGTGTTGAATTGACCTCTGGAGGAGCTGAGGTCCACACAGACCATGTAAAACTTCTGTGGGAGACTTCAGCTTCCTCAGCTGTGTGTGTTGTCCTACCATGATTCAGAGTAAGATGCTCCTTATTAACCCCCTCACTTCTCATGCTTCCATCACAGGCCACCGCTTTCTTTCCTGCGTTGGTTGGAGTGTGTCTGATTGATCCCTACAAAGTATCTTGGCTAAAAATAGAAAACATTTTGTTTTCTAGTAGCTGAGTGATTAAAACTACTTCTTTTTTTTTTTTTTCCTTTTACCCTCACAAGTTGGGCATTACAACCTGAAGAAGAGTAAACTTCTGTGAAAAAAAATAACAAGCAGTGGGTGGGAGTTGTGCAAAAGTCATAATTTGACTTAACCAAAAACATTGGTTGTGCAAAAGTCATAATTTGAGTTAGCACAAATTAAGATAGACACTGTTGGTTCTCTTCCAAGGCTCCTTAACTTTTAGATATCTTCACTACTGCATCCAGAAGATGTCCAAACTGAGCTTGTTTATTTTCCCCTTGATTGTAATGGTGGTTCAAGCCCTAAAGCATAAAATGCTGCTGTGAACATCTGAGAACATGCCAACTGGTTTCAATAAATTTCCTAACCAAGGTCTTGGAAAAGAAACAAGAGGTTGAAGGTTTAGATTAGAAAGGAGAAGAGCATGTTAAAAGCATGGTGAAAGCAGTGGTTGGCAAAACCAAAAGTGAGAGGTGAGGGCAGCAGTTCATGGGTTTGTTTTTCATGGCTGTTCCCTGATGTTAAACTACATGGGCCCACAAGGCTAACATCCGCAGCTTTGCACCCTTGCAGTCCTAAATATGGAATCATAGAATGGTTAGAGTTGGAAGGGACCTTAAAGATCATTGAGTTCCAACCCCCCTGTCATGGGCAGGGACACCTCCCACTGGAGCAGGTTGCTCAAAGCCCCATCCAGCCTGGCCTTAAACACCTCCAGGGATGGGGCATCCACAACTTGGCTCCAGGGATGGGGCAACCCGTTCCAGTGCCTCACCACCCTCACGGGAAAGAAAGTCATTATTCCAAAGTCTGTGTCTGTATGTGCGATCTTAGGTCCCAGATCCGTTCTCTGTGCTGTCATTCAGTGTCACACACGTTCAACATTAACCCCACTTTTCATTTTGTGCTCCTTTTAGCGTGTCAGCAGCGTTTCCCTTGGTATCTCCTGTATATTTGTTTTTAATATTCTTCTCTAGGGCTTGTGCATCTTTGCTATACTTATGCAAATGCTTGATTACATTTCAAAGTGATGTTGTTTTTCCCCTCTCGGTATTTTGCTTGCCCAGTAGTAAACGGGAGGTATGTGATTTGTGTATTACCTGTGTTCAGGTTTGACCACTGCGTCTTCTCTCTCGGTGTAAGCCCAAAGGTCTTTGTGCACGGGCAGCCACGGAACAGGCACCTGGTTTCCTCCTCATTTGAACACCTTCTACTCCTACCCCTTAATATGTGTTGATGGAATAAGGCGTGGGTTTACTTGAAAATATGTAAAACAGGGGTGTTCACCCCGTATTTATAAATGATTGAGTCTATGGTAGTTTCATTTTGTCTTTAAAAGTTAATTATGTATTTACACACCGGTTATTTCCATTTAGTAAATGAAACCTGTTTTATTCTGATGCATCATCTCATTTGGAATGTCATAGTACCATGTTGTACCATTTTATTCTGTTACTGCCAGTATAAAGAAGTTGAAATTAACGTCCTCACTGGGTTGTCAGCATCTGCTAATTCAGAGATGACAGAAATGTGTTAAAGTGTATTCAACCTATAATATTTATCTTGCTTTGCACTTAATTTGTTTCCCTTTGACTGTGTTGCAAAGTGTACATAAAATAATGAATAAATAAAACAAAAATAAATTGTCTACATTCATTGACCTTTTGTGCATTCATTTTTAAAAACGGTGAAATAAAACTCAAAATATGATGCATTCAGAGAAACGGCTTGGGCATATTTTTATCCCTGTTAGTTCTGAAATAACTTACCCTGGATGTTTTTAGAGGCAAATTTGTGAGCTTATTTACTTATTAAGAAAGGGGTATTGTTTAATATGTAGCTTGCTGTAGCCCCTGTGAACACACATGCAAGTAGGTGCATTACACAAAATAAATGTTTGGCTGCCCAAAGTGGTTTGTGATGTAGGTAGAGAGCAAGAGCCAACAGATGGGTACAGACATATGAGATGCAAAGCGGAATGTGGAGATTAAGATATACCAAGAGAGACCTCTAAGAAAAATATAAATTGTTGCCTTTCTTTCAAGAATTATTTCCTACACTGACACAAATCCTGTTACCATAAAGTATTTCTTAGTCCCTTTAATTACATAGGTAGCAATGCAGTTATGTTTCAGTGTTGTGGAACTTAGAATCACAGAATCATAAAATGGTTAGAGTTGGAAGGGATCTTAAAGATCATAGAGTTCCAACCCCCCTGCCATGGGCAGGGACACCTCCCACCAGACCAGGTTGCTCAAAGCCCCATCCAGCCTGGCCTTAAACACCTCCAGGGATGGGGCATCCACAGCTTCTCTGGGCAACCTGCTCCAGTGCCTCACCACCCTCACAGGAAAGAATTTCTTCCTAATATCCAATCTAAATCTCCCCTCTTCCAACTTAAAACCCTTACCCCTTGTCCTATCACTCCACTTCCCGACAAAGAGTCCCTCTCCAGCTCTCCTGTAGCTCCCTTCAGATACTGGAAGGCTGCTAGAAGGTCTCCCTGGAGCCTTCTCTTTTCCAGGCTGAACAGCCCCAGCTCTCTCAAACTGTCTTCATAGCAGCCCTCTGATTGTCTTCATGGCCCTCTGCTGCAGCTGTTCCAACAGTTGTTTCTCTGTTGAGGACTCCAGAGCTGGACGCAGTACTCCAGGTGGGGTCTCACAAGCTCAGAATAGAGGGGGAGAATCGCCTCCCATGACCTGCTGGTCATGCTTCACTTAAAGTTAAGTAGCACTACAAGCTCTACGTTTAGCAAAGGCGTCATGGAGTTCTG
Source organism: Pedionomus torquatus (assembly GCA_013398155.1). NCBI lineage: Eukaryota > Metazoa > Chordata > Aves > Charadriiformes > Pedionomidae > Pedionomus > Pedionomus torquatus. The sequence goes on from VZRU01000697.1 coordinate 66,897, forward strand.
CAGCTTTGGAAATGGGAACCAGCAGGGGACACAAAATCTGTTGGACCTGACTTGTTCAGACCAACCCAAGTACTGAATTGGAAACCAGTCACTGCTTTGCTAGACTTTGTCCTCCTTTTTTAATGGATTATCTGAACAGTTTGATTATTGCTTCAGAGTTCTGTACCAAAAGGCTATTGGTGTGACCAGTGCCCCTTTTCTTCTAGGCAGAGCGTACTGAGTGTTAGATTCACCCGATGCTGTTAATTGTTTGAGACAAAGGCTCCTGCTAAAAGAAACACGAAGCCTTGTGTTGTTTTCGTGCATCTCAAAGGAAACTTTTATTAAGACTTTCAATCTGCAGCACCCACCCAAGTGTTCAACTTTCCTATCGCAACTTTGCCTCAGGCCGGTGTCGTTTCAGAGGTGGTACCTTCTCGCACCCACTTACAGCTGCCCTTGCTTCTGGTTATCAAGAAGCAGAAGGGGTAGAACTGGACCCAGTTTCTGCGGGTCTTGGGCAAAACTCAGCCGACTTGACATGTGTCAAGCCCGGTTTCAGGCACCGTTTCTGGCTGCCCTGTTCCCGACAGGTGCCTGTTCCTCAGGGCTGCTTTCAGGGGATTGCAAATTCACACGTACAGCTGAAAACCGTCAGGTGTCGGTGTCCCCGTGTGTGGCCCTTCTGGTCACGCAAACGCTTTAAGAAAACTCACACAAATAAAGCGGGATTGTAAAACATCTCAGGATTTCTAGACTTCAAGGGCTGGGAGCCTCTAATACACTTTATTAGGCTATTACTTGGCAGGAGCGGATTATTATTTTGGGGATGTGAAAGCCGTTACACGTTCTCAGCGCTGGTATAGTTTTACATGTGATGTGTCCGGAGGGAAGGAGTAAAGTTTAGCGTTCTGTGAAAGCATTCAAAACCGTGAACTTAATCCCCGTTACTTTCAGATGCGATTGGCTGTCTTCATCGAATTGAAGCAGAGCTCTGGAGATCTGACACCGGCCGGGCTGCGGCCGCTTATTCACTGGGAACATCAATGTCGTCCTATACGATGCAGGCGCTTATTGTTGCTAACAGATTTTAACACAACGCTTTCCCTCACGGTTCTGAAGAGCTAGAAATGAAAACGCCCTGAAGCAGTGACCGTGCGGTTCGGAACTGTGAGGTATCCTTAGGAGTTAAAAATAAGTGCAATGGCATTTTATTTTATTTTATTTTATTTTATTTTATTTTATTTTATTTTATTTTATTTTATTTTATTTTATTTTATTTTTCATAACAAGGTCTTGCCCAACTCTCTGGATGCAAATGCACACACAGTTTTAAGTTCAGGCTTCAGGCCAATAGGTCTCCAAATGCACTTGGAGCCCAGCGATACAGTCTGTGTGGTTCCTTTGTAAGAAGCATAAATTATGTTTAGAATTTGCCTTGTTAACTGGCTACAAGCTTGGGGCTCAAACAAAGCCCACCACAGGAAAATAAAATAAATTACGATAATGGGCATTAGTCTAAAGCATACAATGAATGTGCAGTTGGCAATCCACTTAGGTTATTTTTTTCTAGTACCTATATCCCATAGTAGCTGTAATAGATCCGGGTAGCTGTTAGTTCAGTCCTCTCATAGAAGGACCAACAGCACCTCGGTCATTTTTAGCAGTTGCTAAAAATTACCAAAAGCGGCTCAGAGCTAATGACAACTGGAATGAGAACGGAAATAAAAAGATGGGGTGCATCCAAGAAAGCCCGATTGATGCAAGCAGTTCACATTCTTGCTGTGAGATGCTGCTGAAGATGCCTGGGTCTGGTACCTGCCATCACTTCCCAGCACCCTTTCCCAGGCTGCTGCCGTTGCTGGGAGCCACTGTCCCCTGCAATGATGGCAGGCAAATGTCAGGAGTGCTCAACTGCTTAATCAGGTGGTTTGAAAATACCTAAAACAATTGTGCTTTGGGGGTGAGCTTTACAGAACTTGCTATGTGGTAGTTCTCTTTAGAGAAATCTTCACTGCCCTTTTTGCAGCCATCCCTTTAGTAATTGCAAAGGGTTTGTGTGCAAAATTAATCTGACCCACCTGGAGGGTTCACTGAAGGTGACTGATGCACTGTTTTCAGAAATCGTGTGTTCATTTTCCATGCAACGCATTGATAGGATGCTTCAGAGTAACTTTCATTCCTCCAGTGGATACCTCCTCTTAAAGGTCTGCAACCGCCTACCTAGTGTGGAGTTCTCCAGAGCTCTGCTTCAATTCGATGAAGACAGCCAATCGCATCTGAAAGTAACGGGGATTAAGTTCACGGTTTTGAATGCTTTCACAGAACGCTAAACTTTACTCCTTCCCTCCGGACACATCACATGTAAAACTATACCAGCGCTGAGAACGTGTAACGGCTTTCACATCCCCAAAATAATAATCCGCTCCTGCCAAGTAATAGCGTAATAAAATGTATTAAAAGATACTCATCTTTTTAAGCAATTGAGGAGGGGCAAAAAAAATGGTGGGTGCGTACAGAAGCTTCAGGGGGAAGCCCTGGGCTATGTGGGTGTCAGTGCTGTGCCTGCTGACTGGATCTGGGGAGGAGTTACAAGACTTGATTTCATAGAATCATAGAATGTTTAGGGTTGGAAGGGACCTAAAGATCATCGAATTCCAACGCCCCTGCCATGGGGGGCACCTCCCTCCCACTAGAGAAGGTTGCTTAAAGCCCCATCCAGCCTGGCCTTAAAAATTTCAATGGATGGGGCATCCACAACTTCTCTGGGCAACCTGTTCCAGTGCCTCACCACCCTCACAGGAAAGAATTTCTTCCTAATATCCCATCTAAATCTCCCCTCTTCCAATTTAAACCATTACCCCTTGTCCTATCGCTTCACTTCCTGACAAAGAGTCCCTCTCCTGTAGCTCCCTTCAGATACTGGAAGGCTGCTAGCAGGTCTCCCCGGAGTCTTCTCTTCTCCAGGCTGAACAACCCCAGCTCTCTCAGCCCCTCTTCACAACAGAGGTGCTCCAGCCCTCTAATCATCTTGGTGGCCCTCCGCTGGACCTGTTCCGACAGGTCCATGTCATTTCTCTGTTGGGGACTCCAGAGCTGGACGCAGTACTCCAGGTGGGGTCTCAGGGGTGCAGAGTAGAGAGAGAATCACCTCCCATGACCTGCTGGTTTTGATGCAGCCCAGGATGCAGTTGGCTTTCTGGGCTGCTGTCATTATCTTTGAATGGGCTGAGAGAAAGGATTTAGAAGAGCAAAATGCAGTTGGTACCAACCAAACCTAGAGATCTACAATGCCGCTCGGATGGGGTTTTTTTATATACTTTTAAATAATTCAGTCTCTTCAGAGAATGACAGCAGCTTTCAAGTTAAAGTATTGATCCGCGGGTGTTCTGCAGCTCTCCAAAAGGTACAGAGGCTTTTGCATCTCTGCTTCCACTGCTCAAAGTGGCAGATCTTCAGAAAGGAGGCACAGATCGGGATTAATGGGCTCCAGCTAATGATCAGGTGCTATCTGTCACCTGATGGCAAGAAATAAGTTGTGGGGGGCTGGAGTGACAACCCACTTTTTTTACCTTTTCCTACATAACCAGCCTTTAGGCAGCTTTTACGTCTTTCAGCGGGTGGGAACAGAACCTGAACCCCAGTAGTTGGAGCTGCCGTATCCAGCTGTGGCTTCAGACTGGAGGAGTTCGGTGCCACACACCAGCTGATGGACTGCCTTTGTGCATGCATTTGGTCTGTGGCACGGAACGTACCATACCTGCAATGTTACTGCAGTTTATCACCCAAAAATGTTGAACAGTTTTATTAATATTTTTTTTTTTTTACCTTGCTCCCTAGCTTTTTTAATTATTTTTTTTCCCCTCAGAATACCACTGTCTTATAATACTACTTTTTCCCAGAAGTACCCTACAGATGATGAGTTTAAATTCAGAAGAGTGAGGGAACCACAGTTCCTCCTTGCATCTTGCTCGTCAGTGCGTATCATGGCCCCGTTCTGACAGATCAGCAGATCCTGGCCAGTGAAGCCAGAGTGGCCGTTCCTTCTGGTCGAGAAACAGCAATGCTAGATTTTGTCTTAAAACTCACAGAAACGAGAAAAGGGACCATATACACCTTGGGATGCTTTTCTGTTTCAGGTAACAAGTTGGGATTGTGGCATTTCGATGAGGTTGTGTTTTACAGCAGTCGCCAGTGCCACCATCCACTGCCACTACAGCAAATCCTGCAGTGGGTCCTTCCCACCCCAGACTCTGTGGACACTGCAGAATTCGATCTTAAATAGACAGTGTTTGGGTTGTCTAAATGACAGGTCCTCCTGGTGGCCGTGTGTTTTAGGACCAAGAGATGCTGGATGCCTAATACAGCTGGCCTTTTTGGACCTGGTAAGTGTTAGGTCCAAGCCTGCTGGTAGAGCATCACTGGGATGTGGGATGCCTTGGGGCGTCTCTCAGGCCAAGGGGTGTCAAAGGTGCAGCTGAGGCTTAGCCGCTGGGTTCCACGGTGATGCTCTGGGTGAGTCCCTCTTACGCTGGAGATGCAAGAGGCAGTTGAGATGCAGAGGCAGGAGTGCAAGAGTCAAGGTGCTGGGGCAGGCGGGGAAGAGGGAGATTGATTTCAGCCTTGTGGTCAGGAGAGAAGTGAAATCTAACCTGCCCCTACAGATGTGTGGCTCTGTCTAGATATGTAGTGGCCTGGCCCCTGCTGTGGTGGGACTGGTTTTGTGAATGGTCAGTTGGAGAAGTGGCAGCACCGAAGCCAAATAGACCAGCTGCCCCTCCACAGGTCCTCTGAAACATCTCCTTCCCTTAGAAGGCTACAGAGGGTGTGTAGGCAGGCTGGGTTGTTCATCATTTTTCTTGCTCAGTTCAAAGAGCCAAGCATCCAGAATTTTAGTAAGGGACTGCTTAAGTTAAGGGCCTGGATTTGACCAAAATTTAAAACTGTCTGACTTGGGATATGACTTACACACTGAGGGTATTCAGCAAAATCAGGTCTATGTTATCCAGTTCCCCAAACCCATTAACAAATAAATCCACCCTTATTCATCTGCCCGTTCAGGTAGGGCCCCTGAAACAAAGCCAGCTTTTCCCTTCAGAGGCTGAACCTTCATCGTGGCTTTCTGCCCACTGTGAAGGGCCATCTCCACAGCCAGGACTGACGCAGGCTCGGTCTGCAGCAGAAGGTGTAGCCACTGCTTACCTTTCCCACTCCAGCTGCACGCATGGCATCTTATTTCTGTTATCTGAACAGACCCACAATTGATGTTCAGCTGGAAAAAGGTATATATGTTATTTTCTCCCCTGTCTGCTTCGTGCTACCAGCGTTTGCTGTCTGTAGTGTGATTAGTTCTGTGCAGAACACTCATTTTTTTATAAAACTTAATCTTTCTTGGGTTTGGGTTTTGTTTTTTTGTTTTGTTTTGTTTTGCCTTTTTTTTTTTTTTTCTTTTTTTTTTTTTTTTTTTTTTTTTTTTTTTTGTTTCAGCTCAATTTGCTTGTTGAGTTAGCAAGAGACTCCAAGATCGTGATATGTCACTTATCTGTTTTCAGCACACTACAGTCTGCTGTAGCAGAATGTCTGAATGGCTTTGGGCTCCTGATACGCACAATATTTTAACGTTTGCAGCATCTACTTACAGAGCACGGCAAACACAAGATGTAAACTTGTACGGTCTTACCAGTCCGTGCTGCTGCTGGGGTCTGGGTCCCGTAAAGAGCCGAAACTCTGATGGCTGCCAGGCACCTTGGGGAGGGTATTGTGGTTGTGCCAGGGAGGCTGCCGTGGCATTGAATGAAAAAGAGAGAGCCCCCAGCCAGCACCAAAGGACCCCGCGAGAGACTGCCTCTGGTTTGCTCTT
>VZRU01000698.1:0-22792 GCA_013398155.1 Pedionomus torquatus
GGGTTGGTCATGTGCCGAGGTGAACGAGCCGGTGTGGGCTGTGTTACCGAGTTTGTGTGAACAAGCTGATCGGCACATTGAGGGATATTGTTTAATGTAAATCAATAAGTTTTAATTATAGTAGATTACTGACGGTGTGATTCGTGCTGTTACTTAGCTTTGCTGGGCATAAATAGATGGATTTGTTGAAGCCTTTAGGCCGCAATAGAGTTATTTTCCGCAGTAATTTTCCCAGCAGCTGGTACAGGGCTGTGTCAGTCCCTTAGTATGGGAAATACACCGATACCACGCCGCTGTTTTGATCATGTTTTTCCCATGTCTGGGGCTCTTCAATTCTCCACATTCTGCCAGCGAGCTTAGGTGTACAAAATCCGTAAACCACAAGATAAGGAGGTTCTAACCCTCAGCTGAAGGCAAGAGCCTGCCTGCCTGAACACAGAAAAAAAGAATCCAATAGGATACTAGAAGACCCCAGACCAAAAGTCTTATGGGCAGCATGAAGAGCATTTAGGAGGTGGGCATGTAGTTCACAAGAGTACAGTTGTTCAGGGATATCTTTGTTTGGGGTCCCTCTCTTCAGAGACACCTAGCCAGGGCTGTCATTGCTGCTGTGCCCTTCAATTAAATCAGTTATCTTACAAAATCGAGTGCCTGAGACTGCGAAGGGAAACCTAGGGTCGGGCCTGAAAAAGGAGAAAGCGCACCCGAGAGTAAGTGTCGACACCCTGGATAGTGTGTGAATGCTCAAGCAGCTTAACGCTTCACAAGGCTTTATTAATGTGAGAAACACCAGCTCACTGACAGAATCTGAAAAGAGGACAAAGTCTTTAAAGCAAAGATATAAAAAGTTTATTAAAATTGTACAGGTCAGCTAGGCTGGGTGCCCCCCTCCCCCAAAGAGGAGACACACCCAGATCTTGGTCTTTAGAGCAGTTGCACTTTTCCCCAATCTCCTGATTTCCCTGTTCCTTTTTCCTATTGTCCGGGTAGGTATTCCGGAACTTAAAATCTTCCTGCCCACCTACTGAGCTCATGTCATGATTCCAAAGTTCTCATTGAGCCTGTTCCTTCTTATGGCCACATTTGCACAATTTTTGGTTACAAACGGCGTACATAGACCATTCACACAAGTTGCCTTTTACAAAGCATGGCTCTGTGTTACTCTGAGTTTATAGGAACTTAGTTCCTCTATGCACAGGCAAGTTCATTATGGCTGAAGCAAAATTCTTATCCATCTCTTACATTAAGCAGCACACTTGAGGAGGCATTTCTTCTAAATGTGTTCAAGGCTTGTTACCTTTAAGCTTAATTGGGCTTATGCTTTGGCATGGAAGGGTTGATTATGTGGCAAGTGCTACGCTTTGCTAAATTAGAAACTGTGGGTGGATTTTCACTGATCTCCAGAGAGGTGGAAGGGGGAATTATGGATTTGTAGCCACCTTGGCGTAAGAGCACACTGAATTGACTGTATTAAAGCCTGCTTGGCATTAATTGCAAATGGCTAATCCTCTGGCCTGCTCCTCGGCATTTACATTGCTTCAGCAGTGTGTGATGGTGTTCTCTATTCATAAATTCTACAGTTGTGAAAGAAGAAGCAAAATGAGCTAGCTAGGCACAAAAATGCAAGTATATATATATAAACTTACATATATAATACATACAAGCAGCAAATTAATTTTGTCAAAAGTGCTGGTATGAAACATTTTGAATTACTAGTGGAGAGAAACAAAAGAGAAGTCAAGAAGCGTCATTGTTCCACCTTGTTTTCCTGTTTATGGTAACTGCCAATGTGCAGCTTTGATGTGCCAGAAAAACATAAAGTGAACTGAGCTGTGGGAAGTCACTGTGTGAAACGAGAGAATAAGGGATGCTGCTGTTGTGACTCAGGCGGGGAGCCTGAAAGGACACAGTGATAGGTGAAAATGGTGATGGATTTAGTGCCTGTTAAGGGAAAGCAGCATCAAAATATCATGTCATGTGGTATTTCTGAGCTCATGGGTTCCATCCTATCTGGATGTGGCCTCTCTAGTCTGTGTTCCCACTGCTGATTGCAGCTGGGCACCCTTGCAGCTAGGTGAACACCCTTTGTTTTAGGGAAAAGGATGCTAACACATCAAGAGCTCAGGCTTCGAAAGGACAGCAGAGCTGACCGCAAAATGGAACTCGTGACTGCGTTTCTGAGCAGACCTCCCTCTCTCGTGCTGGTTGGAAAGCTCGGCTGGGTGTGCTCGCAGTGGAAATGCTGACATACCTGAGCATCTGTCACTGGATTCCAAGCGTGCCATTTCCTCTGCTCCCAGAACAATGAGGAAAAGTGAGAGGAAATCTGAATAAACTCTCTGTGTGACAGAGAAAGGAGAGGAAACCTGAAACAATTCACTGGGCAGCAGTGGAAATGAAACTGCTGCATCCCACTGTGCTCAGGAGCAATGATTTTAAAATTTAAAAAAAATAGCCTAAAAAAACAACAACAAGAAACACCCAAATGTAGATGCTAGTTATGGCCATATGTTCCAAAAATTACAGCAATCTGAGCCGTGGGCTTGCTATATATCATTAGTGCTAAAGGTTAAGCCTGGGCAGCACTTAGACATGAACCCTTGAATGGGTCACCGCGATGCCTCAGGAAACGGAGCCAGGGATGTGACGGGAAGTCACGTTGATTGTGTCTCTTTGTGATTCTTTGTGGAAGTCATTGCTCATGTAACACAGTAGGTGCTGCTTTGGTGGGGAGCAGGGTGGAGCAATCCTCTTCTGGTGAAATTCCAGCTTGGGTAATTCCCTCTGGTCAGTAGATACATTTGAATAAAAATTCCCTGCTGTCCTAAACTGCTGTTGGAAGGACTCATATATGATAAAATAAATACCGCTTCTAACTAATGATTCCCTTTTTGTGTTTTTCAGCACAGGACATTGCAGATGATACTGGATTTAGAAATTTTCATTCCGAGGCTTTTAAACTTGCCTTTTGACCCAATACATTCCTAGCCCTACTGCACGTTGCAAGCTCAGTCTTCCTTAGGGGGGACAGGGTGGGACCATACACAGCAGATGAATTTTAGTGCAGGTATAATACCAACTAGTTAATTAGGGATGCACCCACTGGGATGTCCAGAGGTAGGCTATTGAAATATCCTGACTCCCTGATTGTGCTTGGGCTCCTTTGTCATAGACACCTTTATTACGTTTTCCAAACATATTATGGGACTTTGCATTAAAATTATGTTCAAATGCTTCACCATTTGAATCATTACTCCCTGCAGCAGTTTCCAAAAAAAAGGGAGTAAAAATGGCAGCAGGAGGCCAGCCAGGCTTCATAACTGCCAGCCCAGGCTAAACATCAAATCACACACATACCCATCTTGCCTTGCTGCCTGGCTACCAACGGAAGGGTTCCACCAGCATGTGCTGCTTTGAAGGGTGAATAAGTACTGGCAAAAAAGCTTCTTATCAAAAAACACTTCCCCCAGATGCTCTAAGGGAGTCACAATATTGGAACTAAACCTATATTTATACTGGAGTAGGTGCACCCCTATCCCAGCCCCGGTCACTTGCATCTGGTACTTTCTTGATGCCATCTCTGGTGCTCATTTGACCCAGCAGTGAATAGGAAGAAGTAGGAAATCAATCTTGCTGACAAATATGGTAGATTTCTTCCAACACAGCTGTTATATATTTTAATCTGTGTTGATAAACCACACCATTTCAGAAGTATGATGAAGTTGTAACTGATCTGGTAGAGTTAGCTGGTGATACGCTAGATATTCTAAGAAATATCTTGGATTGTGTCTGTCTTTGCATAGTGTGTAGTTCACACTCCAAAAACACACTTAGGTGCTCACACGTGTCAGAGCTCAGCCTCTACACTGCACATGGTCTGATTTGCACATCAGAATGTGCACTCACACAGACATAAACACATACACACACACACACACAAATGCCAGCTGTGTGACGTGGAGCTGATGACCTCACTTTTAATTCTCTCTTTTTGAGTACCTCCAGCTGCTCCTATTGATTCCCTGGCTCCAGTGCCTGGAGCGTGATATCCAGCAGGATGAGCCAGGGTGACAGGAATGTGATCACATGCAGGTGTGCAGGGAGACACTGACACAAAAGTGCTTCATATTAATTTAATCGAACCGGCAGTGTACTTATTCATTTCTGGCAAACAGGCATGGGCATTGCAGGCATCTGAGTCACACTCTGAGAATCCAAAGCTTTTTGTCGTCTCATGTGTAAAAACAAATGTTTGTGTCATTGCGAGGAAGAGACCAAAAGGACAAGGATTCAAGCTTTGTGAGGTTTAGCGTTTCCCTTCCTAAGATGTTTGCCAGCATTACAGAATTACAGAGTGGGTTATCTGATCATTTTAATCCATGCATCTGGAGGGAAGTTTCCCTTATCCACTGGGGCCTACTTGTGGAGGTGGAATTATGCCTGCATTAACTCCTCTAGTTGTCTCAAGTTAGTTTCCGGGGTCTCGTCCTTTACCTCTTCAAGGTACACGATCCCCATCATCACAGTACTTGAGTACTTTGTAATATTTGTCCCAGAAACATCTTTGTGAGGTAGGGAAGTGCTACTGTCCCTTATTTTTAGACAGAAAACTGAGGCACTGAGGGGTCAAAAATCACAAAGGATGTCATTAGCAGAACAGTCACTTGAAACAGGGTCCCAGTCCTTCCTCCTGCTTCTTAAGTGCTCTGCTGCTGAATCATCCTACTCCTCTGCACCCCTCTTGAGTATTAGTATTAGTACCAGTATATATATATATATACACAGTGCTAATGATAAGCTTACACCAGGAAACATTGCTAGGAGTATGTGTAGCTCTCCTTGAGTGCTGCCTCCACCCTCATAGACAAACCACTGTGGGTCTCACAGGCTGCTTGACTGCACGGAGAGCGTCACCTCCACCTCTCAGATGTGCTCCCATTACAGCTGGGCTCCAGCTCAGACCAGTGACACCAACCTACACTTCCCTTCCTGCTGCAAGATGTATAACTGCTTTCTTCCACTAGTGCCCTGAGGCAGCCTCTGGTCCCAGGGTCACTGACCTGTCCTTCTCCCTCTTTTGGTTCCTAAGATCTGTCACTGGTTGACCATGTTTCACCTATTTTATAACTATCAGCATTCAGGCCATGTTTTCCTTTTCATACAGGGACTTGCCCTTCCTCACAGCCAAAGAATGGATAACTTGCTCTCACATGCCACAGACTTGCTTTGCCTCTAAGAACAGCTGCTTTTCTTTGGAGCAGAGACCTTCTTTCAAAAAAAAAAAAAAGTATATATATACACACGTCTTTAAATACAGTATCAAAACCTTAGAATAATCCAATGCAAATAAATAGAATACAAACATCACAGTTCACAGCCTGGAGAGGTTTCTACAAAAGGGATAACAATCAATTCCTGGCCCTGCTATTTCACCCTGGGATGATGAGCTGTCCATACAGTCTGACATATCTGGAGCTGCTTCCTTCAACAGCCTTTCCAGATGTACCTTTGGAACAAGACTGTACTCTAGTGGAAATTGGCAGCTGCTGGCTTTTTAAGAGTACCCCAGCCCTTTTACCACTCATAGATTCATAAGTCCTGATAGGATTCATAAGACCAGGACTGCAGGGATTCCATCAGCCTCCTGATCTTCTTTTTGCTGCCTTAGGGAAGCAGAGCCGGGGAGATGGCTGGGGAAACAGGGGTCAGAGGAACAAACACCTAGCCCTGCCTTGAGGCTTTGGGATCTGCTGCTGTGTACACAGTAGTTCACATGTCCATTGCACCCTCCAACTGGAATCAGGTGGCTACTGTCAGTTGTTGGTTTGCGTGTCTGGAAGTTTTAACTTCCCATCAGGCAGGAGTTTGTGTTCAGATATAGATAAGGCACGTGAGAGATGTGTGCACCTCTGTGGATTAGCACCACCAATATTACGATAGCAAAAGATAGCAGTGCTAACTGTGACAATTAATAATGTAACGTCTCTAAGCCCAGTTTTAAATATGGATCAACCACTGTTTCAGCTGGATGGTCTCAGGATCTCAGCAGTGCTTTTAGCACTGAAGTTGAGTCTCCTCATGCATGGAGAAACTTCTCTCCTGGACTCGAGAAGTTCACAGACTTCATCCATTGCCTTGGTGCAGGTCTCAAGGTTGGCAGCCAGCTTCTGGATTTTGGCCTTTAGAACAGCCTGGCTTACTTTTGTGACCTCCTTTGTGTATTCTGGAACGAGGAAGCTGTGAGAGCCGCAGAAGACCATGAAGCAGATGGAGTTGTACAGCGAGATGGAGGCCCTCTTCTCCGACTGGCACAGTGTGGGGTCCCCAGGTCCCTGCCCCCGGCGAAGGAACTCCAGGCAGCTGAGGATTTCCCTCATCTGCTTCCGACAAGTCATTGCAATTTCCTGCACCTTCCTCACCTCCCGGGAATTGCAGAGCACTAAGGAGAGATCGGAAGAGATGCTGACAGCCCCCCCAGCAGTGGCCAGTCCCAGACCCACAGCTGATGCCAGGAGAGAGGCTCCCAGTGTTGCTGGGCTCAGGGACAGCCCCACGATGGCCGTGACTGCTCCAGCAGCGGTCAGGGTGCTCCCGCTGACATTGGCAATCAGGGACCTTTTGCGGAGCTTGCTGAGTTTACGAGCCACCTTGTGAAGGTGAGCAATTTGGCCACGCAGCCTCCGCCTCTGATCCAGCAGTTCTACGTGGAAGTGGTGCGTGGGGTCCAGAGTTTGGGGAAAGGCAGCACCATTTCTCTCCATGGCCTCTGTCTAGAAACAGAAAAGACTGAGTTGGGATTTATGTTAAAAAAAAAGAACATGAGACATGCTCAGCCTGGACCACCGTTTCAGACGTGGCATCCAGCCAACATTTTTTTTGCTTCCCCCAGCTACATGAAAGGTTTGCTCTATGCACATGCGTACACACTCACGTACACACACACAGACATGCACGTATACAGAGGAACTTTTTCAGACAGAGGAACTTTTTAAATTTTTTTCTTTTTCCCTGAGAAAAGTAAAATATCTTAAGGGCTGGAGTCAGAGGTGCTATTGTTATTACCTCTCTGGAGACACAAAACATCTCTTCCAACACTGAGGACAGAAATTCCCTTGAGATTGACTCAGTGCTCAGAGCAGTAATGCTGCTAGAACTAATGTGTTTTCCCCGTAATGGGATTCAGAAGATCTGCAATATTCAAGGGCATCTTTCACAGGAAAGGCCAGACTCTAAAGAGGTGAAAGCCGTGCATCCTAGTTTGCTATTTAGGGGTAATTTCCCATGAAAGGAGGACAGAGGGAAGCTGCTAATGGGTGTCAAGGTCTGGATTTTCCGTCTAGGAGGTGAGAAGCTCATTGATGCCTCAGACGGGTATTGTGAACCTCCTTCCTTTCTTTAAGTCTAAGCAATTCAAGGTCCCACAGAATTTTTTCCCTATTGTAGCCTGGCGTCAGTGTCTGGACAAAGATGGGAACCATTTTTCTGTGGTGCATAGTCCAGCCTGTGGTAGTGGATCCCCAGGGACAGTAGCAAGGAGGCCTACGGACCTTGTTTAAAAAGTAAATGAAGGGTACACCCAAAAAGCAACCCCAGTTTCAGTTCACAGTATCTTGAGGATGGGAAATGCAGACAGGGGAAATGCAGACACCTGTAAATAGAAGAGGCTTCAAAACTAACGGCTATGACAAACTTCCCTGCCAAGATAACAGGAGAGTGTCTTGCCTCCTAGAGGGTGGATCTTCAGGGTTTCAGTGCTAGGTGATCTGTTTGCTCTCTCTTCTTTTGTCATAAGGGTAGAAAGAAATGTTCCAATAAGCATGTGCAGGTTGTTCTAGGGCTGTAAAATTATTTATAAGGGAAGCCGGCATCCTTAACCCTGCTTACATATAGGGCAACTGCGGCCAGGGAGGCAACAGGAGTGATGTAGCATCCCCAGTTGCCTGGTAGGACCAGAACTTTTGTGCTCCACAACACTGCCCTGGGCAAAAGCCCTGTGGTGCCTCTGCACCTAGCAAGGTCTAGCCATAGAGCTAAGAAGCTCTTTGCAGTCCATAATGCCCTCATAGCCAAGTCTCTGTAGCAGAAAGACCCTGTCCCAGGGCTAACTAAACAAAACTCGTCTTTGCTACAGCCAACTTTTTGGTTCTAAGTCTTCTGGACTGTTTGAACTGGAGGTGCCTGGTCCCTCACACAGACCGACTATACGGTTAGGATCCTTGAGTCTTTCGCTCTGTAGAATCCCTGTTATTCAGGAGGAGGAAACCTCCTATCATAAAGAGTCTTCCCATCCTGAAACATGTAAGTAAATTTTCACTGAATTTTTTTTCCCTTCTACTTGTTCTAATCCATCTCATGCAGAATCCTCTAGGACCACCCTTATGCCCTTCAAAATGTTGACCTCAGCCTCTCTTGGTATCATTGGGCCATTTGACCTGCTTAGCACATTATGCTTTTCTTAACTGGAGGCAGTGTCCTCATATTTTTTACACTACAGTCAGAGAAGCAGCTGAAAGCACAAGGACTAACACTAAGCTAACTAGATACCAGCATTGACATGAACAATGAGCATGTCATCAGTAACTTAAAACCAGATCAATATGATGATTATTAAATATCTTGATTCCTGTACCCTCTTAACAATTTGTTCTGCAGATTTTCTTGCTGAGAACACTGTCAAGTAATGATAGCGGCTATCTCACTGCAGTTTGTAGAAAAGTCATTCAATATATAGCATGAGCTATAGTAGTGCATATCTTTTGAAAACACTGATTTATGCTGGCGTAAAGCCTGCTTTTAGAGAAAAATCTCCACAGCAGTAAAGATGTACCTTAGTCCAAAACCCACAAAAACTTCCCTAATACAGTACTCAGACTCCAAAAAATACTGGTTCAGACTTACCTTTAGTTTCCAGCCAACTTCCCCAAAGACAAATTTTGATCTGTTTCTGGAGGAGACCAATTTATAGCTCCTGTGGACCAATTGCTGCGATGGGAATGCTTTGCCTCATACTGGGAGTTTGCCATTTCCTGCTCTCCCTCATGCAGAAGGATGTGACACACTGGAAAGTGACCTGCGGGACAGCGAGCACACATCACGTTCAGGAAACGATCCCTGCAAATGAACATTGTGTGTTCGCTTTTCCTGAAGTGTAGGGGGAAAATTTTTTTTCAAAATTTCAGCCTATTCCTGGCGCTGAGCTAGTGCAGTCATTCCCCTCAGGGAACAGTTGCCTTTCCTTTCCCTGAAATAGCAACTGACTTTACTCTGTGCTGGAGCAGCCAATTACTTGATGACTGAAGTTTCCCCCCACCTCAGGTCTAGAGCCAGTGGAGCATCAGCCAGCCAGTGTCCTTACTTCATTCAAGGCCAGTGTACTTTTAAAATCATTGGGACAATCATGTGTGTGACTGGCTGGAGCACAGCAGTGCTGCGTGAGAGCTGGGGTGGTGTTCTGCTCTGTAAAAGGGAAGCAGCTCCATGGCAAGATGATTGCTCTCAATTCTCTCCCCTTCTCCTTCTGAGCAGATAAAATCATGAAGCATCCTGCAAAAGGGGTGAGCTCCCTGTGGTTTTGTTATGTCTCTTAACCATGTGCACTGTGATGGTTGAGAAACAACTGTGTTTTCCAAAGGTGCCTGCCCAGCAATCAGTGATCAGTGATCAGAGAGGGTCATTGGGATCCCCTCTTTTGCTGCCTGCTGTTGCCTGGCAGCTTTGCCCACATACAGATGTGGCCAGAAGGAAGAAGTGTTGTGGGGAAACAGCCTAAGTGGCACTCCTGGTGCTGCCTTTCACTCAGAGCCAGGGCCAGCTTAGTTAAAGGCAGATTCTTTTTGTACGGGTTCAGGAAAAATGGGAATTTTTTTGTCTAACTGAGTGGTGTAGCCCACCTTAGACCAAAGTGGCATGTGCCCTTACTGACACAGGGCCTGTGGCACCAGGGCCATCTGTTCTCAGCAGTTATGCTTGAAGATGGGGTACCTACTTTCTTGCTTGGTAGATTCTTACTCTCCCGGGTTTTTTGTTGATAGGGAACTTCTGATTATGCCTTAGTGTCACCCTAGCCTGGCTAATCAAAAAGCTACTTAGCTGTCACTGAGTGGTGAGGCTTTACTGTTAAATGTGCGAGATGTGTAGGCATGCAATTGCTGGAGCAGATTTTAGGAAGCCACAAGGACGGAGAGGCAGCAGGCAGGGAAAGGGGAAGGCTGGGATTATTAATTTCAATGGCAGCTTGGCTTTAGGTCATCTTAAAATGACTGTGAAATGGTATGTTGGGTGGACCTTCATCAGATGGCACATGAACAAATAAATAAATAGGATTGAAGAGCTACTTCAACCTGTCACAGACCTGAAAAGAGAAAATGTTGTTTTGGAGATGCTTAAATAAGCAATCTTAGTCTGTTACACTTTGTACGTATTGCACATTAACAGGAAGGTGACTCTTGACACTGAAGGAAACTGCGCTTTAGCCCTTTTCTTTGTTTTAGAGACATGCTTGAATTTGAGCCCATCTGCCTTGGTGAATGTTTGCAGTTGACAGACATGAGAATTCTTTCCTACAGTCCCAAATAGAATAGGCTTTTTTTTTATGTAACTGCATCTGCATTAGGACTTGTGCCAGCAGAGATGTCCTTGTTAGGACAGTGAGCTTTTGGTACAAATGAAATAATGGAGAAAAGGGAAAAAAAACCCCGAAATGTTTAGAATGAGCCTGAGAAGGGGACACAATTCTGGTTGCTCTTCTTCCTTTCCCAGTGCTCTTCGTTCAGTATATTCAGCTGCAAAATGTTGTGAGAAACACCCTGTGATGCTCAGTATGTGGGTGAGGACATGATTAGAGTGCGGAAGAGAGAATCCACTTTTTTTAATAGCATTCCCTCAGCATTTCCTGCACAGTGAAAGACCTGCGCTTCACACAAGATGAGATTTTGGTCTCAGACTAGGATGGTTTCTCACAGACATCATCCCTGGGCTTCTTCACCATGTAAAGAGAATATTTTCCCCTAATCTACCCCAATAATGAAGTGTGTACCTCGAAAGCAAGGACTTGCCATGAGAAGCTACAGATGTCAACTCGATTAAAAAAAAATAAGAATAAAGTGTATTAGAATAAGAAACACTATTTCCTAGGGAGTTGCCCTATAGCAGTATGCTGTGATCTGATTTTGTCCCTGCTGACACTCTCAAAAGCATCCCTTCGGGAAGAGTGCTTGTCTTCTCTCCCACCCATAAATAGAGAGACCCCTCTGTTAAAGATGAGCAGGTGGGAATGGGAGCAGGATGGGAGAGGATCATCTTCTCTGAGTGCTTCCCAGGAACTGAAAGGCTTTCACTGCTATTAGCACACCTGCACAGATGTGAGCACATCTGCCAAGTCACCAAGTAGGTCCCAGAAGCCTGCTTGAAGTGAAAGTTAGCTTCCAGGGATCTCAAGACTTGTGGGGTCGATCTGACCTTCTCTGGGCATCCTGCAAGCTGGTGGAGGCCTCACCATCCTGCCTGCTGTACATTTTCACCCAACCCCTCTGCTGCTGCAGTCTCTTCTTTCTTGGCCTGTGAAGTGCCTGGGGTTGAGAGTGGAAGGGGCATAGCAGGTGTTTCACAACTACTCTGGCCAAAAATGATCCCTCTGCTCCACCCTTTCCCATCTAGCCACATCCTTTTGAAAAGGGCAGAAGCCAGACCCATGCAAAATCTGCCCTTAAGGCATTTTGTGGGAACAGATGACAAGCAAGGGGAAGGAAGGACGTTTTATTGCTTCAGTTCTCTTCCTTCCAGTGGATTTTGGCAGAAAGGACTGGTCTTTCTGCTCTTGTTCTCTCCAGCAGAAGGGATGTGTAGCAGAAGAATTTATTCTGGAGGTGTTTAGAGCTACTGCAATGTAACATGAGAATGTTTAACATTTGAAGCTGGAGTTTCAAAGATACACTTCCTTTATTGACATTATTTTTATCAAATAATTGAGTAAATTTACACTCGACTCTAATCTTTTTAAGAGGGGATTTCTGTCACCCCTGGTACTTTCAACCTTAACTGCAGATCATGGAGCTAAAAGTTTTCTTTTTTTTTTTTTCTTTTCTTTTCTTTTTCCTGTGGTTAATTGAATGGATGACAAATTTTAACTCCTCACAGCAAGACATTAATTCAGATTCAGTGGGAACTTGAATAGGCTAAAACTAAAACAAATAAAGCAAATGAGATCAAAAAGGCATGCATTGGCTTTTAGTAATCTTACCAGTAGATTCAAATTCATTTTTGTAAAGCACTCCAGAATGAAACAGGCTGTTCTGGCCTCTGGTCACCAGCGTGTGTGGGACTTGGTATCATCCTGGTTTTGCACAATGAAAAGCTCCAGATCCTGTCTCTGTACTTGTCACTGACCAAAACCAGAAAGCTGTAAGTGAGTGGGTTCATTCCACATCCCTGTGTGCTGTCCTTCCAGCTGCCTGGGCAGTGGCTGGGCAATAGGATTTCAAATGTGCTAAAACCTACCTGCTCCAATATTGAACCAAAAATGTGAAAAAATAAAACAAAATATATAGGGTATCAAATTTAGGTATTGGAGGTGAAGTGATTTGGATAGGTTGAGGCTGCACTGCAGGTCTGCATGTTAATTCCATACCAGTTTTACCAATGATGCTGACTTTGTGATGGGACTATTCAGCTCAAACCCCTCAAATTTCATAAAGGAGGATTTGACTTGTCCCGGAATGGTCACTGTCATGTGTCAGTGTTGAATTCCTTCATCATCAAATGTTTATCCATAGTCCTGGTGCTACATTTGAAGATGAACCAAGAGGTAAAAGGTGTGGACTGTGATGGAAGACTAAATCCTGGACTACTTTAAGTTCTTCAGGTCTCCTCTCAGTTTTTTAAAACACTTGCAAGACCTATTTTGGGGGGAATGGTGTGTGTGTGTGTGGTGTGTGCAGGAGTGGGGGTCTGTTTGGTTTTGGTTTTTTAAGTTATTATTAATTTCATATCGTTAAGCTTTTGTTAACAGAATTAAGGTTCAGCAGGAAACATTCCATATGAAAAACAGCATTGTGATTAAAACAAAATAATAAAATGAATTGTTTAATTGATTAATCCTCCCATCTGGCACTGCGAAAACATGACAGACACACAGGAGCCTAAAGAAGTCCGGGAAAAGTTAAAAACTCTTACCTCGAACTTCAGAGAGAGTTCCATCTCACCTAATCTCAGCCCTGTCTGTCAGAGGTTCACAAGAAGTCAGTTTTTTCTCTTTATGAAGCTCCCTCTAGAGCCAGGAGGAGGAAAACCCGTCCCCAAAGACAGGTTCAGTCCATCTCCTTCAGACGCCTGCTCTACGTGAGCTACTATAGACAGCAGTTCTTTATCCCTGCTCTGTTCGATATCCCCCAGGTTTTTTGGGTTTATGCTCCAATTTCAAATGTCCTGCTTCAAAGAGACTGCTCTGGCCCAGAGATGGTCCCTGTAGCCCAGCACTTGGTGTCCTGCCGTGCTAGTAGGAGATGTGGAAGACTGCAGGTGGCAGTGGTACATCCCTGTTTGTCCCCTTCAATAACAGGTCCCTCTTGCCCACATATTTGTCTGGTATCCAGTTGCCTCCACTGCCTCCTGGGACAGTAAAGTCCAGAAGTTCCCAGTTACTCATGGTATAAAAAAGTATTTTCTTTTGCCTGCTTTCACCCAATATACTCCTTTCACAGAGTGACCTTTATGCTGTCTGCGTGGGATCGGGGAAAGAAAAGTCCATGGATTTGATGATCCTGCACTGTGCGGTGCAAAGCAAGTGATCCCTGCTCATGCTGATGAGTGAGAAGTTGTCTGTCGTTCTCAGGAGTAGCAGAGGACGGGTACAAGTCAGACACGTACAGAACAACGCAGGGCTTTGCAGAGCTGCACTTGGGAACGCAAAGAAAGCATGTGATGGATAACATCACCGCATCACAGTCCTAATGGTTTCTTCTAGGTCCAGGAGAGTAAGATTCAGTTTTAAATGGCTGAATCTGAACTGTAAAAAGCCACCCCATTCAAATCATTACTACTTTTGTCAATACAAGATTTTTATTTTAAGGTCAGGTCTTCCATTCTTAAAATATGGTAGCTGCAAGGTGATTCCTCTTTGTAATGCTCTAAAGCTGGGAAAAATAACCAGAAACATTTTGTCCTATTGCTATTAGAGGGAGGGAGGAAGGGAAATGCTTCCTCACCAGACAGGCTATGTAGCTCTTTTTATAACTTTATTAGCATTAACATAAAGGCATAATCTGGTGTGAGGGCCTCAGAAATCCCATTACACATTACCCAGACCTGATCAGAAAGAACAGCTATCAGCAATATAAACCTCTTTGAAGGGAAATTTATGAAGAGGGGGTGGTGGTCTCATGAAGGAGCCAAGGGCATCTTTTAGGCATGGTACCGAATCTGTTAATGGAAGATGTGGCAAGAGCAAGTCACCGCTCCCATGAGGCCTGGGAGCCTGCACTTCCAGAAGAAGGGAAACTGGCCAGCTGCAGAGCCAGGACATGATGGGGATAGGAATTTGGCATTTCTCCCAGGCTCCTACTTCACATGTGTTCTGTGCCTTAGCACCGGGCTCTGCTGCCCAGTGTCCCTGAGGCAATTTCACGAGACTGCAGGGATGGTCAGCAGATGCACTTGGCCTGGGTGGATTTGGCCTGCTTACAGCACCCCCCTGAATAAATGATCAGGACATGGGAGGGAGGAAAGGAAACCTGGGAGAGAATATACTTCCCTGCATCTGCAGATACACCCTGCACAATTAGCAGAAGCTATAAGGCAGGGCATGGTTCAGTGACCCCATGGTTTGCAAACACATGCAGTTTTAAAAAGTTCTTTCTAAAAATGGCATCTTTCTGGGAGGTACAAAGACTTGGGGGAGTAGTAAGCCTCTGTGGTAGTGTTTGATCAAATGAAGCCCTTGAAAAGATAAGGTAGTGCGTCTTTTTTACCAGCACAGCAATACAAAAAAAACCCCAGCCCACCCCAAAACCAAACAAACAAAAATAAAATTTAAAAATAAGTATTTCCTTACCTATTCTTTGATTTTGTCTAACCCACCCAAAACACAAACAGTAAAGAGAGACCTGGCTTTTGGGTATAACTGGGCTGGGCCTGGGACAAGACTTTTAGAGGACAGTAAAGCTGTTTGTATCTCCACAGGTTGGATGGAGCCAGGATAAACCCTGTTGTCACTGAGGGTAACCCAGAATAGGGTCTATTTTACACTTTGTTTCTCAGTGCCAGAAGATGCTTCGCTGGCAGCTAGAAATTGGGAAATTGTTGGGGTGATGTGAGGAGATTCTCCTCTGAAATACCCAAAAAAGTATTTTCAAGGAAGATTCTGTAAAAAAAATAATCTTATCTTCTGATTCATGCTTACATCAGGATCACAGTCCATACAAGTACTATGCAGAAGACATCGTTGTGTGGAAGACAATCTCCTCTCTATTTCCTCACAGGCTACATGTGGCTACATGTGTAGTTTGTCTCTTAAGGTACCTTTTCCCAAGTTACTCTTGTAGCTTGTTTCCTTGCCGTATGAACTCTTCCATTCAGTGTCCCTATTCCATTCCTAATCAGAGGACACATCCACATGGCTTGGGAGGACGTCTCCAGAGGACAACCCTGGAGTAAGCTGACAGACTGAAGTATGCCCCTCCCACATATATACAGGGTCTTGGGGCTCATGTTTGCTCCACACCATATATACAAACCTTTCTTCTATAATACATGTTTCTTACAGTTTCCCCAAAAGGGCCCTTTTAGAACTTATCCAGTCACCACTTTGCGTACACATGCTAGATCCACCACCCAGTTTTGCAGCCTAACTCCCTGTTTTGAAACATGAATGGGAAAGAACTGGGGCTTGAGGGTCAGAGGAGTTTCCCACTACTCTGGGAAAATATGAAGATGACATGAAGACGAGAAACTTCACAGTGATTTCCAGAATAAGTCAGAGAGGGATGCATTGTTGTGGTCAGCTTCAGTACCTGTGTCATAGGAAAAAGAAGGATAAAAGCTCTGGATGCAATATGCAAGCTCCTAGGGAAAAAGATCAAAACTAGAATGCCTCTGCTCACCTCCTTCTGAAAAGGTCTCAGTACACTGCTTGGGACCAGAGAGAGATGTGGATGTTGGTCTCACAATCTGGCTGAGAATAAGGTGTCAGCAGGAGCTGGGAAAAGTGCTGTACTTCAGAGCGCTTGCATTAAGAGGGATGGAACTCATCTGGATCAAAAGAGAAATGGGCTTCTGGCTACGAGCGTGCAGGAGGTTGTCAGTGAGCTTTTTAACTGAAGAGCTAAAAAGACAACCAGCGGTGACATTTTTCAGGATGGTTTTTCCAAGGATAAGACATGGCAAATTCTGTAGCCTCTAGGGAAGGATACGTCAGGGGAACGTAAAACAAGAGGGTTAGCATTCAAAGAGAAGGCCGGAAAACCAAATCAGTGCTGTGATCATCTCAGCATCAGGGTTTGAAGCCTGGGGGAGCAAGACAGGAACAGTGGCACATCTTGCTGATATGGTAGGCGCTTGTTAAAAAAAAAAAAAGCTCAAAGGAAAAGCTGGGGGGGTTAAAACCTCACAGGTGGGTGGAGATGGCTGAAGTGACCATGCTGGGGACACAGTGGTAGACTACTACCCACCTATAAAAGTTTGAAAAAGGGAAAGATGCTGGTGGTGATAGCAGGAAGGAGGGTTGAAAATAAGACATCATCATTCAGAAAGCTGCAGGTGTGTCTGAGTAAAAAACACAGAAAATAACATAGACTCTAGCAGATTAGGCATAAAAATATAACTGAGCTGCCCGAAAAGGGATTAGAAGATCAGCTAGTTAAAAAATCAAACCTAGTACTAAATCCTCCAACTGTCACAGCAGCAGCAAACATCCTGCCTGAGCTCCTGTCGTTCTTGGTCTATAAGCCTCTTCTAGGAGGTTTTTAAAAATTACCTGCATGAAGCAATATTTTTCCTTATTGCTGTCATGTATTCAAAGAAGAATTCCTATCACAGCTGTCCCGTCATTTCCATATTCACAAAAAATTAGACATTTTGTCCCAGAGGCCTCACAAGTGAAAGATTCCTGTTGGACTACTGGTGCCCTTTCTTTTCCAAAAAATATAAGGAAAAGAATGCTGTGGCCTTGAAATCTGAAATAGTATACTTCACATCAAGCTGTCTAGATTCAGAAGTGTGATACACACGTAAAAATGGGAAAGTCTCACCCTTCCAGAAAAAAGGAAATTTAAGGAATCGTTCCTTTGTACGGTATTTTTTTTTTTCCTAAATATGGAAATGATGGGACATAGGAATTCTCATTTGAATACACACCAGCAACAAAGAAAGAATTTTGCTTCAAGCAGGTAATTTTAAAAAAACCCTTAGAACCTGTTCATCAATTCAAAACTACTGGAGAAACCTAGTGGCAAAAGAACAAGAGGGTGTATTCAGGGTTCCAAAACTAAGCACTTTACATAACATACCTTACACATGCTCAAAAAGAAGATGGCAAAACAACCCACCAGAAGTATCCTTCCTCCTCCAGCTCTTCTCTGAAGACATCTGCTTGCCCAGCTCCACACAGCTCCCCTGTTTTCACAGGTCCAGCGATGCCAGCAGCTATTTTTGCACTGAGCTCAGGGCAGCGTTTCAGCTGCTGGACTTTTGTGTCCATCTGTTCCTTTCCTTTGTAGACCCTGCATCCCAGCGGCCTCTAGGAAAAGTGCAGGGATGGACATCTTCAATCCCTACCTGCCAGCAACAGAGGGAGAGGGACTGATCTCTTCTCCCTCAGGGGCAGTTGTCTGCCTGTGGTGAGCCACTGTGAGCCTGCTTTTGGGAGGTGGCAGCTCACCTCCCTGGCTTCTCTAGAGAAAGAGATTGGATTGCAGGTTGTGTTTGGGCACTGTGGGTCACTGGTGGTGGAAGAAGGGAAGTGGGAGGAGTCAAAGCTACTGGTTAGTAGAGGAGGAACAAAACTAGTAGTTCAGAATCTTTCCACGGAGGCTGCAGAGGTGCCTAAAGGCAGTGAGTGCTCTTCTGCAAGCAGGTCTTTTCCCAAACTGCAGATCATGGCGCTTGAGAGATGAAAAGGGTCCAGAAGGCAGCTTTTAAGTGTCTGGATTAATCAGAGAACAGTTAATATGTTTAGCTGCTGATAGCAAGTAAAGGCAGTTACCTTCTTCTGGGCCTGGGTGGGCATCAGAGGGGAGAAGGTGAGCCCCAAGGGCTGTACACCAGCCAGAAGTTGGAGACCAGCCTTAGAGAAAATGAAAGCGGCTGAGGCACTCCTGTGATGTGAGTGCCATGGTTTAGAGTGGGACAGGAAAGGACAGGAGCACTCACCCACAGTTCGTAGGGAGACTTGTACATCATCACACAGACAAAACTGTGGGTCAGCATTTTCTCCAGATAGCAGCTAAAGAGGGAAAAAATGCCTTTTTCTTCTGGCCCCTTTTGGGTTTTGTGACTGTGCTGGAGGGGATGGAAATGCTGTTAACTGGAAGGACAGTTTAGCAGCTGAATCTGGCTGCTGTTAGTCCAAAACCTCTTGAGATGTTTCCCTGTGAGGGTCAATGAAAAGAAGATGTAAAGGCGGCTCAGATCCAACTGACCACTGTGGCCCAATACAAGGTCAGGCAAGCCATATCCATATTTTTATGTGCTTGATGACAATACAGTTGGGCACCACTTAACTGAGGTGCAGTAACAGTCATTCTCAGCCATCTCGAACCTAAAGCTAGTGACTATACCCATGTCAATGATAAGTCCAAGTGGCAGTAGAATTTCATTGTAACTGGTCTGTTTCTCTGCTTGCTGGGACTGTAATCAAACATTTGTGTGCAGCTTGGCCCAAATTGCATTTTATTGTCTGGATCTAGAAGGATGCTGAAGCAATAGGTTTGAGAGCTTTTTATAGCTCCTGCTCTACCAAGGAGGGGTCCTGTCAAGGCACCACCAGCCCTGCTTGTCCCTGCCCAGCATCTCCTGGGGCTTCTTCCACCCTGCCCAGCCCATTTCAGCCCCCCAGGAGCTGTCAGCCCCTGTCCCAGTGATGCCACAGCAGGACCAGTCTCTAGATCCCCACAGCCCTGCCCTGTCTGGCCATGGTCCCACTGCACCAGGGAGGTACCCAGTGACCAGGGCTGGGGCTTTGTCTGACCCCAGAGCTCCTCACCAGGCCTGATCCTGACCCCATCTGCAGACAGACATCCTGGTCTGGCCTGTGTGTGTACGGGAGCAGGGAGCTGAGCTTTGTGACAAATTAAAAGGTAAAATGAGCAGATGAACTCATTGCATTTTGAACAGGGTTTAGGTTTTTCCCCTGTGAAATTAGATGAATCATCTCTGAACTGTTTTTCTCCCAACAGGAAATGGTAAGAATTAACACATATAGCTGGGCCTCTGCAGGAGGAGGGTGGAAAACCTGAGCTAGACAAAAATTGGAGGATCCAAGTAACTGCATCTTTAAGAAACTCTCAGTTCTTCCATCTGCAAAATGAGGATGAGCTTTATGAGTTTGAGAAAGGTGTGGCAATGTGAAAGGGATAAATGCAGTGCAGTTAGATACTGATGTGGAAAAGTCCTAAGGAGGGGGACAACATTCAGGAGAATTTTCCTCAGCATGTGTACAAACAGCAGAACGCTGAACCTTTCTAAAGTGCTCTTCTTAGGACATCTGTGGTAGCCACTCTGTCACCTAGCGCCAGGTTAAATATCATGCAAGGGGCATGCAAGATAGGAAAATTGCTCTAAATTTGCGGAAATTGCTTGTTGTCTTGCAGGCATTAAGTTTGGTTGGGATTGCTATATATTTTCTCAAGTTAGTTGGCATAGGTTAGTGGTTATAACAATCTATACTTTTCATGCTGACTGGGAAGTGCTCTAATGAGGCTTTCAGATCTAGCCCTGTAGTATGAGCTGGCTCATACTGATAGCAGTAGCAAAAAAATTCTGTAGGCTTTTCTGGCAGATTTTTGTTACCCTACCAGATAGCTCTGTCCATGCCAACAGAGCACCTAGAGATTGAGCATAAAAAATAAATATTGAGGTCATGACTTTTTCTTCATGGTTCACCTATTCTAAGGTGAGGCAGCAAAGTTTGCAGTAACTGTGATGGCAAATGCATAAAAGAGAGGGAGAATCTTTCCTAGTGAGTGTCTCCTGATGCTCCTTTTTTGTGTCTGTATTGCAGGGAAACGTGTACTACACCCATGTGTCCTAGTTAAGCTTGGTCATGGCTAGACTAATGACCTCTGTGTGTAACTTCGGGCTTTTTGTGCTGCTAATTATACAAGGAATAGCAGTGTTTGGCAGAGGAGGGTGAACCACGGGCCTTGTGTATTCACTACTGACACTGTATTCAGCTTTCCTTGTACGCCTTGATTTTTCTCTGGTACTTCTGCGTCCTCTCCCTAATACACATGGTTTGATTGCTTGTTTGTGGGATGGTCATGAGAATATATTGTCTTATTAACAATAAGGGAAGGGAATAATGGAGTAAACACATAAGTGGAAAATCAAATAAGTAAAAGCACTTAAAATAATTAGAAAAAACAGCTTCAAGTTGCAAAATGGCCATTTAACATTTGATGGAGATTGATAGCCTCAGAAGCAGAGTAAGACAAGGACTACAACAATACACTGCAGTGTTGCTCTGGCACATACTGAGAGGTTTTTCATCTGGAGATCATATGTGTTGTAGTTATCAGTGCTATACAGGATTTAGACATACATCTGTATTCCATCTAAGTGTGCGTGTGGAGGGAAAATGGTTCTGAGAATATCAAATTACAGGCTGGAGGAAAATGTGCTATTGTGCTGCATTATTATTCTTACAGAGTAAGAGCTGTAGGGAATGGGGGAAATGCTTTATTGTGAAGTAGAAGGGCTTCTGTCCCAACCCCAGTAACAACATTGGCAATGTTAGAAGAGTAGGTGAGTATAAAAAGTTTCATCTTACAGGCATTGTAACAAGTTTCACTTTTAAAGCACAGCTGGGCTCTTACCAGACCTAGATGAGATGGAGGAGACATACAGCCATCCACCTGATTTCAGGAAAGTTTAGAAGATGATAATCATTTCACTATTTAGTTCTTCGTGCCTGCTGTTACTACATGAAATAAATCTCTTACACTCAAGTTCTCTTGCCTTTGTAAAATTTCTAATGAATATTTCTCTATAAAGCATCCAGCTTCCAACACAGCTTGGGCAGCCAAGATCCAGATTTACTCAATTTGCCATTTTATTTGCCCTCCCAGCCTCTGGGATAGCTTCTCAACTATGAGATCTCAATGATGAGGAAGAGATAAAAAGAAAACATAAGCAGGGGAGAATAGCATATTTCTTTTCCTGAAGTCCTTTTTACCAAAAGCATGCAAGAAAACTACCCATACAAAATTTTAAAGAATGGGACTTTGTGAGCTAATTGAAGATGAAACGTCACCCAAAATCTTCAAGAGGTTCATTTCATTTTTTTTTCCCTTTAGTGGAATGAGAGAGGGGAGTGAGGTGATATTTCTCCACTCACAGGTCCTGCGTTTTGTTGAAATAGTGAAGTTTATCATCTGGTCAGCACTGTATGGAAACTGTGCAAATGCAGTTTGTATCTGTCAGGTAGAAATGCAGCAATATGACAGTGCTAAACCAGGTGACGGCTATTAAACTTCAGGTAAAATGACTTACGTTCTCCTGCCAAGGACATAAAAATATACACACAGTTTTAGCTAATAAGGTGGTGTGCGTGCTAACTCTCCACATTGTGGATAAAGTGCTTTGCATCATTTTGTGTTGCAGCCAAAGGTTTTATATAGACAAGCTGCTGTGACTTGATCTGTAACCTGGCAAAAGAGCAGTCAGCAAAAATGGTGCCATTTGTCTTCCTAGCTTGGCATCAAAACATGAAGTGGTGCTTTCACATTTCTTGCAGAATCAATCTCTGGCAATTTTTTTTTTTATCCCCCCCCCATGTTACTGAATCATACTAATAGATTTTAAAGAAATAGCACTGTGTGATTTTTTAGAGTGTGGTTTTTTTCTGTATGCCAGAGACTTTCATGAAGCTCAGTGATTCGACACAGCGCTTTTCTCCTTTCTGGTCTTTGTGCCCCAATTTATTCCATTAACATTAGAGAGCCTTTTGTAACGTTAACAGCAACAAAGTTGCAGAGAAAGTAGCACATTCTGAGGTAAATAAAATATATGCTGCCTGTTATTTCACGGGTAGCCTCTAGAAACTTTAGCTTTGGAAGTAAGGGGGGGGAAAAATCCCTTACTGAGTGTTTCGCAGTAGCCAGAGGTCTAAACGTCGGTAAGGGAAGGGGAGGCACAGCTTGCGGAAGCTTGTGCTACCTGACTCTCTTTGAAACCATTTTATTTAAAAGAATGAGATTCTAGCTGTTAGCTTTCTTCTCTAATGGGAAAAAGACCTTCTGAAGATTAACACTGCGTTTCCTGTCCCACCTTAAATTTAAAGGAGAATTTATGATTAACAAAGGAAAACAAAACTTTCGCGCTCTCAACGCCCATTCTGTTCCAAGACTCGCGATTTCTTATCCGCTCTATACCCAAAATCCACTCTTCTCGAGACAAGACACCGGTAGATGACAACAGGCACGCCCACGGCCTCCCAGGTGTGCAAAAGGGGCGTTTTCGGGGAAGAAAAAGTAGGAAAAAAAGCTTTTGATCACCCCCGAAGAAACACAAGCCGGAGCGCGGAGCTGCCGGGCGGCGGCGGGGAGGGCCGGGGCGCGCGGCACCAATCAGCGCCCGCCGCGCT
>VZRU01000700.1:0-34667 GCA_013398155.1 Pedionomus torquatus
CCTCAGTCTTCTCTTCTCCACACTAAAAATATCCAAGTCTCTCAACCTCTCCTCATATGAGACATGCTCCAGGCCTTTTCCCTCTGCCCAACTTTCCAACCTGTTGGGGTCTCATTGTATTGGGGGCACAGCTTTCTGTTGTGTCAGCCACCCCTCCCAGTTCTGTGCCATTGGCAAACTTGCTGAGGGTACATTCCGCCCCTTCATCCAGGTCATTGATGAAAATAATGAAGAGGACTGGACCTAGGACTGACCCTTGTGGGACTCCACTTGTTATGGACCTCCAGCTAGATTCTATGCCCACTGATCACAATCCCCTGTTTTCAATCCACTTCACTATCCCTTCATCTAATCCACACTTCCTAGGTTTACCTATGAAGATGCTGTGGGAGATGGTGTCAAAAGCCTTGCTGAAGTCAAGGTAGACAACATCCACAGCCCTCCCCTCATCTAGCCTTCTATGATGGCATGACTGGATGGATATCAGGTTAGTTAGACATGATTTCCCCTTGGTGAATCTGTGTTGACTACTTCTGATGGCTTTCTTTTCCTCCATAGGCTTTCAGATGATGCCCAGAACAATCTGTTTCATCATCTTTCCAGGGATGGAGGTGCAGCTGACCAGTCTGTAGTTTCCTGGGTCCTCCTCTTTGCACTTTTTGAAGGCTGGGATGACACTGGCTTTCCTCCAGTTCTCAAGCACCTCTCCTGTTCTCCAGGACCCTTCAAAGATGGAGAGCAGCCCAGCAATGACTTCTGCCAGCTCTCTCAGAACTCCCGGGTGCATCCCATCAGGACCCATGGACCTGCAGATACCTNGATATCAGGTTAGTTAGACATGATTTCCCCTTGGTGAATCTGTGTTGACTACTTCTGATGGCTTTCTTTTCCTCCATAGGCTTTCAGATGATGCCCAGAACAATCTGTTTCATCATCTTTCCAGGGATGGAGGTGCAGCTGACCAGTCTGTAGTTTCCTGGGTCCTCCTCTTTGCACTTTTTGAAGGCTGGGATGACACTGGCTTTCCTCCAGTTCTCAAGCACCTCTCCTGTTCTCCAGGACCCTTCAAAGATGGAGAGCAGCCCAGCAATGACTTCTGCCAGCTCTCTCAGAACTCCCGGGTGCATCCCATCAGGACCCATGGACCTGCAGATACCTACTGTACTTAACTGTTCCCTAACTCGGTCTTCCTCAACTAAGGGGAATTCTTCTTCCACCCAGGCTTTCTCTGTTTCTACTGCAGTATGGGACTCCTGAGGGCTGGAGTCCCTGGGTGATAAAGACTGAAGCAAAGGCAGCATTCAGCAATTCTACCTTCTCTGCATCCTCTGTCAGCATGGCACCCGTCCCACTCAACAGCAGGCCCACATTTTCTCTCATTTTCCTTTTGCCTCCAATATACTTGGAAAAACTTTTCTTGTTGACTTTGACATCCCTTGCCAATTTTAATTCCAAGGAGGCCTTGGCTTTCCTTGTCTCATCCCTGCATACTCTAATTGCGTTCTTGTAATCTTCCCAAGTGATCTGTCCCTATTTCCACTCAGTGTAAATTTCCTTCTTCTGCTTCAGTTTTTTTCAGAAGCTCCCTGCTCAGCCATGCAGGTCTCCTGCTTCTCTCGCCTGATTTTCTTTTCTTAGGGATGCACCGATCCTGAGCTTGGAAATAGAGATATATGAACATTGTCCAGCTCTCTTGAGCTTCCCTACCTTCCAGAGCCCTAACACATGAGATTTCTCCAAGCATTTTCTTGAAGAGGCCAAAATTAGTCCTCCTGAAATCCAAGGTTTTGGTCCTACTTGTTGTTTTCTGCATATTCCCTGCAATCTTTTCATGGTCACTGCAGCCAAGGCTACACTCAACCTTAATGTCCTTCACCAGTCACTCTTTGTTTTTCAATACTAGGTCCAGTAGTACACCTCTCCTTTTGGTTCCTCTACCACATGAGTCAAGAAGGTTTCATCAATACACTGGAGGAACCTCCTGGACCATACATGTCTGCTAGTGTAGCTTTCCCAGCAGATATCAGTATGACTCAAGTTCCCCACGAGAACCAATGCCTGTGATTATGAGGCTACTTTGAGCTGACTGTAAAAGGCTTCATCAACTTCCCCATCCTGATCGGGTGGCCTGTAATAAACTCCCACAACAGCGTCCCTCATACTGGCCTGTCCCTTAATATTCCCCCACAAGCCCTCAATTCTTTTCTCATCTGCCTCCAGGGAGGGCTTTAGGGACATCTCGCCCTCTATCCATTCCTTAACATAGAGGGCAAGACCTCCACCCCGCCTTCCTCACCTGTCCCTTCTGAACAACTTGTAGTTCTCAACAGCCACACTCCAGTTGTAGGAATTCTCCCACTAGGTTTCTGTTACGGCCACTATGTCACAGCTTTCCAGCCACACAGCAGCTTTCAGCTCCTCCTGTTTGTTGCCCATGCTGTGTGCATTCATGTAGAGGCACTTCAGCTGGGCTCTCGGCTGTGCCACCTTCTTAGGGGAACACCCCTTGAGGTGTCTCACAGGTGTTTCTCTGTTGACTCACCTACCTCAGTAGCTACTGGCTCATCTCCATAAGACTTAGACTGTACAGCAGCATCAGCAGCCTGCCTCAGGGCTGCAGGCCCTTACTAGCACCCTGTCCCTCTAACCCTGATGCGATATCCCACAGCTCATTACAGATAAGCCCAATATTATTACCAGCCTCCCCCTTCACATCTAGTTTAAAGCCCTGTGAATCAGCCCTGCTGTCTCTTGGGCTAGAACCCTCTTCCCCCTTTGAGAGGTGCTTCCCATTTGATGTCAATCCCGGTGTCAACATTCTTGTGCTAAGCATAGCTTTAAAAAAAGAAAAAAGTGTTTACTCCACCTGATCTATTGCTATGTACGTGGGCAGCATCTCTGGATTTTCTTGGGTAACACACTCATAAAGAATTGAGGAGAAAAGATCCAGGATTTCCTGTTTCTGGTAAAAGACACATTTAACAAAGCACACACGCTAGATACAATTTCTTTTAAGTTTTTGCATTGCTCACATTTTCTTCCATTACAGTTAAGCCCTGCACGGACATTAGTGATAGCTAACTGACCACACAGCTTGCTTTCATTCTTGGGCTCAGGAAAACTAGGCATAATGCAGCTATACTTTACTCCCTCCCTTAAGTCATTTAGCACAGAGAAATATAGTGCAAAACACCCCACTCACACAGCAGTGACTTTACCTAAATGTTTCAAGACACTCAACAAGGCTCAGGGTATTTGTTAAATTTAAATGCATTATTCTGCAATGAATACAACTGGTGTCAACAATTAGCAGCAACTGCAATGTAGTCAATGGTAAAAAAAACTAAACAAAACCAACAAAAACTTTAGGGTCAACACTACTTTATATCCTTGTATTAAAAAACATGCCTTAGAATACTCCCGGTCCCCATTATTGAAGGGCTGGGTTCTGTTCCTCAGTTTTGATTTTCCCACCTTTTATTCACACAAACAAGAAACCATGCTAGTCCACATCTAGATGTCATACCTGGCCCATGTTCACAGTCGGTTTGCAAAAGTAATCAGCAAATGAAAACAGAGCAGGATCAGAAGTGAAAGCCGAAATTGCTTCTGGCTAAAAAACAGGTTAAAACACAATTTTAAAATTATTATGGTTTTACTACACAGGTGTAGTACTAATTTATACTCAACCTTTCCTTCTTCAGCACAGAAACAAGAAGATTGTAACCTATGTAAAGCACATCATTGGCAAAATGCGTCCAACGCTTCTGTCTGCCCACGACAAACGTGGCTCTTAGTGAATCGCCTGTGAAAGCCACCAGACTTCCTTTCTCTCAAACAAAGCAAGTCACTTCAGTACTCATAACTATGTGGCAGAGCTAGGTGCTGGAAACAAATAACACAGCATGACCTGCCGTGCTTCCTTCAGCCTTTCTAGAGGCAGCACTCCTGGCAGGAAACCAGTTTGGGAGCAATACCTTGAATGCCCGAGCTTCAGAGTTTCGGTGAGTAACTGTCTGTGCTAAGAGACTGCGCCAGCCCATTGGGTCCTCCTTGTAAGAAAGCTGCCCAGCTCTTAGCTTCACGTACAAGACACCACCCTTTGAAAGAATTGATCTGAAATAACAAAAGTGCTTACTTTAAATTGATGCATATACCCAACAAGGCAGACCTGTAAAGGAAATGTGAACTCCAATAGCTCGTATGCAATAATATGCCTGTTGAGGCTTTGCCCTGATTATTTAAGCCCTGCCCCACTTGCACATACATAGAAATCTTGGTATCTTCAGGGCAGGCTGCTATCAAATGGCGACGTGATGGCAGGTAATGGTGACAAAAATGGGATGAGCCCTACTGATACATGGAATATAACTTCCTGAGGCCATTCTTGTTAGACTCTCTAGGATAAGCTCCCAGTACCAAGGAAAACAATGCAAGTCAGTATCTATAGCTTTAAAAGCATGCTGTGATGGGTCCTTTCTCCGTGAAAAAAAAAACAGCGAGTCATCCCAAAACAGAAAATTCAGCATAAACCCTCTATTCCTGACTCAGCCTCCAAACTGAAGTGTTATAGCAGGTCAAAGTTACACCACTGCAAAGTAGCTATTTACCTGATTTAGACTATCAGTTGCACCATTAACTGTAGGCACTGGGCATCCTTAAAAGAAGTTATCTGTGCTGAAACTAACTGCTTAGCATTAGCAATACTGCAGCAATTCACATGTAGTAAGATAGGAAAAACTATTTCTCACACATGCATTTATCTCCAAGATACTGCCAGACAGATCTCTACCATTTTAAAGCACTGAGGACAAGATATTGCGACGTGAGAACTGGCAGAGTCAAAGCATCTGGAGAGCCACATAACAGGTAAGTCCCAAAGGCAGCAAGTTTCTGTCACCCACGCTGGTTTTTGCTGCAGCAGCACAGGAAGGCTCTTTTGGACAAACAAATGCTCATGTGGTAAAGGCTCAAGCCAGCAGAACACAGCTGGCTTCTGCTGGCACTGGTGCAGCAGTTAAATCAGTACGTGCCTCCTAATCTGGAGGAATCTGCACTCCACCTCACTCCTGTTTGTTATCTTTAAAAGCACAGACCAATAGATGCTGCATTGTTGTGCCTAATTTTATCTCAATAGTGGCATTTAAATTAACTAGAAAAAACATGCTAGTGATGAAAGATGCAGCTGGCTGCTTCTATACTACACACAGTGACCAGTTACACATTAAGTGCAAAGATGAGAATGATTTTACCCACAGATACTGTATTCCGGTAAGATTTCTGTTTTTCACAGCTGCCTGACAGAGTTAAAACGTAGTAAGCAGTACTCTGCATACTTCACATAACACGAGAAAAACAGTATTTCACAAAGCAATAACAGATAGCTAACTACCGTATCAACAGTCTGGGAAACATGACATCATACCAACTCAAAACTAAACTAAACCCACGAGTTTAAGTACTGGTTAAGTTTCTGGTACTGTTCAATCCCGCTGCCAATATCTGTGGTTTTTACTATCAGGTTTTCCCCTGCCCTGTTTTTGCATGAATTATTTACATCAATAGGTGAAACCAACTCTGCAATTTCTTTCTTCACCCTAAAGTGCTGTCAAATGCACAACAGTGAACCCATCAAAACCAGCCTTCTTTGCAAACTGTATGTGTTACAAGTACAGAGGTTTTGGGTTTTGTTTTTGCTTTTTATTTTAGTTTTTTTAGCAATATAATACCTAAATAAGTAATTACCTTGTAGTAATAAAGAATACTTACTTTAGATGATTCGTTCCTTTGCTTAAATCTATTAATAATTCCCAGTACCGTGGTCCCTTCACTCTGATCTGTCAATGTAAGTATGTTTTTATTAATGGATATAAACAAAAGCATAAAATAAAGAGTTTTCTACACAAGCCTACAGTTCTTTCTGGGACCTTACAAGGGCATGCGCCCTTTCATAGTGTTACCCACCCTCAACACTCAGGAAGAGCACCTAGCTTTGCCTCTCCTACAGTGCAGCTTTCTGGCATAGGGAACTCCCTACTACACCAGATTTTGAAAGTGTTATGATCAAGACCAAAGAGAACAGTGTGACCTAATTTAACAAGTGCTCCACAATGACAGAGTTGTCTTCAGAGCCATTACTTTGGGACAGCTTTGTCCAGCGCCTGACTAAGTCTGGACAGGGAAGCAAAAAAAAGTTACTAAGTCTGTGTTGTTGCCCTGTTTGTGACACAAACTGGATGATGAAATTCCTCATTAAAATGGAGGCTTCTTTTACCTGCTTCAGTAAGTGAAGCTCTGGAAGAAGTGTGGGTGCCATCAGTTCCTCAGTGGCTTCTGCATACCACTGCGTGCCCTTCAAAATGCAACCAGTATTCACATATTAGTAAAGCTCATTTTCATGGGAAAAGAAACACAAAATGAGAGACAACATGCATCTGATTTACAACAACTCCATTGGTGGAAGTCAGTCAGCTTCTGTTCCTGAGTTCTGTGTAAATACATGACTTAGCATTAATTTTAATGTCAGCAAACATAAATTAAAGGTATATTTCCCATGGATGCATGAATATATAACATTGTGCAAGTTAGGTGCACTTCAACTGAAACCTGAAGGTTTGAGAAGTAAACTATATTATGAACATGCAGAACTTTCTGCCAGAACCACAAGGGATCCATGTGGCACCTCTTCTCTCCTGAAGCCCTTAACAACCCCTTCTTTAGTCCTTTCATGAGCATAAACTGTCTCACATAAGCCTGTACAGAATAAAACCTGCAAAGGACTCTTCCCCAAAGGACACACAGTGCAGGAACTAATGACAAACATCAAGTTGCCCATTTCAGCAAAATTAGAAGACTTTTAAAACCACATATGGTTCCAACCACCACCGTGCCTTTGAAAGTCCTTCCTCTTCAGAGAGGGGAGAACTATGGGTCAGTAATGACATACTTGACTGATTGAAGACTTTGTGGTGCCTTTTATTTGTCCTGTATTCTGCTCACATGTGCTTTGATGTCACCTTGAAAGGTGTGAGTGGGCTGAGCACAACCCTTCAATTATTTGTGTACAATCCGGTATGTCTCCACCACAATTTGAAAACAAACCCAAGGCTCCTGGCCACAACAATGAAAAATAGCGTGCCTCTGGTATCAGAGTCTTCAGTTGTCTCCCACACCTTCTCGAAGGCCTTTGCTCTTTATTGCCTCCCAGACACGTTACCTTGTATGTTACCTCTATCAGTGCATAACAAGGAGTGTTTGAATCCACATCAACAGGTGTCAAGAGCCTTGGTTCTGCTGCCAGAACGTACAAGTGACGCAAAGCCTGAAGGTGGTACCTGAGTGTGGAAATAAAGAATTCAGCACTGTGCAGTACAGGCAGGGAATAACTCCCAAAGACCATATCACACACAGCTCAATACCCAAATACAGGCATCAGTTGAACTAAAGAGAAGTTTGTAGTAATGTAGTAGGTTTCATATTTCTTTTAACATGTATGGGTTAGCTAACAGAACAGGACTTAATGAATTGTAACTAAAACTGATTAAGAGTCATAAATGGACAGATCTTGCATGAAAATTTTCAGCTGAGCAAACCAGAGCA
Source organism: Pedionomus torquatus (assembly GCA_013398155.1). Lineage (NCBI taxonomy): Eukaryota > Metazoa > Chordata > Aves > Charadriiformes > Pedionomidae > Pedionomus > Pedionomus torquatus. The sequence continues at coordinate 7,600 of VZRU01000700.1, forward strand.
ATCAAGTCATAGGAGTACAAAGTGAAGCCTCAGGAAACCTGCTCGCATTTTCTCACTGATCAAAGATTACTACTATCATCTTGTATCTTCACTTATTTTTTCTGCTTTCCACTTTTGTTTTTTAAATCTTAAAAAAAAAATTATTTACAGAGCTCCTAGGCAAAAATTCTAGACCATTTGCCTCTAGATAATCTCTACTGTAAGAAGATGATTTAGCTTAAGGAAATATGAGCCCTAGTAAACCCTTACCGATTGTCTGTGCTGTGAACAGGGAAGTGAGGGTACAGAGCACACAGAAGAGCAGCAATTGAAGAATTTGAAGTGCTCAGTGAATATCTGTAGAAAAACATTACTTATTAGTTTCAGTGCTAACAAAGGCTGGACACTAGCAAAGGTATTTAAAATATTTTGGTGTACCAGGGAAGAGAAAGACAGTAACAAAGTGCATACAAGCAAGTAATTTATGAATGTTTCTACAGCAGTCAAAATAAACATGTGCCAGTAGGAAATAAACACGACCCACAGACATTTCTATGGTATTCAAGTAATGCAGTATTTAGGAAAAAGGACTTTCATTTGCAATAGAAGCCATCTTCATGCATCTGTATCCCATTTAAAAAAAGTAAAAATCAAGTAAAGTGCACACTGCTCTTGCTTTCGCACAAGAGGTGAACAAAGACAAAACCTGCCTTTGGAAATGGCAAGTTACCTTCCTCCTCCCAGAAAGAGAAGCCCCAAAGCCATGTGGTGAGCTAAGTGGAACCCATAGTTCATCTCTCCGCCTGTCTTCTTGTGCATGAAACGGCAAAGCTGAAGGACTTTCAGGTTTCCAGAGCCAGCCATCACCATTGCAAGAGAGAGCAGCAAGACACTCAAGCATGTTTCGAGATTATAGTGACCTGTCTTCAAGGAGAACGGGGAAGACATTATTATACTTCCATGGTCGAACACATGATTCTGGTTGGTCTAATGCATGCTGCTTTCTACCCCAGAGTTTGAAAACCACATTCCACAGAAAGAGGGAGACTGGAGAATCAGCAAAGTCCTTAACAAAAATGATTCACAGCCCTGCCACATTCTACAAATAATCTGTAATACAGAAAAGTAAAAGGGATGGTTTTGTTTCCCCTAAGGTTTTGGTGAGAGTAATCAAAGTACATTACACACTAAGACTCCCTTTCATTGAGACAAAACAAGAGAGAACTTACTATTGAAGCTGTTGGTGCCGACAAACATTTCAGGAAATCTGTTGCATATTTGTACTGGAAATAAAAGCAATGCACACTAAATATAGATACAAAAGGTAAGTTACAGGTCTATGGAAATTGAAGTGAAAAAATAAAAACCTCTTACCAAGCATTTAAATGCTGCCAGATTTTCTGAACCAGCAAATCGAAATCCCAGTGACAAACATGCTCCAGCAACAATGTAGACATGAGCTTGCCTAATAAACAACAAAAACAGGAAATGACTAAATGTTTCTCTTTTCCTCATCTGAATACACATCAAACTCCTTTATAATAAAAAAAAAAAAAAAGGAAAATTGAAAAGAAAGATTTATCCTTTAGAGAAAACGGAGGATAAAACTTCCTAAATAAAGGAAGAGGTTTTTTTGCACACTGATATCTCTATGAAGAGCTCAGCTGAATTTTTCAGAAGAATTTTCTACATGTTACTTACGCCAGTGTTTCTAAACTCAGGTCTTCAGATGAAGGCAGTTCTGTTGCATGAAGAGATATACTGTTCTCCCTTATTATCTACAACAAGCATACGAGATAAAAAAATTAATCCTGGGAAACAGATCAATTAACTGAAACTCTAGGCATTTAGAGTTCATAACTGATACAAAACAGATCTATTTCACAGGCATATAATAGCTGGGGGTTTTCCACATGCTACTGCTCCATTGTACTTCTGATCCAAAAAGGACACCTAATGCTCCTGGATCTGTTCCCTTAAAGATTTCTAAAACAATGGCAAGACTGTGTCAGAAGCATGATGTCACTGCATCTACTCAGATCTTAGACAAAGCAGAACAGGATGAGACCTCAAGAGGCTACATAGTCCATCAGCATCCAGTAGTTCTACTAGGTATTTTTCTAAGTTATTTGTAATGCTCAACTGAAACCTCTTTGCAGCAATTTTGCTGGCACCATTTTGTCTTGACCAGTTGCATCCCTCCTTAATCTTCTCCTGTCTAGTACGACAGGATGGTACTTTTCCAGTGCTCCCACATAACAGTCCAGGAACCATCTCTGTCATGTGAACACAGCTTGCACAGCTAATCTGACTAAGGAAATGTTCACAGGCAGAACAATTCAGTGAGATGCAAAACTGGGAAGTAAACACATTTAAGTGCAAATACCTACTTGAGGCACGTTGCTATTAACCCACTTGGAATCGGGCAAGATGTCATCCCACAAAATCAAGCATCGAGCCAAGGTCTAAAAGAGTAAGAAAGCCAGAACATAAGGAAGAAAAAAAACCAACACCACAAACAAATAGTATTTTTTAACGTACTACATGCATCCAGAAACGGGGACAATCCAACTACACACTAGCAGCTTCTTCACTGTTTCTCAGCCCTCACAACACAAATTACAAAACTGTTTTTATTTTAAGAGATGCAAATCCTGCTTGCAGAAAAAAGAATTACTGAATAAATCCTTGCAAGGTCTGTATCTTTAGCTGATAATGAATTTTTATCTCAGTTTATGTACTTACAACAGCTGCTGAGGTTTACTTATTTTTCATCTGTGAAATAATTTGAGAAAAGCTATAAAAATTTACTTAAACATTTGATTTAACATTCCACATAAAGTGTTTCATTCAAGTATGTCTCAATAAATTCTGTCTCTAGTGCTGCATGACAAGCAAGCTGCTTTACTACAAGCAGAAATTTTTTGAAGGCATGAGTTTGGCTGGAAAGCAACAGGATTACCAGCTACCTAAGGGATTCTACTTTATAGGCATCTGGGCAGGATTAAAATTGGCAAAAAAAACCCAAAACCCAAACCAGGCTGAGAAATGAAATGAAAAAAAATATACCTTACCCTCAATAAAAGGAACTCTGGTTTTACAAAGTCCAGCAAATACATGGTGTCTGGTGCTTGAAGCCAGTCAGCAATTGATCTGCAACATACAGTACAGGAACAGAGTTTCCAGATCGTATTTCAGCAATGCACAAAATTGAACAAGCCACACAAAACAGAGGCAACATTATGGCATATATAACTGCTGTTACTGCAAAATGTCTGAGCAATTCCAAGGTTAATACCTGTTATTTGTCTTTAGGTAGATCATAGCAAGTGCAAGTGTGGCACCTGGACAAGTAACATCCACATTTATGGTGTCTCCCTCCTGTGGAAAACACAATGCATACTTTGAGACCAGCTGACTAAGGTGGCAACAGCCTGTAGTAGCATGTGTATACACTCAAAGTCACCTGGTACGTAGAGACCTTTCAAACTTCTAGTTATTGCTATTTTCAGCTTAACTTGTCAAAAACCATCAACACACACCTTGATTTGATAACTGGGAGACTTGTGCTTCTCTCTGTGCATTCCTGCCTGGAATCGCCTGTGACCCCCAACCATGTACTGGTAAAGCTGCTCAGGAACATTGAGATCTGACATGCCTATCAAATTACTGCCATGCTAAGGAATGAAGAGGAGAAGAAATAATATGAAAGTGCCTTCCTATATGAAAAAAAAAAAAAAAAAAAAGGCAGTTGGGAGTCAAGGATCAAACTGCTCTTACTGTCCCACCCCAATACATAATGATTCTTCTACTCATAGCAGTTAAAACAGAGGCACTTACCCCTAGGCAAACCATGCCTAAGGCTAGCCCAGAAGCCAGGGAATAGGACTCTCTATCTGTGCAGTACTCCATTTCTGGTCCAGGGGGTCGTCCTAGAGAAAATACAACCAGTGAAATTAATCTTTTAAATGTCCAGCTAAGTAAACATTGTTTAATTAAGCACTACATTGCTAATAAAATGAGGGGGAAAAAATAAAAATATCTGTCCTTTCTCAACAAAATTAGGAAAGTTTTGAGTGGAATTACAAATATATACTACTTAATCCCTCCAGACGCAGTATATATTGCTCAATATGTTTGGAGTATAGAGAGACAGTGAAAATGCCATGTTACTCCCGTGTACACTTTTAAAACCTCTAAACCTATTCAAATGTTTTCGATAGAGTCCAAAAGCTGTCGCTAGAAAAGATCACACATATCAAATTACCAGAAACAGATACAATTTCACCCTTAAGATTTATCCCTTTATCTAATAAACAATAGTCTCTTTTAACTAAAGTTACATGAATAAGAACCTAACTGTTACAAATAAAATCAGAAGAATTATGCATAGAATGAGGACACAATTCAGATAAGAAATTTACTGTTCAGAATCAGCTCTTTAAGGCTACTTAAACAAAAAGAACTTAAACAAAATTCACAACAGAATTTAGGACATGATGGCTGTGTACTTCCACTACTCTAAAGCATCAAAAATATTGCACTTGAAAGAAGAAAGCATTTTTCCCCCCCCACTCAGTGCCTCCACATCTGGTTTCCACAGTGGTAGCTCTCTCATGGACAGACATGAAAAACAACAAATGTCTGGGAAGCATCACTTCCGCTGGGTATACAACAGAGCTGCTCTTATGTTATAGGGGTCAAGACCTCCACAGATACAGACAGGAAGAATGTGTAGTTACTGCAGTCCTTTTACCAAGTAGCTGGCAACCCCAGAAAGGCCAGAACAGCTCTCATCAGAAAAGATCGCCAGAAGGAAAATACGTAGGTCCAGCAACAGCACTGCCACATTTCTACTAAATTAAATGACTGTTCCATGCTATACAAACCTACAGTTCACAGTAGCTTCTATTCCTCTGAAAACAGAGGATGGGATTTGGAAGATGAGGGGTGAATATTGTAGTGGCAGATCTATAGTTAAAAATGTTAAAATTCTCAGCTCCCTGATGCATTGTGCAAATCATTCACACATTGCGGTTCTCGTCCCACTTTTTTCCAGTGTTGGCACATACCTATTTCAGCCAGCAGAACCTCAGCTGTGTGCCTGTGAGCAGTTCCCTGATAGACAAGGCCTATTCCTATTACAGCAGCCACCTGCACATTGTGGGGGACATCCAGCTCTGTTGAAGTTGGTGGCAGGAGGGCAGGTATGTGGATGCTCAGGAGGCGTGTAATGGCCATATCCATTGTGCCCAGCTTGGCAGCAGAAACACCAAGCAACAGTCCAATGCTTGTCATCTCATGGCCCTAAGAAATTAAACAGATATCAGCAACCAAAGAAAGCAGACATGTTCTGAAAAGGAGAAACCCGTGTCTCAGTGTTCCCCTCACCTACCCCAATGTGGACAATGTGGAAAGATCAAGTGATAATACTGCTGAAAGTCTTTCAAACAGAAAAATACTCCTGCACTACTAACATTAATGAAGGAACTGTGATATTTTCGCACACCAGGAAACTTCCACTTCAGTGTTTCAAAAGAAACGTGCTGACTTCTCTTGTTTTGTTTAAAGAATTAAAATCCTACAGATATTTCCCTCTGTTGCTTATGAAAGAAGGTCTCACCTTTGTTAGGTAGTCATGTATATTGAGTGTGGCAAGTTTTGTGAGATGCCCGTTGAGACCCAGAGCCATGAGGAAGCCTGCGTATTCATTTGCTAGCTCGGCAATCTTTGGCTTGTTATAAACAATCCAAGCAGAGTCTATCTGTGAAGCAGGTGCTATCTTCAGGCCGGCAGCTACCCCGTTGTGAAAGCTGGCCCAGCAAGCCATGTTTGGAGGCACATCGATATTCCCACTGTTCAGATCAACAGTGGTGTTCCTAGGAGGAGCACGGCCTGCCCACGACAAAAATCATTAAAACCAATTAGGTGATTCCAAACTGCTTCAAAAACACCTCTCAACTTCAGTTGGGTGCCACATGAATAAACGCTGGCAGCACACTAGGTAACACTTCTTATCCAAGAAAGCCTCAGATATATTCAGGCATGTCAGAAGACAAAAACACAGTATTCTAGAGAAATGAGCAACATAGACTTGTACCACCCCTACATAGGCCAGTTGTGTGTCTTTAGGCAATTCTTACACTTCTCTCTGCTTCTCGGAATATATCTGATATAAAGTCTCAGAGTTAGATAGTAACACTAGTCTTGACCATTCCAGAAGAAGAAATAGTAGGTGGCAGATTCAAAAGCAAAAAGAGTCACTTCTTCACAAAAAGCATACCTAATCTATGAAACTCTTTGCAGAAAGACACATAAGATACTATGAAAACTACAAGAGGTTCAAGAAGAATAACAAGTGAAAGAAACTCCAATCATGTTCTGTTAAACACTGAATTTCTTTGGAAGAAAACACTGACCAACATACCAGTTAGATTCAGCTTTGGGATAGGTAACTGCTCCGTTGGAACAGGATGATATGAGAACAAAGTGAACATCCCTCGTCCAACAGGCAGCGCCATGGTTCGCTGGCACAGCTGTAACAACCTGGTAGGGAGACAAAAGTAAAACCATGCCAATTCTTAATACAGAAAATTTTGTCAAATGCATGACATAAAATGAACCTGCAAACAACAGGCACTGGCATTTTTTTCCCCTGACTACAAGATAGCATGTTGTCTTTCCTTTTTTAATAGGCCAAACTCTTGAATGAAATCTTTGGTGCTGGAAAGATTAACCTCAAAGTTTAGCTGACATCATGCTGAAACTTGCCACTATTTTTCCCTTAAAGCTAGGTGTCAAACAAATCTGTGCTACGGACAGTTTAGCAGCTGTATCAGAACCAAGGCAAAAGGAGAAAGCAAAAGAAAGCTGATTGCCATATGGGATCTTGCTATGACTAGTGATCACATCTAGTAGTAAACTATGTACAGAATTAATAATGTGCTTCCAGGAATGCTGACCACAAGTCTCTATGAGTTACTCTGGAAACACTTTCTAGACTTGCCAGATTACTCAGCTTGTTAGGTCAGGCAATAATTTGGTACATTCCTTTACTTTTTTAGCTTCCTGTTTCTGCAGAGTGCTTTGCTTGTTAATGATGTTCTGAAGTTTGGGTTTTTTTCCACTTGTTTTTTTAAGAAGATACTTTTAATACCCTCAAAATAAGTTAATAAAGAAGCAGGAAGGGGGCAACTGCGGGGCCACTGTACATATAACAGCTCCTACGGGAGATTTGAAAATAGACAGAGATGGAACAGTGAATTTGCTTTCTGTAGAATGAAGGAGATCCCCTGACCCAAGTCTTATTTAGACTTAAAATCAGCCCTGAACAAAGGGCTCTCCAGTTTTAGGCAGGGGATAAACAATGCTTTTTTCTCTACAGAGTAGATCCTGGGTCTATTTCATACCTTTTCGGCAGAAAAAAGGAAAAAAGCAAAAAAAAGGCTACAATCCACTTTCAAACCCTAACTGGCCTCAACATGCTGTTTTGGGTTCACAGTAGCAATATTTCCCATACGCTGTTCCAATCCAGAGAGCCCTCCAACTCAAATACAGCAGAATTTCAAAGACTTGGATTATTAAATCCAACCCTCTTCTATGTGCCCTTCACTCAGGGCTGCCTACTTTAACGTTCAGCTCAGACTAAAATAAATTGCACTGTTTGGTTAGACATAATTAACTTTAAGCCACCAAAAATAATCAAACAACTTTTCACCCGAGGCAAATGATAACGAAATACTGCTAGAAATGGAGACAATGTTTACCGGTTTTCTTTCTCTTCTATGTATTCGTGGTCACTAGCTTCTGGCATCTGTACTACATTGACACGCACAGGGCGGGCACTCTGAAGGAGCCTGCGTACTTCCTGCACTCTCAAATCCTCACTCCATATTAGCGACATCACTTCCTCGTTCATATCATTCATACCATCCTCATCCTCTTCTGATTCAGTTCCTGAGGGAACATCAGAGGACACCACTGGGCCCACAGACTACAATGGAAAGAGAAAAGAGAGAAGTAATTTCCAGTAGTGCACATGGGTATTGAAAACTGTCAGAAAGCCAGCAAATGCCAGCACCACAACTACCTGTACCGAGATCGGTCTGTAAATAGACTGAGATTTGTGCAATCACAAATGATGGTGCTCACCCACTCCTTACATTTATTTAGAAGGCCATGAGGATTTCCAAACATTGTAATCAACTTCTTTTGTGCATCTAAATAGGGTAAATAACTATTAAGTCAAGTGGAAACGACACCTCAAATACATCAAAGATGTAGCAAAGGCTGTTGAGCCTTGTCTTTTTGTCTCCCCAGAGCCTCCTCTCTTCTCCAGGCTGAACAACCCCAACTCTCTCAGCCTGTTCTCATAGGAGAAGGGCTCCAGCCCTCTGATCATCTTTATGGCCCACTTCCGAACCCATTCCAACAGGTCCTTGCCCTTCCTGTGCTGAAGACTCCAGAGTTGGACACAGGACTCCAGATAGGGTCTCACCAGAGTGAAGTAGAGGGGCCAAATCACCTCCCTCGACATCCTACTAGTCCTGGTGACGCAGCCCAGGATGCAGTTGACTTTTTGGGCTGCCAGTGTGCACTGCGGACTCATGTTGAGCTTCTCACCCACATCCTTCTCCTCAGGGCTGCTCTCAAGCCATTGTCCACCCAACATGTATTTGTGCTTGGGATTGCCACGACCCAGGTGTAGGACTTTGCACTTAACCTCGTTGAACTTCATGAGGTTTACACAGGCCCACCTCTCAAGCCTGTTCAGGTCCCTCTGGATGTGCTGACTGTGCCACACACCTTGGCATCATCATCAAGCTTGCTGAGGATACACTCAATCCCATCGTCCATGTTGTCAAAGATGTTACACAGCACTGGTCCCAGTACTGACCCCAAAGAACACCACTCATCACTGGTTTCCACTTGGACATTGAGTCATTGACCACAATCCTTGTGTAGCCACAACTCTTTGAGTTAGTGGTTAGTTATCTTGCTTTCAAAACTATTTATTGTTTCAGAGGAGTAGTCCCTGCCTACACAGTCATGATGATGGCTATGAAAACATGTGTTGGGTTGGGGTTTTTTTTCAAGTTTAGCAGTGAAAAACAGAAACCTAGATGAGCATTTTGATGTATATTAAAATGGAGGTTAAAGTCCAGAAGGCACAGTCTCCCTGGTGACAACCTGCTTTTAGAAGTGCCAATACCTACTGACTGGGCTGCTGTTTCACATATTCACTTTTTCATAAACCTGTGTTATTTTTCTAACCATTGACATTTTTCATGAATCATGTCTTTAATTTGGATTCCCCCATAGAACAACCTTTGAAAAAACAAGGTACACATTAAAAGCAACAATCAGACTGCATGATGAAAATTCCAAATGTTTGTTACTGTCAGCTAACCTGGGTTTCACCACAGCACCAGAATGTTTTTTGAACTTCCGCACTGCAGCTACATGACCAGAAAAATAGCGAATCATTTCATTGCTTAGAAGCACTGTGGAAAAGTCCTCTTTCTATGCAAGATGTAAGAAATCCTCATTTAAGACTCTGTCCTCCCCTGTTGACTCATATCACACAAGCAATGCACAGGACCACCGACAAGGATGGCAAGGATAACACAGGCCAGAATGAAACAGAGTACATCCACAATCTGCTTGCCCTACACTTGCTTTAGACAAGGCTGTCACTCCGCCCAAAGTTTTTTTTTTTAATTTATTTTTAAATATTTTAATATTTTTTATATTTTTTCATTTTATTTTTAATTTATTTTTAAATATTTTAATATATTTTAATATTTTTTTTCATTTTATTTTTAAAGTTTTGCAGAAATAATCTCTCTTGCAGAACATACAGCTTCCTTATAGTCTGATAAAATAACGTGGATGTTTATCTTCAGGTGGGCTGGAATATTGCACTTTCTTTTCCATATTTCCATGATGAGAGTAATTTAAAAGGTAATAAGACAAGTGATGACAAATGTTGCTATAATGAACCCAGGAACAAAAAAAACCCATACCTTTCTCTAAACTGGTTATTTTTCCTGTTCTATACCTCAGAACATCAGCAAGCTGTAAGATACAGAATCACAAAAGCTAGATGGAACAAAGGGTCTTCCTAAGGCTCACTTGTAATACATGACACCAGGCAAGTAAATTAACAGCTGATGAATGAAAACCAATTTCTTCTGATAAATATGCACTAAATCTGAATACAGAACTGCACCACCCATATAGCTAGCGTCCGTTTTGAAACAGGAAACTCCACCCTGCCCTCCTGAGAAATGACAAACAATTTGGTGTTTGAAGATCATTTTATCCTTTTAAGGCAAAATGTATTCGAGGCATTGTTATAAAGTGATAGAAATCAAATTTATCATCATTTTAGCATTGAGTACTGTTACAGTTGGGCAAAACTTCACCATCAGAAAACAAAATAAATTTTTAATGAGCGGTGGGACATGGGATTTGAACATGTTCAATGTTTTACTTTTCTGCTAAATGAATTTACTTTTTTGATATGCAGTTAGTCATGAATGCTCTGTTATAAAAAAAGTGGAGTAAATTTAATATCACTTCCACAGCTAGGACAGTAAAATGGATCTTGACCAAGATGTACTTGAGACTACAAATCCCTCCTCCTGACTTCTGAAAAGGCTACAATCTGCTACTAAGTGTTCTACGCATGCCACTAGCCAGCTTTCAAGAAGAGTTTTGGCTTCCAAAGCGTCCTCAACAAAAGACGCTTAAGTGAGCTACAACTCTATGAGATACCGCACCATCAGAAGAAATAGATCAAAACACCACACACTTTTTTTCATTTTACTTCAGGATTCAAATAACTAAACTTTTTTTGAAATAAGAGAAATATGAAAAGCATATTTCAGAAAGCAGTGCAGTTCTCCCAGAGGAGAGGGAGATGCCAGCCATGCCAACCCAAACAGCAGCCAGACTGACAAATACCCACTTCCTCTCCCTGGGCCACTGCTGTTTTGATGGCAGAGCTTCTGTACAGGGTACCAAAACCTCTCTAACACTCTCAAAGGTACAGCCATTCTGGAGAGGAAGAGGACTTACAGAAGCAATCAAATAGCTCTGTAGGCAAAATATTTGAGCACCGTGCCTGAATTAAGTTAAAACTCTGATAGTTTGCACAGCTACGCATGTACTCTTCCTGTGTCAGATGCTCGTTTTAATACCAATATCCTCATATATGTGCAAGCCCTATGTTGCCCTCAATCTTGAATCCTGAACCTTCTGATGCCCTGAGCATCAGCAGGTGGTATGGAAGTTTCTGAACAGAGTGCTCTGCACAATACTCAGTATCATGAAATCCATTTATGCCAATACTCACAGATTTACTCTTTTGCAGGTTCCCTTCACATGCCTGTTTGGACAGATCCTGGCGCCCAATCAACAGACAAACTGCTTCTGGCCAGTCTGAGGCTGGCTGCTGTCGGCAATAATATATTGCATCTCTAATAGGAAGAGCTACACCAAAGGGGAGAGACTCCAGATCCCTTAAGGTGAAACCTTAAAATTAATGAGAAGATATATTGTTTTATCAAAACTAGATAAAGAGTATTTCATATTATGCAGGCACAAGACTATTACTTATGATTGTTACCATTTTGCACAATGATAAAAGCTGCTCTTACCAACATTAGTCATCCAAAGAACTAACTTTTCAGCCAGGCTCGAAACAGATGTGCTGTGTCTGAAACTGTGTCTGTAAAACAAAGGAGAAGCCAATAACAGTTAGTCCTAAAGTCAGCAGAAAGTCAAAAACTCAAGAGTTTAAAATACTACTAAAAAAAAACCCATACCGATTGTCATCCTGTTCTATTTGCTGTTTTCGTTGCCCTAAGAAAGACAAGGCCACATTAATTCCACATTTCCCAAACATCTGAATAGCACGTAACAAGCACAAGACACTAGGTGATACTGATGACATCAAAGCATCATTACCTGATGTAATCCTGTACAAATAATGGGAGGCTTCGTTAGATACAGCACTCTCATCACCAAGTATGTACAGAGCCACACTCTGGACAGGAAAGAGACACCATAATACATAGTCACATAGTGTGCAGCTATTGCTATACAGCCTATCGAAATAGGCAGAAGATAACTTTAATAAGAGTGGGAGAGTTTTTTTTATTATGAAAACATTATTAGTAAAAGGAGATAGAAATCCAACGCATAAGAGTTTGTTATTTGCTTCAGTTGTTTCAATCTTGTAGTTTGGAAAAAATAAATCCTGAAACAATTAATTAAATTTTCCCTAATGTTTTTTTTTAAAAGGTAAAAAGACAAAGATCTTCTAACAGAAAAAATGTTCCTAGTATATTTCCCATGCTTTTCCACATTTCATTTCTCTTGCAAAACACACACATCTTCTACAGACACTGTTGTTTGATTTTTTTTCCAATTTGTTTTCTCCGCATCTTGAATACTGGCTATTTTGTGAAGGCTTTGAGTGAAAAGTTCCCAATTCAAAGCAGTGTCCACTTCAGCGATCTAGCCAGCAAAATCAAAGTGATCTGTCAGTCTATTTACTTATCAATACTGACAGACAAGTTGACATGCTACAGGCAAAAAGCACAGGTAAAAATATTTTATGTTTTTCATTAAGTCTTTCAGATAAGATACTGCCAAACAAACAAAAAAAAAAAAGNAAAAAAAAAAAAAAGTCAGCTTTGACCCCTGCAAGTCACACAGAGGTAGGAGAAAAGACAGAGCTGGATGGACAGACACAGTTGACAGCTCAAGGGAAAAGGCTACAATTCAGAGCTTAAACGCAGAGGCAAATTTCAAGTGCTTTAGACAGTCTTAGCACTTTAAGCAATCCTCCACACTCTGAAGCAGAGGACAGGCTGCCTTCTAGCATATCAGACACTCTGCAACGCATCTTAGACACTTGGGTCAGAGCAGAGTCTCTGTTTTGCGCTTCAACCAGGCAAGGCTCAAGACCTTTACTCTGAACATGTATTGGCATGTTTTCTCCATAATGCTTTGTGAACAAGCAAGTAAAGCTGACCAGAAGATAAATATTTAGCTGCATGAGTAGTTTTAAGTGCTGATGTTACATTGATACATACCCAAGCAGAAAGCTGGGAAATTCTCACTCACAACATACAGTTAGCTTTGAGTTATGTTATTACTTTGCACATGCCACTACTACAAACCACAAAAAAAAACCTAAGCAGTGCAGCACAGGCTATTCACTCTGCACTCATGAACTCTCCCTTCCCAACCTCAAATATCTCCTCCCACCCACTAAAACCCATCCACACCCTTCAGTAGCATTAAAGTAATAAAAGAGAAGAGGCAACTCACAGGAATTTCTCTGCTAAGTATATATTATTCTCCATGAGGGGAGGTCAACACTGCAGAATTCACTCAGTGATACTGCATTTCATGCAGACCTATGAGGTCTATTTTGTATGAAGTAACAATATTCAGAGATGCTTATTTCTCCAAACAGCACAGTTACAGCAAAGCTATTTATCACAGGCTCAATACCACTCCAGTATGCCCCCATTGTTCCACATAGTATGATTAAATCCTCTGTTAATTGACTTTCCACTGGGGATGATTCACCGATAAGAAATTAAGCTGGGGGGGCAAACTCTGGCCACTGTGCTGCTATGCTGACATAATAAAACATATCCTTTTTAAGGAAGTACATACCACTACTACCAGTTTGCTCCTTTCACAGATTCCTGGTAAGTAAGGATAAGGCTGCACTCCTCCCTTCAGACAGGAACTCAGCCACTGGAAGATACTTGGAGGCTCAGCAGAAAAAAATGAGGGATAGTGCATGAAACCTGTTTGGACTTAATCACATGAACAACAATGATATTGAGTTCATGGCAAATGCACAAAAATTCTCCACTATTCTCCAGGCAAGCCCTACAGTACATCTATATCATTACAAAAAAAAAAAAAAAAAAAAAAAATCTGTATTTTCCCAAAATGTTACAGATCACATCTCCCTCCTATTAGATGGAAGTTTATAGCTAGACAGTAATGACAAATGAGACACCTGTCTTTCAAAAACAAAGATACTTTATCTCAGCCCACACTAAAAAGGAAAACATAAAATATAATAATTCTCAAAGTCTCATAGGAACAGTCTTATAATTCAACAACAATAAATCGCTTAAGTGAGAAGACAACCTTATTACACCCTCTTTGCCTTCCCTGACCACAAAGATGAGTAGCAAAGGCTGACCAATGCTAGAAGATATTTATTTTTTTGTTTTTGGTTAAGAAACAGTAGTTTGTCTTACATGACTAGTAAATTTCAGCTGGTGCTGCACTAAACAAGTGCACAGGCAATATATGACCTTATTTTAAATTTTGTGGTTTTAATTCTGATTTAGTTTTTATGAACTTTAAACTGAGAGTCTGCTACTTTCCACAAGAGATGTGCATCTCACTACCAGGCTTTTCCACAGCTGTCTGCTAACACTTCTCAGCCAGCCTTAGCTGGGAGTTGCCAAAATGAAACCATTGTTCCCTCCTGAGCTCTTGTTCTGTGGAGTGTCCCATAAGGTGTTGGGCTGAAGACACCAGCTCATAACTATTGAGCAACCTGGTCTAGGGGGAGGTGCCCCTGCCCATGGCAGGGGGGTTGGAACACGATGATCTTCAAGGTCCTTTCCAACTCTAACGATTCTATGATTCTATGCTAATGTCCCTCCAAAATTCCTAGGAAGTTATTAAAAACAAAGGAACAAGGCAGCATTGGCACTATGAGCACAGCTTTGCACACTGAGATTAATTTCTGACCAGCTTTAATAGAACAGTTACATATGTGCTCAGTATTAGAGGTAATTTATACATCATTATCACTGAATAGCCTGCTTTGCAAAGCCTTAAACTCACCTTGATCAATTACGCACGTCTGTCTGGAGGTTTTTACAAGGGCTGGATAGTCTCTGTAGTAATAGTCTATATAAGCTTCAAGCTTTAAGTCCCTAGAATGAGAGACAGGTGAATCACATTAGAAGGTAAAAAACACACTTCACTTTCCTGCATTTCTGTGTCATTTTCTGTTGAGATTTTTGTTTGTTTAATGTTTGTGTATGCACTAGATATAAGGAGGGAAGTTCTGACTTCCTTAATTTGCTTGTTAAGGAAGCACTGCCCACTCCCTAAGCAGTGAATCTGTTTAATTTTTCCTGAGTGCATTTTCTTTCAGCTGTTCTGCTTTGTCCCACATGTTCACCACTGTCTAAGGTGTGACCACTGCCACTGCAGTTTCCACCAAATTTCAACTGGTAAACCTAGATATCCTGCTGAGCTATCTGCGATACATGAATGCATACAGCAGCTACCACTTCAAAAGACACCGTCTTTTATTTCAGACTTGCTTCTTGTTGGCATGATAGAATAGAGGACAGGCCAACCTTTTCAGCATGACTGGATGCCCCTTCTGGGAACCATTTAGCCAGCCAGCTATAGTAGGAGAGAAATGTGGGAGAATCTACGGCCACATAAACCATTTGGTAGATACAGCAGATACAACTCTGGGAAACATTACCAGGCCTTTTACTTAAGCATGCACCTATCTATCTATATGCATGCAATGCAGCTTGAAGGTGGTTGTAGAAGATGTGGAGATGCCACAACAAACAAGAATATTTGACAGATGTCATGAGCTGAGCTGTGATAATACAGTAGAAAAAACACAAGCTGCAACATCTAAGGTTTAGGAATCACACAGATTTTGGAAAGTGTCCCAAACCACACTAGGGATCTGCTACAGCAAATATCTTTAAGCACAATAAGGTTTTAAACATTCATTTATTTTCTTCAAATACATTAAAAGTCTGCTTCATGTTGGACAATCCTCAAAATTTCCATTAAAATAATACACAGCCATCATCAAAAGACAGTGCATGATATACAAAACGTGTATATTATTTGTCAGTTGGGCATACCTGGCCAGCTGAACCAGAAGAACAACAAGCGAACGAATTCCTTCTCCCATTAAAGTATTCAGCTTGAGCTCCTCATAGATCAGATGAAGAACAAAGAAGATGGCAGGAATATGGGTGAAAAGGAGGGTTGAAGAATCCAGACTGAGGCTCTGTGAGAATTCATCCATTGGAGCTGAAGCTTCCAGAACATCCAGTCGCAAAGCCTTGGCTACAGGATGAGACTCAAAATTCCTATGGTAATCAGAGCTCAAGAGATATTCCCAGTCCTAGACCAACAAAACAGGAGAAAGAATCAGAAGTTCCACAGCAAATGTAACCTTCCATCAAGAGAACTCAAAAGTACTGCTGCAGAGGAGTTTTTTTCCCCATAAACCAAAACAACTGTGATTGTTGTATGGTAAAAGTGCTGCAGAGCCCCTGCCAGCCACAGAGATTCAATTGTGAAATTTCATCCTTTCCCTCCTCCCCTTGCAGTGCACGAGAGAATCAAACTCCTATATTTAAGAGAACAAGACAGCTGAGTGACTTCTTTGCAGTAGTATTTTGTGCATGAGACCTCATTGAGTGTTTATGCAATTCACCTAGTGCTTGCACGTCTTTGTACCTCCTCTATCCCAGCTCATCAAGCATTAGATCCTGACCTTTGTTCCATGTAGGTTGTAGCCCATAACCCCATGGGCTCATTAAGCTGTCAACCCACAAAGAACTAAAAGCACAACTGGACCACCACAGCTTGTAAGCATCTTATGATCGGATGACAGAAGATTTCCTGTCCCTGTCTAGGCAAAGTCCAGTAAGACAATCTTAAACACTCCACTAAGCTCGGCAAAAAGTCAGCACATTCAGTGGAGTATGTAATTTGATGGTCCTAACTTGCTAAAGCTGTGGAGTAGCCATCAGAGTGAGACAACCTTATTTTAAAGTGATGAAAAACATCAAGAGAGATCTGACTTTGTCAGAAGACTGTCTGGGGTTGATTTGTGATCGAAATTCATTCCTGAGTCCAATCTAATACTGGAAGCGAGAGCAAGGTCACATGATGTAGTCACTACACGGGGCAAAATAACTTTTGTCCCCTGAAAGGCTTGTAATCTTAGATGAGTTCAGATGAAATGTACTACTCAAAGGGTATTTCCCCCGGTTTGCCTTTAAAAAAAGAATGAAAACACACAACCAAAACAACTAAACACCACCACCCCCCCAAAAGCCTTGTTTAGAAAAGAAAACTATTTCTTACTTCATCTGACCCTGCTTCTGATGGTCTAGCCTTCTTCGGAGCAATAACTGGTGAAAGCGATCCTTCAAAATCAAGCTGCAAGAAAAAAGAAAGATCAGAAGTAGCCCAGTACTGAAATTCCCAATCACCAATCATAACATCCGAATTCAAACCAATCGCTACATTACAATGCTCCAGGTACTTCTGTACTTTGCCTTCATATAAGACATACACTACAATTAGATTCTCCCATACACACCTATTTATTCTAATGTATGGTCCATGATTTCAGTTCGACTGCCTAACATTTGTTATTTACTAGGACAGAGGAAATACTATGAATGAGCTAATGCTAGTAATGTTGTAACTGCTTTTATTTCAGTTGTATGCATATTCATGCTGTTGGTTTTTTCCCCTGCAAGTACTGCAAATGTATTTGCCAGTAGGAAACCCTCTTACAGAAAACTCCAAATACATTCAGTAAAACCAAAAAAAACCCACAAAACCAAACTAACCCAAAACCCAAAACTTTAAACATTGTAATTCAAAATCTACATGGAAATTTCTTATTAAGATACAGGAATCTGAGTTATGAACTGCTTTCCTGGTGAAAACAGGCTTAACACAGACTAGGTGAATCAAATCCTTAATGCATCAGTGGTAGTCATTAAACACAGTAAAAATCTTCCTAATCCATTTTTATTTATTTAACTAAGACTGGTGGTACGTACTTTATAGATAGATTCCATGATAAACAGACTAAAATGTACACCTTAAATCTCAAGATATTGAATTGATGACATCTTGTAATTTAAGACAAAATACTTCTGACTTCAGTGTCTCTCTAACCATTTTGAACCTTGAAAAATTATCAGTAGCATTAATGCAATCTAGGAAAACAAACATATGAGATTGCTTACATTACGGGTCCAGTACAGTCTCTCTGTGTTGTAACCCATCATATTCATGAGACATGTTACAAATAAATTCCATTCTGAGTGATAGCTTGGTCCTCCTGGAGCATTATAAGCATTGTACCACTTGACAAGCATCTGTACTGCTACCTCCTTGGGCAGGATAGCTTTGATGCCTTGTAGACATCTTTTCACTGTCAGGAAAGAAAAGGGGAGGGGGGGAGAAAAAAAAAAAAAGTAGGTATATTTTCTATCCTATCTCCTAGCACTTCTTCCAATCAGTCCTATAAATCTCCATAGTTCTTGGACCTTCTTGTAACTCTGCAGCAACTCTTTTAACAGAAGCCAAAACACAAACTCCAACAGCTGTTCCTTTAGTTCAGGTTAAGCACAACCCCTTTAATTCACCATACAATGGAAAAAAAAGTTCCTTTTTTGCTCATTGGAAACTAGCTTCTGTCTGAACTGACATCTCAGCCCTTTCTCAAGCATGAACATACATAACAATAGAGAGCAAAACAACCTAAAAAACACAAGTAATTTTAAGAATGCAGAGGGTGAAGCACTAAAAGCAACAGAGCACACCTGGCAGCAATTCTAGAAGGTAAGTTAAATTGATTCAGTGTCACATATTCCAAGCTCTCTCATTTAAGCTATGCATAAACTACTTTAAAAATGAAAGTAGAGAACAAAATAAGGTACTTCAAAAACGAAAATATGGAACCTATTTCCTGCAATGGATTCTGACTCATACCTAGTTCCGAAGTGGCGATTTCTGGAATTGTAATCCGAACCATTGTATTATTGCTGAGTTCCTGAAACATTAAAGACTAAAATTATGAAATATATAAAATAAAGCCAGAGTCCATTTCTTTGAACTCAGAACTCATTTATATATTAAGCACATGCCTAATTCCTGACTATTTGCTACATTAAAAATCTGAAACCTCAGACGCTAGCTCTGAAATCTTGATAATCTATTCCCTCACTTGAAGGAATCAATTAAATTCTGTGACTTCTAGAGTATTCTACAGAGAGAAAAATGTGGAACCACCAATGCAGGCGTGATATTTTGCTGTTGATCAGGTGCTGCTAGCAATGTCTTACTATGCAGTAGAAATACCTTGACCCCACACTTTCCTTTGCTAACAAAGCACTGACTCAAATTACAGGATAATACCTACCAAAGTTACTCTGTTGTGGACAGGATCTCTCAGAGCATGAATGAAAGTCCCAAGCTGCTGAAAAGTACAGTCTTCAATGTAAGTTGAGTCATGAAGTTTGGAAGAATCCCTTAGCTCTGGAACTGGTGACAAAAGCACACCCTGAAAAGTGGTAAAAGTGACTGCTTAGAATTGTTGAAATAAAAGGATCTCAGCAAAGGACAGATAAAATTACCATTCTTAATATACTAGTAAGTATTTTGAAAAACAACCATAAGTATCTTTCCCATCTCTCCCTTACTTGTTTTACAACAATAGTAAATAAATAAATAGGGCAGCACTAAATAAATCTTAAGTGAACACTGTTTATTCAAGGG
The DNA here is from genome assembly GCA_013398155.1 of Pedionomus torquatus. NCBI lineage: Eukaryota > Metazoa > Chordata > Aves > Charadriiformes > Pedionomidae > Pedionomus > Pedionomus torquatus. Next base: position 27,205 of record VZRU01000700.1, read on the forward strand.
CTTTACAGAAGAAAAATAAAGTAAAAAAAAATAGTTCCAAAAGATACTTTTGAAGTTAAAAATCAACCAATCATTTGAAGCTGTTGTAACTAACCCCTTTCCAAGGCAGGACTTCCTTTCTTCTTACCTCTTCTAGGGGCCCCAGGTGCTTATTCAAAGGCTTGGATGGAGTGCTGACGCTATCCAAGGGAGTACTTGGCCGAGGCATTTGGTTGGACATTGTCAGGGATGGAGCAGGTAGCCCAGGAATAAAAACCTTCCCCACCTTTTTGTGAACAATATGAAGGGAAAAAAAAAACCAAAACAAAACAAACTGGTTTTCATGCCTGTGCTTCCAGGAGCTTCCTGACATACACAGACATTAACAGATTTAACATCTTAAAGGAAAAGTTTTAAGAAAAGTGGATATGTATTTAAACTAAAGTGTCTGAAGAGATTAAAGGTTACTTCATGTAATTTCTTTCCTCAGGTGATGACCCAGTGAAAAGCCTACCATATACAGCTGATATTGTACATCATTGTTACAGGTCTACTTCCACTAAAAGTTCTAACAGGGCTTCACTGAGAAAGTTCTACTTTCAGAGAGTATACTTTTCTAAAAAAATATATATACATATATATATACACACACACAAAAACATGGACACACACAAATTGCAGTGCCCAAGGTTTCTGCATACACAAAGAGAACATAGTGCATCTCCATATGATATAACTAGAAATTTTAATTATTTTGGAGAGGAATTATGTCTATCCTAATAATAGGTCACTGTAAAGCAAAATAATTTGACATTTAAAACTAGCTGGAATACTACAGAGAAGTTAGAAAGGGTTTTTTTTGTTCTGGAAAAAAAATCTTATTTTCCACATTCCTGAAGTCTTCTTTCTTGGAAAGCATTTTATTACCTCAGTATTTTACTATGGCTGAAAATAAACTCAGGAGACTATTTAAGTGTACAACAAGGTGCCACTGATTCTTCAGTGAATCAGCACTTTCCAGTGCAGCACTGGAATGTGCATGATTTTCCAGCACTGCACATAAGTAAATACAGCCACTTTTCCAAACAAGTCCCAAGCAAGCACCAGTCTACAATAGCTTACAATGATACCTTGTAAGCTATGATGCACACAGGATCCCTCTGTACAGCCCAGCTTGTAACCAAGATTCAAACAGTTATTTCTCAAAGTTATTCTGGGACAGAAAAACTGTTACTCACCCGAACCACTCCAGAATAAAGCACTAGATTTCCACTGCCTTCCAGAACCAGCAGCGTATAAATGCCCTGTAAGAATTAAGCAGCATATTCAGCTGCTTGTATTTGAGTAAAAAGACAACAGCTGGACAAGTGACAAAGTGAAATACTCCACAGTTAATAGTCCATAAAGAGGTACATACCTGCACTGGAGCTGCATCCTTTGCTTGAATATTGGTAACAGAACCAAAGATCAGCTGTGACTTATCATTGCTCTCCTGAAATTTTACACACCTAGAGATTTGAGAAGACAACAGAAATCACAAAAGGATCGTCCTATCTATCGTTGCAGAAAGATGACAGAAAATTAAAACTATGTTGAATGGTGTAGTTACTTTTATTGTGGTATACGTGGCTCCTTCCTCTTTCCTTTGCTTGTTTTGCCCTGCTAGTCAACTTATTTTCACTCTGCTAGTCTAATTAAAATACTCAGTGTACTTCTAAAGGGTAAAGGTGAAGATAAATAAAAATACCATTCAAATTACAGTGTTTTCTTGCAACTTCATTTTTATTTAAACAGCTCAAATCATCTATGCCACCAGTTAAAAACATGCCATATGAGAACCAGTGACATACCACATGTTGTCATAACAGATTCTATTAGCTGGAGTAATAAGTATGTTAAAACCCATATCTAGCTAGTGATTTCTGGAACACTCCTCTTGTTCACCTGTCCCCAGCATAGGGATGCTCACCGCAGCTGGAGCTGGGACTCCACTAAAAAGCACAAGAACTTCTGCCCACAAAGGTCAGTGGTAATAAACACTTTTGACGCTTGGGAATTCTTCTCTCTGTAGAAGAGACACAGTAATGACCGCATGTTTTCATCCACTATAAACATTTTAATGAAGAAAAACACAGGGTTTGCAAACTGTAGGGTCACACTAGACTTCAGTTAGCAATGTATCAACTTGCTAGGATGCACAAGTCTCAGTTTTAGTCATTGCTCTTGAAACTGAAATCTAGCACTCCAATCTCTACATTCCCCACTTTTTGGCACACAGAACACATGTTATTTGTCTTTGTCCTCCTGTTCAATCTTTGGTTTTATGCTGTTTTTTGCTCCTTTTGATGGTAACACAAAGAGATACTCCACCTAGAAGGCAAAAATGAAATCCCGTGAGCAATGACCAGGTTAGAACCTATTTTGCTTTAGAGGATTAAACCATTCCTCAGCTCAGAGGGTGGCAGATAACACACAAGGTAAAACTGTTCCAAGTGCCTAACCCCCTTTTCAAGACGGCTGCACACTCAGTGAGCATCATTTTTCCAAACAATTAGAAAGTGTCGGTTCACGTGGCTGTTTTAAGGCAGCACCATTTGCAGAAAGCACACACTGAAGTAAGCTGTTATTTTACTTTATTTCCCCCCAACAGACATCCAGAAGTACTGACATTCCAATACAAGCACCTAACCTCATGTTTGTGACTGTTTCTGTCCACAGATGATCTATACACAGCTCAGGAACAATTGGTTCAGTTTCTGGTATAAGGAAGGAATCACTGGAAGTGCTGTTTGGCGAATGGGTAATACTGTGCCTCTTCGGTGACTGAGTGTTACTGGAAAAGTTGAACCTCTGCACTCCTGAGAAAGAATGCACTCCCAGGGCAGGGGAATGAGAGCGGCTGTAAAGACATAAGACACTACTGAAAAACGGATTTTCAAAAGGAGATACAGAATTCCTGGGAGCTCATACACTGGTTTTGGTTTGAGTTTTAAAGTCTCTACTATTCTAAACCAGTAGCTAGTTCAGTACTAGCTTCCTTTAGCAATGCAACCCAGCATAGGAAAACAATTCCCTAATTAATTTCCAGTCATCTCTGTAAGAATCCAAGAGATGAGATTTCAAAAGAAAATCAACATTTTAAGTTGCATAGTCCATTCTATCAAAAGTTCCTCCCAGCCCATTCCTTCTAAATATGGCTTTATTTAGAAAAAGCTAACTGAAAACACCCCTGGTCTGGAAAGATCTGCAGACAGTCCCTGTGACTCCATTACAGACTGGCTATATGACGACAAACAGCCTCTTTGGCTCTTGCACGCCAATTATGCTCCCATGCTACAAGGATAATAGCACATTAAGTATCACAAAGGCATTCCAATAGGGTTTCAGATGCTGTAACACAGGAGGCAACTGTATCTTAGACAGACTTGTAATGGTAGAGACAGATAGACAGCAATTTCAGATGTGCATCCTATTCTACAGCCCATATGCTTTGGTATCATCTGTCTATGCATCATGTTCAGTACCCACCTCAAAGCAGCCATGTTGGAGATAGACGGCGAGCGGGACTGCATGCTGGGTGATGACACTGATCTGCTCTGGCTGTGGATAGATGAGTAGTTCTGGAAAGGGGAGCCCACAGGAGAGTCTCCTTTCGAGAAGCTTCTGAGATGGGCAGTCAAAGAGCTGCTAGTGGCCACGTGCTGCGGTGTGCCCATCTGTTCTGAGAACTTCAGCACTGCATTCTGTTCCTGGAAGCGAAAACAAAGCTGTTGATGCACAAACAGCACACGGGCACTAACAGCCAGTAGGACACTCAAATACCTAATTTCATCAGTCAGGTGTTAAAAATTTATGCCTAGGTAGGTGCTCAGCATAGAAAGCTATTTCTACCAATGATACTCGCTCACCCCCAGTCACAGTCACACCCCTATGGTTTTCAGGGCACTAAGTCGTTTGTCATTTTTCTTACAGAAGACAATAGTTGAAGCAGACTCAAAACTTTCTGTTACAATGTAAAGAATATCATGATAAGCACAGTATATTTCATGACCATCACCATCATGTGATCTCCCATGCCTGAAGCATGCAAGTACACTAAAGAAACTGTTTTTAGAAAAACAACAAAGCATACCAACAAACATCTTACACTTTCATAAATGAAATAAATCACAAATACTAGGCATTTGTAACACACACAGCCATAAGGGCATGTAAACACACACAAAAATATTTGATAATGATATTTAATTGACAAAGAATTTGTACCTCTGGCTTCACTCTCCGAAGAGCCCAAACTGTATGTAAACTTTGCACAGTATCATATGTCATCACAATGGAAGGTTCAGCATTGAGAAACACGATCCTCAAGGTGTAATCAGCAACATACTGCACTCTAGTAGAACCAAACATACCTGCTAAAGAAGCAGTTAACTTCGGTCAAGGCACAAGGATCATTTCCACAAACGTTGTTATCCATTACGGGGTTAGCATTTTTCATACCCTTTCTTCTGCAATTCCCAAACAGCTTCCCTGTTTATGGAACAGCTACAACCCCCCACTTCTGAATTACTGAAAGTGATTATTTGCAAATTTCAGCATTTTTTTAAATCAAAAAAAAGATGAAATGACACATTAAGTGTTTGATGCCATACTGACAGACTCCAAAGGGTACATCTAAAGATGTAAACCTACCTCCAGACTTACAGACAAGAGGTGTTATCTCATCTAATGGGTGTAGCATACTGAACATAGTAGGCAAAGGTTCCCTAGAAAGAAATCAAATAAAGCATGCTCAAAAACCAAATGCTAACAAGCATAATTGTCTCTCTTGTCGCTGGTACATGTGCTTCAATCCCAAAACAGCTCCTCAGACCTTAATAAATCAGAGCCTGAAATCAAACAGGAGTGACATATATTCCATTCACAGAAGTTTGTGGGTTAACTGAGTAGAGTCAGACAAAGGCTGGTGTATCAAACAGGAAGATTAGGTGGTGTTTTTACATTTTTCTAGGCACTTGAGAATGTCCCCACCTGGTGGCCACATGACAGACTTTGGCTGGTCCAAGCAAACAGAGCTGGCACTAGCCAAGTTAAGAGAAGGAGCAGGAAGAGGAGAAAGCCCTTAACCCAGACTCATTTTACAAGTTTAGCTCCCACAGGTTCCAGATAAGCAGACAGCTATCAGGTCATTTGTATCCATCATAGAGCACTGCCATATGTGGTGGCAGTAGCAAAGGGAAGAATTTTCATGGTAGGCCAGCTCAAGTAGGGTCAATCATGATTTTTGCAACATATTCTTTTGAATATTTTCAGGACTTCTATTTCTAATCCCAACTCTTCTGAGAACTAGAGAATCACAAGTGCCCGGAACGGACACATAAAGCTAAAGAGAGAAGAAGTGGCTGCATTAAAGCTGCTTATCAGCGCACCATCTAACTCCTTGCTCTGCTTCTCAGTTGTATGCCCAGCCACAGAGTACAGTGTCTAGGATCCTCATGAAACAGATAACAAGATGCTCCACACAGTTAAAGCATCTTACAGATGAGAGAAAAAGGCTCAGTGACAATCCCTCAGTGAATCTCCTAGTCATCCATCAAAGCCTGGAAACAATTCCCAGGACAAATCTTGATGAAATCAGGCTAATAGCAACCAGATCACAATCGGATAAGATTCCGTATCTTATTCCCAGAATCAACACTCCTATTTCTTAACACAGTATCAGAGGAATATAATAGTGTCTAGCCCCTTCTTGATATTTCCTGATGTTTCAGCTGATTTCAGCCATCCCTGTCACAAAAACACAGATCCTTTCATTATTGGTCTTAAGCTCCTGTATTAGATAAGCAAATAGTCTATAATGGAACAATCAAAGCCACTTATTACATACCTGGGTGGACTTGGTGGTACTTCATGTGAAGAACTGCTGCGCTCAAATAACAAACCATATTTTGTTGGCCAGACATTTGCGACCTATAAAAATTACAAATAGATTTATGACCAGAAAAAAAAAAATCCAGAATTTATTACACTGATTATGCTTCATGTTTGAGTACTTCATTGTAGCAAATTAAGATATTTAGGTGTTTTCTTATAAGGATAATGTAAATTGGAGCAGGTTCGCAGACTACAAAGTGGTCATACCCATACTTTCCCAGATCATGCAATTGGCTGCCACTACTTCTAGAAGTATTCAATGACCTGACCACACAGCTGCACTTTCATCAGCTTTGATGTTTTCACCCACAGGGTGAATAATTCCAGCAAATACCACCATCAGTGTTTTACACACAACTCCCCACCCCAACAGAGAATGCAAACGGACAGCAAGTCCATTTATAAGCAAAAAAAAAAAAAAAAAAAAAAAAAAAAAAAAAGGGACAGCACTTACCTGAAAAGGTAAAGCAGCAATGTAATCCTTTCCCTCTATGCTATGCACATTTATACAGGAATTCTGCAATATGCAGATACATTTCTCTACTATTTCATCACCGTCTGAAACTAGGGAATGAAAAAAAAAACAAACACCAAGACAGGCACACAGTTAAGTTTCTCTCTTTCTTTACACATCCCTATATACAAAATATAAACTTGAGGGAGGATAGCTGTCTTAACATAGCAAGTCTTGATGCCTAAACTTCTCGTGCCAAGAGAAATGCTTTGAGTTCAGCTGCTCGGCATTACAGCAAGCAGAAAACTTACCATCAGCTTTTTCGGATTTTTCCTGGGGTACAGTGAAGTCGCACCATAAGGCCTAAAACCAAACACAGTATAATTATTTCTGAAAACCAAGCTGATACTACTACACAGTCTCATCCTTCTCCATTTCCCAAAATAACCTCACTTCAGAACACCGTTTGAAAACACTGAGTATTTTTTAGCTAACGTGCATCCATTCAGTTGCCCGCTTTCCATGTTTTCATACCTGCAGAACAGGGCTGTCAACAGTGAAAGCCTTATAAACAGTAGACACTTGGTTTTTACTTCCTTTGCTCCAGATGACCATATTGCTGGCCACATACAACTCTTCATCGTAGTCCACTTCTTCCCCGACATCACTGACGCCTTTCCTCAACTGCCAACTTTCCTGAAAGCCAAGGTTTTGGTTTTTTTTAAGGAAAAGTTACAAGACTTGCTGGTGCAGTCACAACAGCCAGTCCTCGCTCAGCGGCCACGGTTTGGCCAGGTTACTCAGGAAGCCAGGCCAAGTCCCCCCCTTGCCCTGGACAACATATCGTACCCGCTGCCGCTCGTGGATGGTCACCTCCCGGAGCGACCCCACCAGGCCGGCCGCCCCATCGGAGGAGCAGAGCTCGGAGGCGGGCTGCAGCCGCCGCAGCTGGATGCTCAGGGCGCTGGGGTGGCGCCGGCAGTGCTCGCGGCCCCGGGGGGCGAACTCCTGCAGGTCGCCGGCCGCAATCATCGTCGCCCTCTCGTCAGAGTGGTCCGACATGGGGGCCCGATATCCTCATTATTTCCGGGACGGA
>VZRU01000701.1:0-13955 GCA_013398155.1 Pedionomus torquatus
ATAATCACTAAATCCTTCTCCATAAAAGATTAGAGTAATATAAAAAAGGATCTTAGACACAATGGTGAGACACTTGTCTCCTGGTTACTCCGATGCTGGGATAATGGAGCTGGCTCCCTGCAACTGGATGGTTCAGAAGCTGCTCAGTTAGGAAACCTGTCTAAAGGGGCTGGTATAGATAAAGCTATTGGGAAAAAGTCTCAGACTCTCAGTCTCTGGAGGCGAATCATATCAGCCATAAAGGAGAGATATCCCTTTAAGGATGATATTGAATGCAAACTGAGTAAACGGACCAACATAGAGAATGGTATTAAGTATCCAAGAGAAATGGCTGGGAAAGAGGTGATTTATGGTGACTGGAAGAAAACTGTAAACCCTGATGATGTGCCATGTACACAGTCTGTGTTGCGGAAGTTTACACGGAGTGCACCACTGATGCATTCCCACACTTTGTCATTACTGTGATTTCACTACATTCTTAATTTATTAATCTTCTGGCCCTGTGGAAGGATGTCACAAAGAGGGTAATGTGCTTTAAGTGTACACAGAACGTACTCCCAACCATTTGCCATCAGAGCCTGGACTGAAGAATGGGTACAGATTCCCAGAAAGCACAAGAGAGAGAGACTCAAGAAGGCACTTTTCTTCAACATCAAAAAATGAAAGCTTTTCAGATTCCTGATCCAGAAAAACACCTACCACACTGCAGGGCTTGCAGTTTCTTACAGTGATCCCACCAGTTAAGGTGTATTCCCCCTGAAAAAAACGCAGACTGAGTAAGTTCCCCTTTGGGAAAGTATTCGCTGTGCTGCTCCTCAGTGTATTTCTAATTTCCTCACACACCACACCCAGCTCCCACTCTGATTTGTCCCCCACCTCCACTTCCCAGTAATGTTTGTTTTCTGAAAACCCTTCAGTGGCTACCACCATCGCATTGGACGGGTTATCTTTCTCGGTGGACGACATGACTCTGTTTTTCTCTTTAATGATGAGGCTGGGATGTTTGCACTTCTCATCCAGAGTGATATTAACTTGAGAAAGGAAGGAGAGAAAATAAAGAGTATAAAGCACCGAGTTATTTCTGATTTTCAGGAAAATAAACAGCAATCTCAAAGAAAGTGAATAAAAGAGAGAAGTGATAAAATAATAAAAAAATAACATAAAAACCACACTAAAAAAATCAACCTAAATAAATAAATACACCAGGAATATACAGTAGTGTGCTTTTGTCAGACAAAAACTCAATAGCAGAAATAATATCCAGCAGGTCATGCCTCTTCTCTGACATCACTGTGTTGTTAATTGATGTTTTGACTGAGGGGATTCAAGCTCTCTGGTCAGTCATCGGGCAATGGGACTTTTTTTTCAAATGAAACCAAAAGCTGAAGCTCTCAAAGGCAGCTAGCATATAAAAAGGTCCTAATTGGTACAGAAACAATGCACCCCAAATTGTGACACTGAGAACTGGGTGGAAGGGAGATGCCTAAGAAAACCTAGCCTACCTCCCTCTTGCAAGCAATGGGTATGTAAATCTCCCCAGATTCTGACAGCCTGAGTCAAGGAATAGACTCTGGAATGTGCATGAAAGAACATGAGGTTAACGGCAGGTGAGACTTGACTTACCTGCATTGCTTTGAGCTCTTCTGAAATCTGCAAGAAAAGATGGGATTAATTAAAATTAGTACAGGATGTTAATGTNATATAATCTGGCCTAGAATTTGGGAAATTATGCTATTTTAACCTCAGAGGGCTAGAGGTTACCTAAACCCAAGGTACTCAACTGAGCTCTTTGTAGAATCACGAGAAAGAATGGACAGCAGAAAGTGTTTCCATGCTGTTTCAACCATCATCTGGAAGTACTCTTGGATGCCTTCATATTTCTAAGAATATTGCTTTAGCCTCAATACCCAAAATGCAGGTAACTAGTTAGGTGAGCTGAATCACCTGCAGGTACATAGAATCACAGAATGGTAGGGGCTGGAAGGGATCTAGTCCCCTCCCTCTGCAAAAACATGCTCACCCAGAGCAGGCTGGACAGGAGCACCTCCAGGCAGGTTTTAAATATCTCCAGAGGAGATTCCACCACCCCTCTGGGCAGCCTGTTCCAGGGCTCTGGGACCCCCAAAGTAAAGGAGGTCTTCCTCATGTTCAGATGTTCCAGTTTGTGCCCATTACCTCTTGTCTTGTCACCGGGCACCACTTAAAACAGTCTGGCTCCATGCTCTGGACACCCTCCCTTTAGATATTTGTAAGAGTTGATAAGATCCCCTCTCAGTCTTCTCCAGACTAAACAGATCCAGGTCTTTCAGCCTTTTGTTATCAGACACTCCATTCCCCTGATGATCTTTGTAGCCCTCTGCTGCATTCTGTCCAGTCCTTGTCTTTCTTGATCTGGGGAGCCCAGAACTGGACCCAGAGCTTGAGATGGAGCCTCATGAGAGCACAGTAGAAGGGGAGGATGCCCTCCCTCAACCTGCTAGCCACACTCTTTTCAATGCACGCCAAGAGACCCTTGGTCTTCTCGGCCACAAGAACAGATTTCAGGACTCCCTCTGAGCAGAGTCGTTTCCCAGCAGATCAACCCCTAACCTGTATGGGTGCAGGGGGTTATTCCTCCCTAGTGGCAGGATTGAATACATACAGGACCCATGGCCATGTTTCCAGATTTTGTCAGATAACAAATTAAAACCTTAAAGGTCTGAAAAGGTGCTCCCTTGTTATGGGAACAGGCATTCTGGAGCCCGCAATTGTGTTAGATAAACACTGGTTTTTAGGGACAAAGAAGTCTAAGTGTAGAAAAGAATGAAGAGCTGCAACAGCCTTCAAACAGTGGGACAGTACAATTCGGAAATAGTATTTGTGGTCTCAAATAATTTAAATTATTTTTAAGGACCAAAGTTAACGTAATATCCTTACCAATTCTGGTCAACATATCCTGATTTTCTACAAAGAAACAAAATTAAAAGTCAGAACGAGTCAGATGAATTATGGTGCACTTGATATGCATTTTGGATTACTGACATATAGGTTATGCACANGCTCTGGGACCCCCAAAGTAAAGGAGGTCTTCCTCATGTTCAGATGTTCCAGTTTGTGCCCATTACCTCTTGTCTTGTCACCGGGCACCACTTAAAACAGTCTGGCTCCATGCTCTGGACACCCTCCCTTTAGATATTTGTAAGAGTTGATAAGATCCCCTCTCAGTCTTCTCCAGACTAAACAGATCCAGGTCTTTCAGCCTTTTGTTATCAGACACTCCATTCCCCTGATGATCTTTGTAGCCCTCTGCTGCATTCTGTCCAGTCCTTGTCTTTCTTGATCTGGGGAGCCCAGAACTGGACCCAGAGCTTGAGATGGAGCCTCATGAGAGCACAGTAGAAGGGGAGGATGCCCTCCCTCAACCTGCTAGCCACACTCTTTTCAATGCACGCCAAGAGACCCTTGGTCTTCTCGGCCACAAGAACAGATTTCAGGACTCCCTCTGAGCAGAGTCGTTTCCCAGCAGATCAACCCCTAACCTGTATGGGTGCAGGGGGTTATTCCTCCCTAGTGGCAGGATTGAATACATACAGGACCCATGGCCATGTTTCCGGATTTTGTCAGATAACAAATTAAAACCTTAAAGGTCTGAAAAGGTGCTCCCTTGTTATGGGAACAGGCATTCTGGAGCCCGCAATTGTGTTAGATAAACACTGGTTTTTAGGGACAAAGAAGTCTAAGTGTAGAAAAGAATGAAGAGCTGCAACAGCCTTCAAACAGTGGGACAGTACAATTCGGAAATAGTATTTGTGGTCTCAAATAATTTAAATTATTTTTAAGGACCAAAGTTAACGTAATATCCTTACCAATTCTGGTCAACATATCCTGATTTTCTACAAAGAAACAAAATTAAAAGTCAGAACGAGTCAGATGAATTATGGTGCACTTGATATGCATTTTGGATTACTGACATATAGGTTATGCACATATACACGATTAGTCTCTTTCTATCTCTGTTTTTTTATATATTGCAATATATATAGGATTAATCTGTTTATCTTTCTAGAACAATAGGCGTGCATTACATAAGTTTTCTCTGGTATTAAATAATGTGTTGCAGAAATATTCCTGAACACAAAGTATGACAAAATAAACAAAGGAAAAAATCAGAAGCAATCCAGAAGCTAAAAAAACAGCTCCCAAGAGCATTTACAGTTCACAGAGCGTCATAAGAAAATCAGAGTGAAAGCTCCCTCAATAATACAAAAGTTGAGAATATATTTGTTTCTTGTACATAAATAAAACCAAATGTCACCATTTTACTGTTCTTAGCTTCGCCTGCAGACAGAGCTTGTCACAGTCGCTTTTTGAGAACTTTTATCCTCAGCGTTCAACAGGCATTGCACTGGGATTTTCCCCTTTGTATTCTTTTCAATGCTAGATTAGATGCTTTAGTCATGATTTTGTTCTGAGAGGCAATAAGTAAAATCTTCCACCTTGATATTTTCTAGCAGTGGAAAAATAAATGTGTATATATATATATGTATATCTATAAATGACTACATATACTCCCCATTTATAAATATAAAGATATACACCTGTACATAAAGAGAGAGACTGTACACATATGCATAATACAACTTATCAGTTATCTTTTGGGTTGGAATAGGGGGGTTAATCTCTGAAAATTTGAAGTTCTGAGAGCGTTTTCCAACTTTAGTACTCAAAATTGCATAAAACACCGCTGTTTTCTTAGAACAATCACCTGTAAATCTTTTTCAGTTAAAGGAATAGTGTGTGGTACTAAATGTAAAGTAGAAAAAAAAAGAAGTTATTTTACCCTTCTGAAATCTGTCCCGTTCCTCATCTGAAAAACAAAGCAAGAAACCCAGAAATAGCAGAGAATGTTAAATTTTTCAAGATAAAAACCCCCATTAAATGTGAGTGAGAATTTTGGTGTTAAATAATGTTTTCACTCAGGGAATTGATGTGTGGCATTACATTCAAAATATCATTTCAAAATAGGTGGGGGACAAATTGTCCTCTGAAGATACTCATCACATAGAAGGAACCTAGATTATCAGTTTAGACTAGATATGTAAATGTAATTAGCTAAAACCAGGTGAGATTGAAGATGAAAATATCGGACCATTCATTTAATTGAAAAACCCCATCTTTAGAATAGAAGTACTTATTTGGTTCTCATAACCTACACCTCATGGTATTATGTTTTTAAATATAGAGGATTATTGTAACCAAAGGACACTCAAAACCAACATAGCAAAGTCGTCAAATCACATTCTTACCCAGTTCTTCTTTGAGATCATCTATCTCTGCAAAAGATTATGTTTTAATATTAAAACACCATTTCCTCACCTTTTTTTAAAAAAAAAAAAAAGCCAAACACAAATATGTTGAATTTTCTATTTATTCCACTGTATTTTGTATAACAAGAGAAAATGAAACAATCCAAGTTCATAAAGATGATTGGCTGCTCCTTCAGCTATAAAACAGCCAGAGTTATTGTCCTCATTATGCTGGTACTTTCCCATAAAGTGGGAACAAAAGAACAATTGAAGAAATTCCTCTCAGTAAAATGAAGTACTTGGGGGGACGCAACCAAGGAGAAACCCTCATTAGGTGGGTTTATCACAGGAAGGACTTAGCACACCCACCTGAGGGTGGTTCTTAGTACTTACGTTGAGTCAACCAAGCCATGTCCAGATAATATTGAACATGGTTTTATAAAAGCTATACTTTCTGGTTTTCCATGGTACCTTAGAGACTACTAAAAATTTCAAAGAAGTTTACTGGATACTGGGAACTGCACGCTCTGGCACACCCAGCTCGCCTGCCCCTCGCAGTGAAAATCCTCCTGTTCTACTCTTGTACAGTGCGTTCCTAACCAGTCTATAAAAAGATCAGAAAACTATTTCTTATTTTATTTTTCAGACACTAAAGCTTAATTCTTCCTTTTATTACAGACCGAAATTCAGAATGAACCATGATCCCAAAGTAAGAACACATTAACTTACCCAAATTAATCAACAGAACAATTTACAAGCTCAAATACTGAGTAAAAAAATACCAGCCCAGAGATCAAACTTCTCCATGGAATTAGTCCTCTTCTTTGCAGTAAACATCGATTATCTCTAAATGCTCAATACTAAAGGCATAGCAATGATTTATATTTTAAAAAAAATTATTTTATAAAAGCGAAGCAGTCATTAGTATTTCCTGAGCTCAGCTTTTATCTGGTCATGAAGGATCAGAGAAATTCATAGATAGAAATGACTGACAAAAATGCGTTACACTTACCATTTTGTAATTCCTTCTGAGCATTTTCTGTGAACAGAGAAATATTTTTATGTCCAACATGTAATTCTTCAAGAACTCAACATTTAGTTTTAAAGGCTACACAGAAGTGATGAAGCCACAGTTCGTATAGACTCATAGAATCTTTTAGGTTGGAAAGACCATAAAGATCAAGTCCAATTGTTAACAGTGCCAAGTCCATGTCCCTCAACACTATGTGTACACATCTTTTAAACACATCCAGGGATGGTCAATCCACCACTTCCCTGGGCAGCCTGTTCCAATGTTTGATAACCCCTTCTGTGAAGAAATTTTCCTAATATTTTTTTCCTAATGTAAACCTCCCCCAGCACAACTTCAGGCAGTGTCCTCTTGTCCTACTGCCTGATCCTTGGGAGAAGCAACCAACTTCTCACCTTGGCTACACCCTCCTTTAAGGCAGTTGTAGAGAGATGGTCTCCCCTCAGCCTCCATTTTCTCCAGGCTGAACACCCCCAGCTTCCTCAGCCGCTCCTTGCAAAAATAGTAATAAAACCTCATCCTGAACAGAAAACACTTCAGAAATTCATGTAAATATTCAGGGGAAAAAAAGTCATTTTTAAAAAAGAAAATAACTTCCTAGTCTGTGGTATTTTTCAAGCACAATATCTTGGAATCTCCAGAAGGATTTTTTTTTTAATTGTTTCCATAGTCATCAGAGATCAAAAAACAGTTGGAAGGAATAAGCTAAGTTTCTCCTCTGAACAACACTCTGATTGTCTTCCTTGCTGGTGAAAGATGAGAGATGCAAACTATCTAAAAGAAGATACCTAGGACTTATTTAAAAAAAAAAAATATTATAGAAAAAAGTCTTTTTGTAAGTAACTCCAGTTTTCACATTAAACAAGATATTGTATTGAAAATTTGGCATCTGCTGAAAGAGGGAGTAGGTCTTAGCAGGGAAAAAATGTTCTGTGGACGCCTTGAACAGGTTGCCACTTCTACACCTTGCTCAATCACATCCCTGTGGCAGCTTAAACCAAACTCCAGCATGGTATCTAGGACGTTCCAAGAGTCACATAAGCACTAGAAATTGTTCTACTGCTGTAAAGAGACTGGACATGACACCTTGAGGACTGTCAAAAACTCATTTTTTTTAAAAAAATAATCATAGAATCATAGAATGGTTAGAATTGGAAGGGACCTTGAAGATCATCGTGTTCCAACCCCCCTGCCATGGGCAGGGACACCTCCCACTAGGCCAAGTTGCTCCAAGCCCCATCAAGCCTGGCCTTAAATATTTCCAGGGATGGGACAGCCACAACCTCCCTGGGCAGCCTGTTCCAGTGCCTCCAGCCACAACCTCCCTGGGCAACCTGTTCCAGTGCCTCACCACCCTCACAGCAAAGAATTTTTTCCTAATATTCAATCTAAATCTCCCCTCTTCCAGTTTAAAACCCTTCCCCTTTGTCCTATCACTCCACTTCCTGACCAAGAGTCCTTCTCCTGCTCTCCTGGAGCTCCCTTCAGATCCTGGAAGGCTGCTAGAAGGTCTCCCCGGAGCCTTCTCTTTTCCAGGCTGAACAGCCCCAGCTCTCTCAGTCTGTCAAATAACAAAATTTTCAATAGACAGGTCAGGGGCAAGAAAGCCTGTGAAGGTTTTTGCACTAAAAGTGAATACCAAAAGCTTATTACCATTTTCTTCCAACATTGGCAGGCAGAAAAGGCAAGGTTAAATGAGATGCAAGAATTCCCTCATTTCTCATCAGAAGCAGGAATCAGCAGTGGGAGTCTTTCTGCATTGGCTAAATATAAGGTGACTTTCTCCCCAAAGACACCCTCACTGCAGCCTACAGGTAGGTGAGGTCAAAATCCAAATATTCTGAAGTCTGTCATAAAAAAACCCTTAAGAATACAAGTATTTATGCCCATTGCTTCTACCACCGGTGAACATTTCCACCGTTGCACATATCTTTCAAGACATCCGTGATGAAATACAGTATTAATATGACTTTTAAATATGGTAATAATATGACTTACTTTCACGAGTAGTCATCTTGCTGTTCTCTGGGGGAGAGAGAGAGAGGACAGAGAAGGATAACTTTACAATATTTCTTGCTTGTTGGTTTTCAAATGAAACTTTGTCTTTTGGTATAGAAGCAATTAATTTTCAAAATATCTTAATTTGCATAGGCTTGTATCTTTCATTAAAATAATGAGAAATCATATAGAACTCAGGAATAAAAGTAGCGATACTGAAAGCAGAAAAAAATGGAGACTTGACATGCAACAGATTTGTGTTGTAGACCCATCTTGGAAAATAGCTTACTAAGCAATAAAAAGACTTACAAATAAATTAAACCAGTGGGAACATTTGGTACGCAAACATAGTTCAGTTACTTGCAAGAATTGCTTATTTGAAAAAGGAGGTAACTTGTAATAATAATTTCACTACAGTAATATCTCAGTTTCAGTTGGCAAATGTGACTGTAGAGGTTTTATGCCCCAAAATATTAGAGTAATTAAGAGATGCTTAAAAATGAATATACAAAGAGAGCAAAAATAGAGTAAAAATCCATGCTTGGAGAATCATGAAAATGATTGTTTATAGCCCAGTACCCTCCTCCCCAGATAGTTCTGGACATGGTGATGTTGCCTTTCAACTGAATTGTATGAAGTATTCATCACTTTAGCATGGAGTGGAACTTACTTCTGAGTTTATAAATTGCAGCAATAACCAGGAATAGGCCCAAGAGCAGGATCACGATAAAAGCTGCCACCCAAGGGGAGGTGGCAGGAAAGAAGACATCTGAAAATAATTTCAGAAGATCAGTTACAAACTTCCATGAGTAATAAACTTTGATTACTTGGCTAAAGTGAAAGAAAGCTAATTTGGACCTAATTTTCATTCCTAGACACTTGCAGGAGCAGTTCACTGTGACTTTTACATCCCTAGACTATTTCACAAAGTACCAGTGATTTGTGTAAACTACTGTGTTAGAATAGACTAGAATATTAGGTGTTATAGGAACAGAAATAAAAAGTGGAAGAAAATTAGAGAAAAGAGCAATGCAATCTCTTTGCAACTGAGAATAAGCGCAACTCAATAACAAGATTTAATTTCCTGCAGGTGGCCTTGCACCCATGGAAGTGTGTTCTTACTATTAATATTTTGACAATATTTGAGAATTGCCCCTGGAAACTAGTGGCAGTTCAGTGTAAAGACCATGAAGTATCACAGAAGAGAACGTCTGTGAGAGCTGATTACTCTCTTTCCATCGAAATCTGTGTTGGTGAGGCGATCTGCCCTGTACGCAGCAGCTTTCTGTTTTTCCTCCCAGGACACAAGCTCACACTCACTCGCAATGACAACTGAAGATTCTGTTGATGTTTTCAGCAGTTTATCAATTATTTTGCAGGACACAGAGTTTCCAGATCCTGGTTTCAGAATGAGGGAGCTGCTGGCATTAGCAGTGATGGTGTCGGTAGTGAGAGGAGTCCCAGTGAGATTACCTCCTTTACCATCTGTCCACAACACCTGGACTTCAGAAAACAGCCTCACAGAGAAACATTTGAGTCTGATACCGTCATCCTCATAACCATCCAAGACAAGCAATGGGTCATGGCCATCACCTACAGAAGAAAGAGGCAAACGGGTGAACTGTGGTCAGCACTCACAGTGGTGGAAGGGGGAAGATTATGTGAGAGGTTCTGCACGTGTGGTGCTCTGTGAGTGCTCTCCTCACCGAAACTGCAGCCCTTATCCCATGGCATTAGCACATCTGCCCATGGCTGGGATCAGCAGCAGCAGCTGCAACTTTGAGGATGAAGAAAAGGAAGCAAAGTACATAGATGCATTTAAAACACAAGTCATTAAAAGCCATCGCTATTTCAAATGACCAGCGTGCAACACATCATGCAAGTCAAAATTACCTTACCACTTCCCTTTCTAATAGTGACAACATTAGGTTATCTAGGTATGTTCATCTCACCAGACTTTAACCACCTAAAAGATAAGTATCTCATTGAGGCAATCATCTTGTAGAGAAACAACGGAGCAACTCCATTCCCTACAGAGCTGTTCATTCCCTGGGAAAATGGGAATCTGGAATACATCAGTTACGTTCTGCTTTGGGACGGCCTGTCTTCCCGATTGCACAGACAGATAGCTCTCAGGCACACAGTTTTAATGCCTAAAGCTGAGCACACTAAATCTGCAAACGTGCATCTGCGTTCAAATGAAAACCAAAGAAATAATCTAAATCTGGACTTCAGTGGGGAAGAAAGTCATGGGGGCATCAATTCAAAACTATTCGTAGTCTCTAAAACGGATTAAGTGCAGAGTGAAATCGATGCTTTACAGAGCAAAGTTACCTGCAGTGAGATGGTGTGTAGATACCAATGCCAAGATGAAGATGACTGCTATCAGCTGGACAAAGAGCCCCATACCTACGTGACGATAAAAGTTTATGTTTGAATGCAAAATAAATGAAATGGGGTCCTGCACAGTTGGGTCACTTCACACCCAGGTTCACTCTCTAGCACCTCACTGCCTGCTTATGTGCATTACCCACGTGCTTAGTGCTCCTCAGGTGAACCTGGGAGGTTGAGGTTCAGGTCCAGTTCCAGGACTTGAGATGGCTCATTGGAGTTAAAAGGCAAAAACAATACAAGGTAGAAAAGCCCAGAACATAAATTCTGCCTTGAAAAAAAACCACAACCAAGAAGCCCAACAACAACAACAACCCAACAAAAAAAAGGACGCATTGGTATTTTGGAAATACTTTAACCATTTTTTTTCCTTCAAATATTTGTAATGAAAGTAGAAAGAAAAAATTCTAAATTAACAAGGATTTTAAAGCAAAATTTTCCAAGATTTATATCAATAAAGCCACTCTTTCTCTATCTTGACATGGAGATATAAAACTATATATATCTCAAATATTTACTATTTTAATAATAATAAATATTTTAATAATAATAAATATTTACTATTTTAAGAATAAATTTACTATTTACTAATAGTAAAACTTAACTTTTTAAAAACCACAAATAAAAAGAAGAAAATATTTGACTTCGACCTGACAAAACACAATAAGCTCTGCACCATGTGTCCAGGTCATGGATTTACTTCTCTCTCCCCACCACATGCACTTCACTTTTTTTTGCAATGCCAAATGGAACCTCTTATTAGTTAGGGCTTATCCAAACTTCCAGAAGCATTTACAGAGTTTTCCCTGGTCATAGTAACTAAGACTAAAAGATTCTCAACACATACTTTCACAGGAAGAGAAAATATATCACGATCCAGAGGTGGCTGTTTTGATTAACTTCTAATAAAGGGAGACCAGGAAATGAAATTACGTTAGAAGACTAACACTTAACTAGATAATGATAGATAGTATGAGTCCTACTTTTTTTTATCTTTTTGAAGCACAATATAGTCCATTCCCATAGCTATTAAAAACTCTTCACCCATCGTCTTCAGTTCTTCCTCTGCTGCTGAGATAACTAGAGATATTGTTCGACTTTGTGTCACAACTGAGATGTCTAGAGCTCCAGGAACTGAAATACTTGGGATTCAAAGAAATAGGAAAGGAAAAATAGAATAGAATAAGCACAACATATTGTAAAACACAGAGGAAAGAAGCCATGAAAAGAAACAGCAAGGCTTAAAGTACCTGCCAGGAAGTCCTCTGGGACTGCAATGCCAGCACTAGCAAATGCAAAGTCTGCAACAAACACCTCAAAATGGGAAGAAAAACACTGCACTCTGAGCACAGCAGCTACAAGTAGAGGCAGAGCAAAGGATAAACAACAAAAATGAAAGTAATGCATTATAACATAGGAAAAAAATAATAATTAAAAAAAATGGAGAGATGGAGTTAAGGATCTGTTCCCATTGCAGGATACCGATGCTCATTTGGGGTTTTCCAAAAGGTCTGTACATCCACATCGCACTGTCAGAGCATGGATTTCTTTCCACTAAATCTCACCCTTCTTGGCCCCAAAGCTAAATCTAACACGAAGAATGGCCTCAGGGTAGACAGATATAAAGGTATGTGTGGGGTTTTTCTCTCTCTCCCAAGCAATAGCTCACCATGAAGAATTACACACACAGCAGAGTTCAGCAAAGATAATTTCCAGATCTTTCAGGACAACGCCCAAACCAACAAAACACAAAGCCTCCCAGCAGACAGAGGACTCAGAAAACATTCAGAGCTCTTCCCTACAGAAGCAACCAAATAAAGCATTGCTTTGACAGAAAGACAAACCTGGGTTTCCAGAAATGCAGCTGCTCCTTGAAGAAATCCACACGCAGGTGTTTACGTCTGTTTGCAACGCTCAGAAGGCTGCTGGTACCTTTGAACCCTCTCAGCCACTGCAATCCTGACCATAAAACTAATCCTTTTATTTCCAAAGGTTAGCTGTTAGCCTTTGCAATGTAGTAGAGTAAGAGTGAAAGAAAATGAAAGTGGGTGGGGCTGGGGATTGATACTCTCTGTGGTGAATTATGCTAAATTAATTAATTAGTTAAAAAGAAGTGTGAAGAGCCCTTAGAAAATATCAGACAGTGTGAGTTTTCTGTAGTGCTGTGGAAAATGGACCCCAAGATACTAGCAGGGCTGGCTAATAAACTGCAGTTCATCTAAAGGCAGAATAATAACTAGAAGAAAGTATTGCTGCTATTGACTCTGCTATAAAAATCGTGCTGTTTTACCATTGCAGTAGTTACCTGATGTTTTGTCATGCTTCACAGTGCTTCTGCAAGAACAGGTTTAGAAGACCTGGAGGTAAAGCAGGAGGATGAACACTAGGCTTTGCTAGATGACAATAATTTCTTGACATTGGATGTTGTTGTGGTTTGGTTCATGTTGGACAATGACAAGAAATCAGATGCTCTACCCCACCTCCCACTCCAAGAAGAGGAAGAAGAGAGGTAAGGAGAGCTATGAGTTTAGAAAAAACTAAACTACTTTAATGAAATATTCACAATAAAATGAAAAAGAAAATTAAATAATGAAATAGATAAAATTTATATAAATATATACAAACCAGTATCAGACTTCCAGCGAGATGTCAGCAGCAGACCCTGGAGAAGTTCGAGACTGGGCTCTGTGACAAAAGGGAACTGGATTCCAGATCTTGACTCAGGAACTCATAGGTCAGGATCAAAGGCAGGTGAGGAGATAGAGTCCTCCTCAAATATCAGTAACTGAAGAAAAAGAGCCAGCCTGACTCAATTGTCCTCTCAGCTTTTACAGTGAGCTTGGCAGATGGGATGGAATACCCTGTCGGTAACTCTAGGTCATCTGACCTGTCCAGTCCTTCCCACAGATGACACCCCACCATGGAGTAAACAACTGACGAATCTGACCCTGGTTGCTGCAGCAACAAGGATAAGCAAGAACCTCTCTCACTGAGCAGAAAGTTGGCACTGCTGCACTTCAAACCAGGACAGATGTGCTAGAGGACATCTTTAGGGAGAAAAAAAGCCTTCCTGCTTGCGGTCTGGTACCAATGACCTCACTTGTCTTGATATTAGAATATAAAATACATGTCCTCCCCAAACTGAGACCATAAATCAATGTCAAATATTTTGCATAAAATCTCTGCCTCTGGAAATCTTGCATTCTTCTGAAAGTATTTCTATGAACAAAAAAAAAAAAAAAAAAAAAAAA
>VZRU01000701.1:27151-51842 GCA_013398155.1 Pedionomus torquatus
ACTCCTTCCTCTCCTCTCTGACCAAAAGGGGGGAGGGGGGGATATCTGTCAATCAGGTTTTGGTAAATTTGGCTGAAACCACGACAATGGCACTCAGTGAGCACACTCCTATTGGCATAGTTCCAACAAGCATTTTGGATAAGCAGGTTTATATCCTGATTTGAATCCAGAGAAGTGACCCAAAAGCTTCCTTCTCTAACTTGCACAACACAGGGAGAGCAACAGACTTCAGCAGGAACATTCAAAGTCTTGTGCATGGAACAGGGAGCTGCACAACAATGATCTGAGACCCATAGTGCTACAACACCTCATGTTGGGCGGTTACTCTGGGACATCCATCTTCCTAAAACCATCATCTGAAGTTTTCCTCTTGTCTTCCTGACTGTGTGCAGGGTACAGTCTAGGGTTTCCGTGTTGTGGAGCTGTGACACACTGTGGCAGAGGATGTGCTGGGACTGTTCCATGGCTGGAAGCCACCAGTTCTCATCCAATGTTTTGAGCACCTGATGTGTCTGGGTGGGACATGTTAGCAGGAATCCCATTGTCAGAGTCACCCTAGATGAGTAAGATCTTGCATCCGCTTACAGAGATGTAAAGATATGTTAGAGGTCCTAAAACTATCTGTGCAAGAAATTTACACCACTAATTAACCAGCCAGCTTTTCCTATAATAGTTCTTGCTGGAAAAAAAAAAAGTGGTGACCATTTTGGCAATCCTTTCCAGACAGAACAACATGCAATTTCTACAAGAGCAAGACGTTAATATTCTCCACTATAAGCCAAAACCTGATTCATGCCTATTTTCCACCTTGGCTTGTTTTGGGATTCAGGTGTTGCCAACTCAGCTCCCATCAGACTTGTGAGCGGCCCCAACCGCTGCGCAGGACGGCTCGAGGTGCTTTGGAAACAGCAGTGGGGAACCGTGTGTGATGACAGCTGGGATCTGTCTGATGCTGTGGTCGTATGCAAGCAACTGGACTGTGGAGAAGCACTGTCAGCCCCTGGCTCGGCTCACTTTGGTCAAGGAACTGGTCATATCTGGCTGGATGACATGAACTGCACTGGTACAGAAGCTGACCTTTCTGCCTGCAGGACCAGACCCTGGGGAGAACATAACTGCAATCATGGAGAAGACGCAGGCGTTGTGTGCTCAGGTAACTCACGTTTACACTCCTCCCCTTGTGATCCCATGAGGCTGTGCCATGTAGAGAGAGGCTTTTAAGTCTGTTTGCAAAATTTTATTTCTCCATCAGTGCTGCCCCTAGGGCTCAGAATGGGGATGGCTGCTTCAAGCAGTGGGGTCCGTCTCTTCTCCCAAGTAACCATCGAGAGAACAAGAGGAAATGGCCTCAAATTGCTCTAGGGGAGGTTTAAATTGAAT
The DNA here is from genome assembly GCA_013398155.1 of Pedionomus torquatus. Classification (NCBI taxonomy): domain Eukaryota; kingdom Metazoa; phylum Chordata; class Aves; order Charadriiformes; family Pedionomidae; genus Pedionomus; species Pedionomus torquatus. Next base: position 28,532 of record VZRU01000701.1, read on the forward strand.
ATTTGGAATAAGTTCTTCACCTAAAGGTTTATCAAGCACTGGAACAGGCTGTCCAGGGAGGTGGTGGAGTTACCACCCCTGGAGGTATTTAAAAGTTGGGCAGACATGGTGCTGAGGAACAAGGGTTTTGTTAGTGTTGGGCTGATGGTTGGATTCGATGATCTTCAAGGTCCCTTCCAACCTGGACATTTCTATGGTTTTATGCCAATGATCATGCTAACAAGCTCAATTCTACCAGGTAAAACATGTGTGAGGTGTTGCTGGTTGTGCTTACTTTATTAGTGGGGCACAATAAAGATCATAAGGTTGTTTTTTCCCTGTTCCACACTATTCTTGCTTCTTATGAAGTGAATGGGCACAGAAAATGAAGGATCTCCCCTGGACGCACATGTTTTCTGTGCACATATTCCATGGCTGAAATACACCAGGTAAATTGAGAATTTACGTGGCTTTTTTCCATTTGTATTCTGTGACAAAACTCTCTCCTGGTAGATGTGTTTATTCTCCAGACTGAGACTGGTGTGACAAACTCAATTGTGGGTCACGTGTGGGAGCCAGTTCTAGTGTGGATGTCACAGCATGATGCTAATGAATTTTGAGCTCCAGGAACTGGGTGGAAAAGGCTTGAAGGTATATCCTACCCCTCTACATCATGGTTATGTGGGGAGTAAAACTTAATGAAGCAGGCCATGGACCCTAAGAGGTGGAAAGTGGACTGGGAGGTTGACAGGCCTTCAAGTCAGTGTTTCCCAAATGGTGCCCCACCCAGCGCTGAATAACAAACCAGATTTCCAAACTTACTTTCTCATAGTTGGATCTGGAAGTGGTTCAAGGTCATATTAAGACATAGGCTTATATACATCTAAATGTAGCTGTTACCACTAGGGCTGGGTGTCTCCTATTGCAAGCAATGGAAATCTAGGGTGGAATCAGTTCCCTACACAGACTTGCCAAGTGCAATTAGAGTCACCAGCAGGTCCAGGAAGGTGATTCTGCCCCTCTACTCCTCTCTGGTGAGAACCCACCTGAAGTACTGCATCCAGCTTTGGAGTCCTCAGCACAGGAAGGACATGGACCTGTTAGAACAAGACCAGTAGAGGGCCACAATGATGACCAAAGGACTGGAGCATCGCTCCTATGAAGACAGGTTGAGACAGTTGGTGTTGTTCAGCCTGGAGAAAGGAAGGCTCTGGGGAGAACTTGAAATGGTCTTCCAGTCCCTAAAGGGGCTCCAGGAAAGCTGGAGAGGGACTTTTGATCGGGAGGGGGTGGGGTAGGGGGGGTCGTGCTATAGAACAAGGGGGAACAATTTTAAACTGAAAGAGGGGAGATTTAGATTGGATATCGGGAAGAAATTTTTCACTATGAGTGTGGTGAAACACTGGCCCAGATTTCCCAGAGAAGCTGTGGCTGCCCCATCCCTGAAGGTGTGCGAGGCCAGGTTAGACGGGGCTTGGAGCAATCTGGTCTGGTGGGAGGTGTCCGTGCCCATGGCAGGGGGGTGTGAACTCGATGATCTTTAAGGTCCCTTGCAATCCAAACCATTCTAGTATTCTATGATTCTGTGCCCTGGGGCATCTAACACAACCTGGCAGGTGAGATACCAGCCTTAAGGGAGATGCTAAGAGGGAATGGCTGTGGCACTGAAAATGCTGCTGAATGCTGATTTGGGGAACTAAGATGTCCACAGATGTCATTGACTAACCAGAATTTCAACATTCATCTCACATGAAGACACCAACAGGTCTCCAACATGAGTGTCTTGATCTGTAGTGAGTCCCCACACCTAGAGTAACATCACAATGGGGATTGCAGAGTCCTTTTTCATAAGGGATTCCCAATCTATGCTATCTATCTCTCCAATTCTGAGCTCTGAAACTACAGAGGAAGATACAGAACTTGATCCTCACCAGCCTTCACCTTGTCAAGTCCTGGGCAGTGCCACCAGAGATAATTCCTTGTCTTTGATCTCTAGGCAGTCTTTGCATGTGCAATACCTGATCCTGGTTTTGTTGTTGCTTTTTTTTTTTTTTTTTTTTTTTTTTTTTAATGCAGAAAGTAAAAAACCAATTAAGTTGCAATTAGTAAATGGTTCAAGCCGCTGTGCTGGGAGAGTGGAGGTGCTTTATGGCCAGCAATGGGGAACCGTCTGTGACGACCACTGGGATATAATCGATGCTGAAGTTGTATGCCGTCAGCTGGGCTGCGGGACCGCTTTGGCTGCTCCTTCTTCAGCTTACTTTGGGAAAGGGCCTGATCCCATTTGGCTCGACGATGTGACCTGCAACGGGACTGAAGCTGCTCTTTCTGAATGCAGTGCAGAACCTTGGGGAAGCCATAACTGTGTGCACGGAGAAGATGCTGGTGTTGTATGCTCAGGTAAATCTCCCTCTGCATGACACGACTGGGTTTTGTGGGGTATGAAGAGATGCTTGAGCTACTGTAGGAGGCCTTGTTCTATTTGGAGCAGTGCCAATCCCAACACCCAAGACAACTGTAAGATAAAAAGTGTTTCATACTGTTAAGCCCTAGAGTTGTCTTGCCTCTTCCCCTAAATTAAAATCCACCACCACATGAGCCAAGAGAGTGGTGCTGCAGGAATTATTACAGGGCTACTCTTGCTCATGGTCTTGGTAGACCTTCCTTTCTCACTGCCCGGTGTGGTGGCTTTGGCAACCCTGCGACTTCACCTGCTCGCCAGTAGACACAGTTCCTTCTGAAGTTCTCCAAAAGCTCTTGCATTGAGTCAGGTTATCCCCATGGTCCTCATTGTCCCTCCCACTGTATTAGTGTCACCAGGCGTTTGCTGGTGACTAGTTATTATGAATATGCTGATTGCTTGGGCAACACTGGAATGAGAAGAGTTGGCTTCTGCCTGCCTTTCCTGTGATGAAGTGTTAGTTAGTACCTTTTCTTCTATAATTTTGTACAAGGTTTTCCAAGATTGTAGGGTTTTAATATATTGGAGAAATCCACACTTTCTTCATCGACTTGTGCGTAAAACCAGCATTAACATGAGTTTGAGATGGATAGAAATCGATTGTGTGATTGTGATACTGGTGCCTCCAGGTATCTAGACCTTCTGGTGTGTCTTAAGAGACCTGGGACATCTATAAAGGTCTGGCAGCAAGACACAGAGAGGACCTGAAACCCCTTACAATGGCAGACAGAGGATGGAGCATCTTAAGAGCACCAGATGTCAATATTTAACAAGACTGGGGCTTGTCCTCTGTCATCCCAAGTATATTTAGTTTGTAAAAGACATCGCTGAGCAGTTTGTGCTGTGGTTGTGGAAGTGTTTGTGTTGTATCTTTATGCAAAACCTTGAGAGTTGCTACGTTCCTTTCCAGGTGGAGGATGGATACACCAGACTCTGTACCAGATACTTTCCTGATATTTGTTTTTCTTTTTTTCTTTTTTTTTTTTTTTTTTTTTTTTTTTTTTTTTTTCTCTAGGCTTTGCAGAACCTGCCCCACTTCGATTAGTGGATGGATTGACCCACTGCTCGGGGAGAATTGAGGTGTTCTATGGCCAGCGCTGGGGAACTGTGTGTGATGACAACTGGGACTTGGCCGAGGCAGAGGTGGTGTGCAGGCAGCTGGGCTGTGGGAAGGCCCTCTTGGCTCCCCATGGGGCTTACTTTGGGCAAGGATCTGGCCCCATTTGGCTTGACGATATGAAGTGCACAGGGACAGAAGCTGCTCTCTCCCAGTGCAGAGCTACTCCTTGGGGAAGCCACAACTGTGAGCACGGAGAAGATGCTGGCGTGGTTTGTACAGGTATCTATCATTTATGGCATGTCATGGGGAAAGCTGTTTGTGGGTGACTCTACAGGACCTCTCCGTCAGCACAAACAGGTCTGCCAAAGTAAGTGATGACAGGATGCTTCAAAAGTGGGTTCACTTCACATTTGTGAAGGAAATGGGAAGCTCCAGTTAGATTTGCCTGGCCCATCTCACGATCACCAACACCAGAGCCAGAAAGCTTCAACATCTGATATCAGCAGCCATAGAATCATAGAATGGTTAGAGTTGGAAAGGACCATGAAGATCATCGTGTTCCAACCCCTCTGCCATGGGCAGGGACACCTCCCACTAGACCAGGTTGCTCAAAGCCCTATCAAGCCTGGCCTTTGTCGTGGTTTCAGCCAAATTTACCAAAACCTGATTGACAGATACCCCCCCTCCTCCCTTTGGAGAGAGGAGAGGAAGGAATTAAAGAGATTCAAGAGTTTAGGAAAAACNATCGTGTTCCAACCCCCCTGCCATGGGCAGGGACACCTCCCACTAGACCAGGTTGCTCAAAGCCCTATCAAGCCTGGCCTTAAATACTTCCAGGGATGGGGCATCCACAACCTCCCTGGGCAAATTTCTGATCCCAGATACTAAGATGCTTTGACACAAGAGTTGCCATAAGACAACTGCTCCTGGACCAGTCTTAGTCCACAAGTCCCTGTTCCTTCCAAGCTCAGCTGGCCGGTGCAGTGATACTCTCCCTAGTCTGCTCCACCACAGTAACAGGCTGCAGGCATAACTGTCAGGTTCTGATGAGATAATGGTTTAAACAAAGCTGACTGATTTCAGTAGGGAATAGTCAGCAGAAGAAGTCAGCAAGAGACCACCTAAGACACTGGAATTACTGCAAGGGTCTGCGGGGCTGGTAGGAGAGCAAAGTTAATGCCAGACTGATGCAATCCAGGAGTGAGCAGCAGAGTGTCCTGCCCTTCCTGCACAGAACAGACAGTGACGTCTTCATTATTTCCCAAAACAGGATTTGCTGAGCTGCTTCCAGTCCGGTTGGTGAACGGTTTCAGCAACTGTTCTGGGAGAGTTGAGGTGTTTCACGAGCAGCAGTGGGGAACCGTCTGTGACGACAGCTGGGATTTAACAGACGCTCAAGTGGTGTGCAGGCAGCTGGGCTGTGGGACAGCGGTGTCAGCCCCCGGCTCTGCTCGGTTTGGACAAGGAACTGGACAAATTTGGCTGGATGATGTGAACTGTGCAGGGCCTGAAACTGCCCTTTCTGATTGCCGGGCACGATCTTGGGGAGACCACAACTGTAACCATGGAGAAGATGCTGGTGTGGAGTGCTCAGGTACTTCTAATGCATGTCATGAAATGCGAGGTACTAGGGACTGCCTGTATTTATAGGAAGGGTGCCAGTGGCCCTGGACCACTCGTGGGGACTCGGGTGTTGGTGACTTTATTGTCCAGTCCTGATGGTTATGCTTGTAGAGGCCCACAAGTGGGGACTCAGCACTCTCAAATGTGTTCCCTCCTCCCCATTTCAGTGCTCTGCTGTTCAGGAAGTAACCAGAGTGCTCACCCATGACCACTCTGCAGGTGACTCATTACAAAAGCCAAGGATGCAGGATCAAACTGGGATGCTATAGGTATCTACAAAGGCACATCGGGGACCCAAGCTGTGGTGGCTTCTAGACTTCTCCAAGCAGAAGGGTTGTGGGGTTTTTTCCCTATCCACAGAGCTCAGAGGCATGCAAAGCTCCTCAAACACTTTACAACTGTGTTTTGGTCCAGGTGTTGCAGAACCAGCTCCCGTCCGGCTGGTGAATGGTCCCAATCGTTGCGCTGGCAGAGTCGAGGTGTTCCATGACCAGCAGTGGGGAACTGTTTGTGACGATGGCTGGGATACAGCTGAAGCCAGCGTGGTGTGCAGGCAGCTGGGCTGTGGAGCAGCGCTGTCAGCCCCTGGTTCAGCTCATTTTGGGCATGGGCCCGACCCCATCTGGCTGGACGACGTGAATTGCTCAGGGAAGGAGGCTGCCCTCTCTGAGTGTAGGGCCCAGTCTTGGGGCTCCCATAACTGCAAACATGGAGAGGATGCTGGTGTGGTGTGCTCAGGTAACTTCTCTCTGTGTCCATCTATATGATGCAGAAGATTTCTATCCAGATGGGGTATTCATGCACCACCTCAGCAACGTGGTCTGTCTTGAACTGTCCTGAATCTGGATTGTGAGCTCTCTTTTGTTCTTTCATCATAGTGGATACCTGTTAAAAATTCTTCCTGGGTTTTTGTTGTTTGTTTGGGGTTTTTTTGTTTTTTTGTTTGTTTTTTTTTTTTTTTTTTTTGTTTTTTTTTTTGTTTTTTTTTTTTTTTTTTTTTTTTTTTTTTTTGTGTTTTTTTTTTTTTTTTTTTTGTGTGGTTTTTTTTTTGTTTGTTTTGTTTTTAAATGTCTGTAGCTGTTTCTGTAAACAGAAGCTGTGTGCTACCCTTGGCTTGAATTTCTGACATATTCTGTAGAACACAGTACACTGTCTATTGTCTTCTTATTTCTGAATGCAAGAACTGGGGAAGGTAACCCATCAATAAGTGCATCCAGGATGCCATTAGGCTCAAATACATTTTATCTTACTTTTAATCACACAAATGGTAGCTCAATGTATATCTCTTCCTTTGTTGTTTTCCTTCAGATACACCACGAGTAGCTCCACTGCAGTTAGTGAATGGACCGCACCGTTGCAGTGGGAGAGTTGAAGTTTTTTATGGCCAGCAGTGGGGAACAGTGTGTGATGACAGCTGGGATATAAAGGATTCTGAAGTCGTTTGCCGACAGCTGGGCTGTGGTAGAGCTCTGTCCACGCCAGTCTCTGGTTATTTTGGAGAAGGATCTGGCCCTATCTGGTTGGATGATGTGAACTGCACAGGGACTGAAAACGCCCTCTCCAAATGTAAAACCAGCCTATGGGGAGTCCATAACTGCAGCCACAAGAAAGATGCTGGTGTTGTGTGCTTGGGTAAGTCTCATCTGCGTCACCCGCTTTAGGGTATGTGGAGGAATATTTAAAATGCCAAAGGGTACCCTTTTCCTATCTTATGATCCTATATGGCTAAAACCATAGTATTGTACAGAGAAAATGCTTGGAAACGGGATGTGAGTTAATCGTCTGGGTTCTTCTGTCCTTCCCATTCAAATGCTAATCACAACACTGTGATGCTGCAGGCCAGCCTGCTGCTGGCTCCACAGAGAATTTAAATCTGGAACTCCTTCCAACATGAGCTACCAGTAAGTGGCCCTGCAGGACCAGTGTGATTCCCCCCTGCTACACAGGGTATAGAGCCATTTGGACTCTTTTACTGCTGTGAGTAACAACCCAAATGAATTTATGACACTTGAGAAATCAAGATACAGTGTTCATTTTTCTCTCTCTTTCCAATTCCAGACAAGATTATGAAAAACTCTTTCAGAACTCTGCTTAACCTCCCCACCTCACTTGCTAGAAGCACCTTATGAGACCATTTTTCACCAATGTTTTTCCAGTGTCTTCTCTGAAACCTCCACAGTTGAGACAAATTTCCTCGAAGTGTTGCCATATTGCATTTTGTTGCCACTAGAAGGAAACCCTGAGCTCACTGTCGTTACCTGGAATTTATTCTGCAGCCTCTTGTCTCTGCAGTGCACATTAACACCACTTACTCTTTGCATCTACTTTTTGTTAAGACCATTAACATCCCTATTCTATTACCTCAGCCTCTTCCCATTTCCCTCTTGAGACACATTTTAAAGCTTCTTCTCATTCCCGTCGTTCTTCCCTGGTTTATCCTTAACTGTTGGGCATATTTCTTTTAGTCTGTTGTACCAGCTGAGGCTTTGCCAGTGAAGAGTAGCTCTAAAAGCTTGGTTTGCATATCTTTTAGTCATCACTCCCATTTGTACATGCACATGTCCTTCTCAGGACAGCCTGACAAAGTAAAGTTTCACTCTCAATCCGTCATACCCCATAAATCCCTTTGACAAGACTTGTTGCCTGATTCATTCTTCTTCATCCTCTATATGATCATTTGACCTCCCTCCCTGAAGTGGTGAATTTTTGCCTTGCCCTTGCAGGAGGTAAAGTGCTTTCCTGCCCACACCTTGAAAACTCTCTGGGGATTCCCTGACTCAACACAGATGCCTGTCTTTGGATTAAATATCCCGTTGCTCCTTTACAGCCAGAGAGGGCTGAGTCAGTGCAGTGAATGGCAGGATTTGACCCCTCCTGATGGAGTTGCCTGAAGCAGATTAAAGAAGTTGCAGCTCCGCAGTGCTCATTTCCTTCCATTAACTACAAAGGATACAGGATCCACAACAGAACTGTTAAAGTCAGATTCAGCTGCCTAAACATAGGTGTCAAGTGTCATCTGAGATGCCCCACTGTATCCCACCCAGTCTTTAATTGCAGGTCCAAAAGGGCACCAATCTCCTTTCAGTCCTGCATCATCTGCTAGTTCCATTGGGTTGGCTGGGATTGCCCAGGGCATCTCCAATGGCATCAGGCAACAATGTTCAGGAAAGTCCATCATCTCCAGGAAGTTTATGCTTAGGGGCTCCAAGTCTAGCAGAGCTGAATCATACCCCAGTTCTCTCAGTGTTCTCCTGAAGAAGCCTTTTTTGCTGAAGTCCTTCCGCTTGGTCAGTAAAATTACCTGCACTTTCTGTCTGACCACAGGTGCCTGTCCAACCAAAGGAAGAGAGGGAAAGGGATCCTTGATTTTGGACAACATTTTTCCTTGACTTTGGGGCAAGAGGAGGGAAAACAACTGTGTTGAACCTTTTTTTTTTCCCCATGCCGTTTGTTCCTGTAGGTCATGCTGGGCTAACAGGTGCACATTGTGTTTGCTGATGTGGCTAAACCTGTTTGCCAGAATAAAACTTGCTCTTCTTTGGTTTAGGTGTTACAGAACCCGCCCCGATCCGACTAGTGAATGGTTTGAATTTCTGTTCTGGGAGAGTTGAGGTGTTTCACGAGCAGCAGTGGGGAACCGTCTGTGACGACAGCTGGGATTTAACAGACGCTCAAGTGGTGTGCAGGCAGCTGGGCTGTGGGACAGCGGTGTCAGCCCCCGGCTCTGCTCGGTTTGGACAAGGAACTGGACAAATTTGGCTGGATGATGTGAACTGTGCAGGGCCTGAAACTGCCCTTTCTGATTGCCGGGCACGATCTTGGGGAGACCACAACTGTAACCATGGAGAAGATGCTGGTGTGGAGTGCTCAGGTACCGTTATGAAATGTTACGGTGGTTTTGTTTCAGGAAGAGTTCTCTGTGGCCCTGGGGACACGTTTTACTAGGCTGTTGCTTTTAGATGAGATATAGGAGTGAATCCACTGGTATTTTAGATTTCTTAGATGTTCCAAGACATTTCCACAGTGCTGGGAAATTTGAAAGAGGATTTGGTGCTCTTCTGGAGCAGCAGCTGGAAACAAGGCAGAATAAATTGGGTCCCAAAATAAGCATGTGTATTTAGGTAGCTAAAATCCCATCTGCAGTACAGGCCAAGTGAGGAGGAGGCAGGTCTAGGTACTGTAGCACATCAGTGGGTGATGGGTGGGAAGACTGTGCTGAGTAATGACATAAAGGGCACTTTCCACTCAAAATCAAAATGGCACAGGTGTGACTGAGACCTGTGCCACAGTGGCTGGGGAATATTCCTGGGAAGGTGGTCTCAGGAGGAAAAACACATGGGACAGGCTGCCCTGGCCCTCCTTGACCTTGCTACAGAGAAGACCCATTTTCTGGCCACATCTGCAGCCCTGAGCCAAGAGTTCAGCTCCTGGAAGCTCTTTCTGCAGGTACAAATTTGCTCATCTGGGTAGCAGAGTTCTTGTTCAGGTGATCAGTGTCCACATCTGTAACTCGTTTTGGCACAAAAGCCCTCCAAGGAGGGTATTTTTCCCCTATCCACAGAGCTCAGAGGTGTGCAAAGCTCCTCAAACACTTTACAACTGTGTTTTGGTCCAGGTGTTGCAGAACCAGCTCCCGTCCGGCTGGTGAATGGTCCCAATCGTTGCGCTGGCAGAGTCGAGGTGTTCCATGACCAGCAATGGGGAACCGTTTGTGACGATGGCTGGGATACAGCTGAAGCCAGCGTGGTGTGCAGGCAGCTGGGCTGTGGAGCAGCGTTGTCAGCCCCTGGTTCAGCTCATTTTGGGCATGGGCCCGACCCCATCTGGCTGGACGACGTGAATTGCTCAGGGAAGGAGGCTGCCCTCTCTGAGTGTAGGGCCCAGTCTTGGGGCTCCCATAACTGCAAACATGGAGAGGATGCTGGTGTGGTGTGCTCAGGTAACTTCTCTCTGTGTCTCAGTCTCAACGGTGTTAGGAAGGGAAACATGGAGGAAAGATTTTCACCCTCAGTGGAAAACCTTCTCTGAACTCATGCAGCTCCTACTGTGTGCTATTAGTCATAAACCCATTCTTGAGTAATCTGTCATCCATCTCAGTGGCCAGTCTGGCCCAAACCATGACATTTATGCAATGCTCATGGCCTTGGCCATGGTCAGCAGTCACCACTGGAAGCTCATCCAGAATCATGGAGTTGCCCTCAGGAAGCTCCAGGCCGATAGCAATGTCAAGGTTTGTATCCCATACCTCATCTCCTGAGGGCTCCAAAGCCTTTCTGAGTCTGGACAGGTCTCAGAAATATCCCATTCATGTTCAGGTACAGTCTTATGGTGTCATATAGGCAGTCACCTCTGAGACTACGCTTCTACACAAAGATCACATATTCACCTAAGCAGTGGTGTCAGCAAGTCTTTGTCTCTGGCTGATGGGGGAGTCCATTTCACTCTGTCATGAGAAGCAATAAAATCCCATTTCAGGATTCACAGAGAATTTTAGAAACCTAAAACCACTGAATGTGTCTTTACAGCACTTGCATCTAAGTCCTTTTTTGGTTTTCTCTTCAGCGTCTCTTGCGGGCTGCAGTCCTGAAGAAACCTCTTGCGTTGATAAAGCAATCGGGAGGCTTGTAGGATAATTCAAGTTGAAGGGACTGCAGGAGGTCTCTGCACCACTCCTGCTCAAAGTGAGGTCAGCTGTGAGCTCCGAACAGCAGACATTTATCCAGGCTCGAAAAACCCACTCTAAGAGTCTTTCAGAGCAATCTCAAACAATCCCAGTATTTACTTTAAAATCAGGGAACATGATTTCACAATTTCTCGCCATTCTTTATTTCTGGGACGTCAGAGTGAGAAGCTAGCAGAGCTTTCCTGGAGCCCCTCTTTTCTTCCATGAAGAGCTTTGGGAAACTTCAGAACTCAGTGCCCTTTCTTTAGGAGTCATCTCCCCTGCCATGAACACAGCGAAGTGCAAACCCGAAGCTGAGCTGGTTGAACTGCTGTCACCCAGTGGAAGGTGCTCAGCTATGACAGGAAAGACTCTTTTTTAAAAACCTAATTTTAGCCTCCCCTTTTGCCTAATTTTCTTCGGCATACTGCTCTAGTGGAGGAAAGGGTTGGCCGATGTTTATTCAGATAATTTATTGTCCAGTTCAGCTGGTTTTACAAGCCATGGGATTTTTCAAGGCAGATTAAGTGATTAAATATCTATTAATATATATTACCATAATCTGCCTTCTAGCAAATTATCCAGAGGCTCTGCATTGCTCCCCTTGTACAGGTTTTGTCTGTAGACAAGATTAGATTGTTATTTCGGAGCTCAGCCCAGCAGACTGCCACTTACACAGAGGCAGAGGGTCCCATGTCACAGGAGCAGGCAGTGGTTCAAGCGCACCCTCTGAAACACGCCTGCTTGGAAGGAGAGAATTGGGATGTCTTACTGGGCTGGGAGCCTGAAATACCACTCCCAGTCCTCACTGGGGCAATTCTGCCCGTCTGTGGGCAGTGCAGAGCCACACAGACTTTGGGGCAACTCCGAATAGACAAACAAAACGTTCTCTTTAGCCATCTGTTCTTCATCCATGGGACAGCCTGGGTGGCAGTCGTCCCCTCCAACGTGTCAGCAGGGCTCCAGCTCAGTGTCTTTGTGTGCGTTTAGCCTCCTCGCTTGCTTTTTGTGCAGGTTCTCCAGAAGTGCCTCCGCTCCGGCTGGTGAATGGCCCCACGCGTTGTGCTGGGAGAGTCGAAGTGTTCCACAGCCAGCAGTGGGGGACGATCTGCCACGACAACTGGGATCTGAATGATGCCGCAGTGGTGTGCCAGCAGCTGGGCTGTGGGACAGCCAGCTCTGCCCCAGGTTCAGCTTATTTTGGGCAAGGTTTTGGCCGTATCTGGTTGGATGATGTGAAATGCTCCGGTAGAGAAGCAGCCCTCTCCGAGTGTGTGGCAAGGCCCTGGGGAGTCCACAACTGTAACCATGGAGAAGATGCGGGCGTCGTATGCTCAGGTAACCTTCATACATATCCCACCCTGTTAGGAAGTAGACTAAGCTTCTAGGCTGGATGTTGAGGCTGGAGGCTCTTTGTCCTTTCCCAGGCTAACCTTCTTGAGTTAGACAAGTAGGATGGGATGATGTCAGAGACATGGAGTTGGAGCTTGGTGTTTTGAGAGATGATTCCCATTTCTCCATGTGGCAGCATATATTTCCTATTTGCATTTTTTACATATCACTATTATACGCACACTAGTAGCTTGTCAGCATTTCCTTCCAGGTGGGATCTAAAGCTCACAGGTGTTCCAGAGTGGAGAAGAGAGAGGATATTGCCAGCCAACATGAGCATGACATTCATTTAATGCAAACAAAAGTGAAGTCCAAAGAGCGTACCATACAGAAGAACTGCGACTCAGATCTATCACACTCAGCTGATGTACCCAAATCAGGGGCATCGTTGCCCTGGAAGCCAATAGAGAGAGGCACTTGCACGGGGAAAGACAGCCCAGCTGCACGCTGAATCACCTCAGATGAATCTCTCTCCCCTGGCTGTACAAGGATCTTTGGGTCTAATCTTTGCGTCTAATCTAGGGGGCTTGGAACTTGATGATCTTTAATGTCCCTTCCAACTCCAACCATTCTATGATTCTATGATTCTATAATTTGGGTACCTCTGTGGATGCTGGCACTGGCCTCAATTCCAGCCCCAAGACAAGCTTCCGGGCATCTCTTCTCATGGGTGGATGAAATACTTGGACAATTCTCCTGGGCACCTGAAATCAAATTGAATTCTCGAAACGTCTCACATTCTCATGCCTTTCCTTCCCAACAAGTCATATAGTTCTCATGCCAGTTCATCCTGTCCTGCTGATATTGCCTCTAATCCATAAAAGTTGTCTTGTTCTGAATGCAGTGGTACAATATATAACCATTGGGCTCTTGCTGTGTGGGCTTGAACAGACTTGGATACGCAGCACCCTTCCCCAAGAAGTTCTCAGTTACTGCAGTAAAGTCCTTGCCTAGCTTGCGCTCCCAAAAATAAGACTGAACCTCGTGGCTCTGAGAAATTCCCTCCGAGTCTTGAACCATTTCTGTGCCTCTTCTGTTTTTAACAAATATAAATGCAGCCATGTACCTGAACTCCCTGTTCTGTGAGTCTGTGTGATGCTTTGTGTTGTGGTCAGATCATCACCAACTTCACCTCATTTCTGCCCTCCTCAGGACTACACTAAACTAAGGCACCTCCCAAAAGCATGAGCTGCTTTAGACCTGGCATGGAATGGGGCAGACTGGTCTGGGGGGAGGTTACCAAGAGGACCCAGTCATCTGTCCTTCCCATAAAACTAGCTCTAGGTGGCCAACTAACCTGGAGACACCCCATGTCAATATTGAGCTGAAGACCTTCGGTCTTTGCTTCATTGGGTTTAAAGCGTTTTTCTTGTGCTGACAGGCACAAAGTGCACTGCTTTTTAGAAAATTCTGTTGGAGGGTAAGTCTTGAATGGACATCCCTGAAATGGGGAATTATCCACTTGTAAAGTGCCAGCTTTGGTCTGGGGGAAAAGTGAAGGAGAAGAAGAGCTAAATTGTTCCTTACGCAGGGGGCAATTCCCCTGCTAAGGAGGAACAAACAAATCTGCAGAGATAAGCTTGTGTTGTGCAATGTTCAGTCTCCTTGCCAAGGCTCTTATGGTTGCCCTCCTTGCTGGTCTGAATGTTAGTGGAGGCAAATGTTTCTCTGTGGACCTGACGTATGCTGCCACACCCCTGGTATAAATATTCATCGTATTCATTCAGCACATAAATATTCACCATGTTGGACTGACAGCACCCTGCCAGGGATGTGCTCAGGCAGCAGAGGTCTAGAGACAATCTATGAGACAGCCAGATGTTCTATTTCAGAGGAGCTTTATTGATACTTGGTGACGATTGCTTTTGAATGGGAGTAACGTGTTGAGATGAGTTTTCCATCTTGCAGTCATAACTCAGTTTGTAGATCCTTCAAAGGATGATACAGGATAGTTTTGCCAAACTCTGGATCCCATTAAGGCACACTGGTGGTTCTGCAACATCCCTGCCCTTCACCTTCTCAGCTGAATCTTGCTGGTCTATCTCCCTGCAGCAAGATGAGCATGGTCCAGCGGGGCCACTCTGACACTCACGGTGCTTCTGCTTCCTCCAGGTTCTTGTTAACTGCAGAGAAAGGCAACAAGGTAAAGCAAAATCTGCTCCCAGGAACTCTGAAACACCAGAACAGCCTGATAGAGAGGTCAAGGACTCTGGTACTGAAGGTCTGCAGGTTGGGTCTGCGGCTCCATATATTTAGAGTTGTTGGGAACCCAACACCTGAGCTTTGCACAGGGCCCTGTGGAACCCAGGACAGGACTGCATGAAGTGCAGACTTTGACCCTCATGTGAAATACTTTGTCTGATCCAGAAGTCTGCAGCACATGATCCTGACAGCATGACTCTATGCAGCGCCGAGGTGAAATCCAAGCCCCTACAGCTCGGCTCCTCCATGATGAAATCAGCCATAGATCCCCAAGGATTCCTCTCTTGACCTATGCAGGGGCTGTCCAAACTTCTCTCCCAAGAAATAAGGCACAAGGAGTCAGGAAATCAACTCCCATAGGCTTCAGCAAGTCCAGCTCAGACAATTACAGAGAATTGATGATGTACATCTTGCCCTAGACTCTGTTGTCCCCACAGATGGTTGTCATTACCCCCTGCCCCAGAAACTATCCTGCCTTCCCTCTTTCTGCCCTTTAGAAGCCTTGGCCTGTACAAAACCCCTCTGTCGGTATCTTCCCAGCAGGATCCATCCTATAGTTGGACTGTCACCACTCTGGTCTGCTTGTGCCCCTCTTCCACCAGTTGGTCCCACCACATCCACCCTAATGAAATGCTCTGTATTCCTTAAAGCTCCCTGCTCTATCCATTTCCCTGCCTCCACCAGCATTATCCTGAGCTGGGGCTGAGCCATTCTTCCCTGTGATTCCCCTTCAGTACAGCCTTCTGGCTCTTCCAGAAGTGTCCCCCTACCACTTCAGGTGACATGGTGAGGGGTATTACCTGCGCAAACAACGTCAGCATCCTCTCCATGATAGCAGTCATGTTCACCCCATGGCCTGGACACACAGTCAAAGATGCTCTCTTCTGTCCCGTTGCAACTGACATCATCCAGCCAGATGATGTCTGATCCTCGCCCATAGCGGGCACCTCCCAGAGCCGACAGTGGTGACCCACAGCCCACCTGCTTGCACACCACCTTGGCGTCCTTCATGTCCCAGTGGTCATCACACACACTGCCCCACCGGTTCTCATGGAGCACCTCGACTCTCCCAGCACACTTGTTTGGGCCATTGACAAGACGGACTGGCCCCTCCTCAGGGATGTCGACCTCTGCAACAATGACCAGAAAATAAACGTTAAAGGAGTGTCCTCCACACCTCGCTATCCGCAGAAAGCTTGCCTTTCTCAGGTGTCTCAGCACACTGGAGATATGGCAAGGGATGGTCTTCTCTGAGGTGGGAAGGAAAACAGAGAATCCAGGGAGAGGGGCTGTGGGAAAAGGGCAGAACATTTTCATGGCCTTCGTGGATGGCTGCAGGCTAAACTGTGTCTGCCTCAAGGAGTCTGCTGATGCTAATCACCCTGCAGCCCACGGCTGAGAAAAGGGTCCAGAGCAGCCTCATGTAGGAGAGGATGAAATGTTGTCCCTGGATCATCTACCTTCACATATCCCCCTGCCCTGTGTCACTGGGGAAGCACTGCCCCCAGAGATGGGATGAGTTGGTCAGCTGTGTCCCTCTCTTGTTCCTGCCAGCAGACACAGAATCACAGATTCATTTAGGTTGGAAAAGACCTTTAAGATCATTGACTCCAATCATTAACTCAGCACTTCCAAGTCCATCACTAACCCACGTCCCTCAGCACCACGTTTACCCACCTTTTAAATACCTCCAGGGATGACTTTCCTGGACAGCCTGTTCCAATGCTTGACAACCCTTTCAGTGAAGGAATTTTTCCTAACATTCAACCTAAAGCTTTCCTGGTACAACTTGAGGTCATTTCCTCTTGTCTTATCACTTGTTACTTGCAGAAGAAACTACCACCCACCTCACTACAATATCCGCAGAGCCCCACTGGGACTTGAGACCAGCCTTTGTTCATTAGGGAGCATGTTTGTGGTGGAAGCTGCCCATACTACTGCCCAACACATGCAGGCTAGGGGATGGAGGGAAATGTACCTGAGCACTCCACGCTGGCATCTTCCACGTGGTTGCAGATGTTGTCTCCCCAGGGCTTTGTCTCACATTTGGTGAGGGACGCTTCTGTCCCCGTGCAGTTCACGTCACTCAGCCAGATTTGGCCTTTCCCTTCCCCGTATTTCGACTCTGGAATGGCTGATAGCGCTGTCCCACAGCCCAGCTGCCTGCACACAACCTTTGCCTCCCGTAAATCCCACTGGTCATCACAGACGGTCCCCCAGACACCATTGTGAAGCACCTCGACTCTCCCGGAGCAGCGGTTGGGGCCACCCACCAGGCGGACTGAAGTGGAGACGGTGATCCCCGACTCTGCAGACACATCCAGAGAGGGCATTGCTGTGTGTCCCCCCTCTCCCTGAGTATCCCCGTCCTTCCCTGCACACAGCAGCCTCTCCTCCACATATGACGTGCAACTGTCCAAGCAAGAACAACAATGGCAATCTTAACCTGAAGAAAAATGCCCACAGAGCACCCCAGAGAGCAGGGAAAAGAGAACCTCCTAGACTAAAGCCCTCTTCCGTGGTGTAAGGACCACAGGCCACTGGCAGGACTATCAGGACTGAGTACCAACTCAGTAAGAGAGTGGTCCATAGAAAGCCCTTTCTCCTCTCCAAAACTGTGCTTGTGTTGACTGTGAGGACACCCTAACACACGACTGGCAAAAGCAGGAGACTGGAAGGATTACCTGAACAAATGGCACTGGCATCTTCCCCGTGGTAACAATTGTGCTCCCCCCACGGCCTCACTGGGCACTCAGAGAGAGCAGCTTCCATCCCTGTGCAGTTCACATCATCCAGCCAGATGGTGTCAAATCCTCGTCCAAACTTGGCTCCAATGGGGGCCAGCACCGCATCACCGCAACCCAGTTGTTTGCACACGACTTGGGCGTCGTTTAGATCCCAGTCGTCATGGCAGACGCTACCCCACTGTTCTTCATGAAGCACTTCAACCCTCCCAGCGCATCGGTTGGGGCCTCCCACCAGCCGGACTGGGCCTGGCTCAGGCATTTCTGTCCCTGCCAAAAACAAACAAGGGAGAAGTTTTGGGACAAGTCTCTGTGCCCCTGATCACCTGGAGAAAGCCTAATCACCCATGATGCACCAAAACTACCTCTGCTCATCCCAAATGGCTGTCAAAGACTCCCTACTATTTTCTAGCTTGAGAAGAAATGTTGAAGGGAAAAAAATAACCAGGATGGAAGCTGTCAGAGGAGGAAGGGGACTATCTGTGTCCACTCAGCTCTGCAGGCTGTTCCAGGTCCAAGTGTTCTGCAACTTGTTTGGGTCAAGTAGACTCATCAAAGTCGTTCTGCATCCCTGATCTCCTGACTGGATGAGTCACAAGTTGCACCCTGGTTTATTTGAAGCAGAAAGGCCAATGTGGTAAAAAGTAGAAAAGACCTGAGAGTTACCTGAGCACTCCACGCTGGCATCTTCCACGTGGTTGCAGATGTTGTCTCCCCAGGGCTTTGCCTCACATTCGGTGAGCGACGCTTCTGTCCCTTTGCAGTTCACGTCACTCAGCCAGATTTGGCCTTTCCCTTCCCCATATTTAGATTGCTGGGGGGCTGATAGTGCTGTCCCACAGCCCAGCTGCCTGCACACAACCTTTGCCTCCCGTAAATCCCACTGGTCATCACAGACGGTCCCCCAGACACCATTGTGAAGCACCTCGACTCTCCCGGAGCACTGACTGGCACCATCCACCAGGCGGATCTCAAGTTTGGTTGCTTCTACATCTTTTGGAGAGAGCAGATATCTCATGGTGACGGCAGAGAATGAGAAAGAGATCTCTTCCTTCCCAGACAGATTGTCTTTATTGCCAGACCAGGAGGAAGAAAAGCCCAGGACATTTTAGCACCCAAAATTTTTGGTGGTTGGGAACTGGGTATTGAGCTGGGAATGGCCAAAAGCCACAGGTTTTTGTGGGTCCATAAGTCTGTTTTGAGATACAAATCACAGGGTTCATTTTCAGCTGTAAAGGGAGAGGCACAATTTCTCCCCCAAACCTACCCCAGCATTTAGGTTTTGGGTAAGTTTCCCCATAGTTAAGGGGACAAGACTGAAAGCAGGGGAAAGAGNGCAGAAGAAACTACCACCCACCTCACTACAATATCCGCAGAGCCCCACTGGGACTTGAGACCAGCCTTTGTTCATTAGGGAGCATGTTTGTGGTGGAAGCTGCCCATACTACTGCCCAACACATGCAGGCTAGGGGATAGAGGGAAATGTACCTGAGCACTCCACGCTGGCATCTTCCACGTGGTTGCAGATGTTGTCTCCCCAGGGCTTTGCCTCACATTCGGTGAGCGACGCTTCTGTCCCTTTGCAGTTCACGTCACTCAGCCAGATTTGGCCTTTCCCTTCCCCATATTTAGATTGCTGGGGGGCTGATAGTGCTGTCCCACAGCCCAGCTGCCTGCACACAACCTTTGCCTCCCGTAAATCCCACTGGTCATCACAGACGGTCCCCCAGACACCATTGTGAAGCACCTCGACTCTCCCGGAGCACTGACTGGCACCATCCACCAGGCGGATCTCAAGTTTGGTTGCTTCTACATCTTTTGGAGAGAGCAGATATCTCATGGTGACGGCAGAGAATGAGAAAGAGATCTCTTCCTTCCCAGACAGATTGTCTTTATTGCCAGACCAGGAGGAAGAAAAGCCCAGGACATTTTAGCACCCAAAATTTTTGGTGGTTGGGAACTGGGTATTGAGCTGGGAATGGCCAAAAGCCACAGGTTTTTGTGGGTCCATAAGTCTGTTTTGAGATACAAATCACAGGGTTCATTTTCAGCTGTAAAGGGAGAGGCACAATTTCTCCCCCAAACCTACCCCAGCATTTAGGTTTTGGGTAAGTTTCCCCATAGTTAAGGGGACAAGACTGAAAGCAGGGGAAAGAGAATTGAGATATTTCCACCCATTCCCCAAGTGAAGGGTTGGGTTTACTAAGCTCTTGGCGGTCAGTGCTGGGTGCTGCTGTGGACCTACAGTCAGCACTCAGGGGTGTGAAGAACTTGCTCAGACTGCTGTTGAACCCACCAGGACACACAATCTCTCACAAAACTTGGCTCCAGTTGCCAAACCTCTGATCACAACGCTGTTTTCCACCCTAATACCAACAGCAAAATCTGTCTGGATATAGTTGTCCTTTTGCATGGAACTGGAGTGCTGAGGTATGAGAAATTCAGGGTCTGAAACCCTGAAGCACCTCCATAGTGGCTCATGGAGCCAAGGGGACACCAGGCATTCCTCCATCTCATGATGATGAGACTCTGGCAATGAGGATATACTGACTTCTGATTTAACTTTGCTAAAATGGGCAGTTCTTTTCTCAATGCTTTGGATTAATATTGCTCCTTTCACTCCGACATCTGCAGTAGGTACAGATGCATGCAGGAGGCAGAGTCAGGTCTTCTCCACTGGCTAATCAGGAGAATGTGGCTTAGAGAGAGAAGATTGTAGGCCACAGAAATGGGTTTCGGACCAAAGCCTCTTGGTCTCAAGCAACATATTTAAATCTCCAGATCAGACACAGGCTAATTCTGCATGACATTTTATAGCTGTGTCTGCTGACTCATGCTCCATACTCTACTACAAATACTGACCTGCCAGCAGGACCCCAGCAAGGGAAGCTGAAACAGAAGAAATACAGAACGTTAGCCTGAGCTCTGCAGAGCACGGAGATTCAGGACAGCAAAACACCGGGCAAGAGAAAGACCACGAGATCTGTTAGATCCCATCATAACTTGCTGTCTCCCAAGGCTAGGAGACAAGGCTTTGCCTAGTGTGTGTCCATGGGTCTTTCTTGATAAAGAGATAAGAACAGAAAACTTAAAAAACAGTGTCTACTGGAAAAAAAAATGTGAAAACACCAGAACAGAGCAGTTGGGAGTTCTCTCATCTGGATTTAGTCAGTGTCCAGACAGTTTAGACAGTTAAATTAAGTTAGGTTAGGAAAGCTGTTATCAACAGTGAGGCAAGAGGTACAGCAGTGAATTAAACTGTTGGAAATGTGATGGGTTGCAAGCAGCACAGCATTTTATTTTCTCCTTTCAGTCAGGGCAAGACCATGAAGAAGAGGAATTGCCATCTCTGCACTTCAGGCAGACACCAGACAAAACTAACCCCAGGACTTCTGTTGGTCCTGCAGACACTAATGGTAGCACTGGAATGCCATGAGAGGAGATAAGTGCCTGCTAATGGAGTTGTAGAAAGAAATGTCTTCAAGGTGGAATGTGTCTGGAAAATAGTGCAAAGACTCTATTCCCATTCAGAAGATTTCCCTGAGGGTTAACTAGAGGTGGAACTGAACCCTGCGGGGGGAAAGCCTGAGGGAAAACTTGCCAGGATCAAAAACAGATCCTGGAAACTCAGGAGAAGGGGACTTTGTGCCTACCATAGAAGGTCAACAGCAAAGAAGAGCTCAAGACAAACAACATTTTCTGCTCCTGAACACAGCAGCCTGGCAAGATCCCAAACATTGACCAACAGCTTTGGGCAATGGCAGAGCTGCTGACACCAGGACAAACATTAGAATTATTACCCAGGTAAGTCATTTTTTCATCTGCCTTTTTTTTAAATTAAGCTGCTTTTAAGTTTTATGGGCTGAGATGCCTAAATGTTCATTACAGGGGAAAGTTGGACTAAATGACCTTTAAAGAGTCCTCCAAACCCAAACCATCCTATGACTCTGTGAATCCACACAGCAGAGAAACAGGGGCAGGGGACTCCATCGTGGGCGGTGCTGTCTTTGATCATGAGGGCTGGGATTCGGTTCCCAAATTAGACACTTCTCAAGGTCTCCAGGCGTTGGTGCCAAGGTGGGGCAGCATCCAGATGTCCACCTGTGGCCCTCTAGCGACATTGGAGGGGATCTGAGTGTCCACACTCAGTTATCAGATATGGATCAGATAACACTGATTGCATTTCAGTTCTTTGCAGTGTCCCATTTACTTTGTGCTCTGGGCTTTAGGAGAAGCAATAGTGGGAGAGATGTACCGTTGGCAAAGAGATGACAAGCCAAAAGCAAAGAGGAAAAAAAATCATGCCTCACTTACCCCAGAGACATGCCAGGAGGACAAGCCTCATGTTGGTAGGAAAGATAATGTGCACTTGTTCTCCAGAGGACAGCAGAGCAGGGAGGAGGCAGGACGGGCACCCAAGGGACTGGCTATTTGAGACAAGCCCCTTGTCGCAGCTCCTCCCCTCCACCCCAAAAACCTTCTTCCATGCCCTGTGGCAGGTACTCAACAAACATGAAATATTCTGCCAGGAAGTGGCTCTTGTGCCATGAGCTTCACGTAAAGGATTGTGAAACTTGGCTGTTTCGGGAAGCTGCTGAGCAAACAAGCAGGTTTCTCAGGACAGCTGGTTCTGGACTGTCAGTGACAGGGATGGTGGGAGACAGTGTTTTGCAAGTTGCCTTCCAGGAGTGGCTTCAGCCAACTGCCAAAATAGGACGTCAATGCCCAGGCTTTGGTGAGAAATAGGGTAGAAATCCAATGCCACTGATGTAGCGTGAGAAACCTTTTCTTACTGCTAAAAACAGCATCTTCCAAAAGGGGAAGTTTCTTCCACTTTTTGTCCTGAGTTTGTCCCAAGAGATGGGAGGTCTTAATGAAATTTGGTTGCAAGGCTTGTGTGTGGTAACAGATAATTTTTGG
The DNA here is from genome assembly GCA_013398155.1 of Pedionomus torquatus. Classification (NCBI taxonomy): domain Eukaryota; kingdom Metazoa; phylum Chordata; class Aves; order Charadriiformes; family Pedionomidae; genus Pedionomus; species Pedionomus torquatus. Next base: position 50,575 of record VZRU01000701.1, read on the forward strand.
GTTGGTGTAATACCTTCTCTCAGTCTTCACAAAGCCAGATGTGAAAGCAGCAAATTGCTCTGTCCCCAGATAGGACCACCAGGCTCCTAGGTCCCCTGTGAGGCTGAATCACCCAGAAAATCACACGGCTGAGCAGGGACATGATGCTATCATGGGTAGAATCTACCTTGTGCCAACTTCTCTATCTGGAAAATGCATTTAGGCACCCTGTATGCCCAGCAGAACTCATCAAACCCAGTTGGAGTCAGGTGTTGCACTCAGACGCCTGTACAGGAGATGTCTAAGGGGGAAGATGTCTCAGGGCTGGCTGAGGAGGCAGATACCCTGAAAGGAAGATATGATGTTAGTAGAATAGCTCCATGCCTGCCACCACCCAGCAAAGCTCTCAAAACCCTCCTTGCATTTGCAAGGTTGGCCCACAGAACCATTGCTAAGCATTGTCTCCAGAAATAGAGGTGGGTGCCAAAAAGCTCAGTTGAACACATAGAAAATAAGCCCTACTGCTGGAGAAAAACAGGAGTATATTTCATCCCAGGGACTGTGCGTTGTACAGACAAGAGTTTATCCAGCTTTGAGGTACTCCTCTGCTTAGACTGCACAACGCAGGGACTACTTGTAACATCTCTTCTGTCTTTCCCATGCCAAGGAAGAGTGTGAAGATACCCTCTGGAGATGACATGCAAGGAGAGAACATCCCTGGTAGAAATGGAGAGTAGGAGGGTAGGGGTAGCAAATCTTTGCAACGGCTGGTCCAGCAGATGAAGATAAGGAGGCCTGAATAAATACAGGTTTCAGGCTACTGAGGACCATTGCCTTCTCAAAAATATTTGAGATCAGTGCAGGTTTAAGTCAGGTCCATACTAAATTCAATATGAAAACTGTGCGTGTTGGTGGAGAGCATTGCATCTAACTGAGAGCAGATCAATCATAGAATCATAGACCATTTTGGGTTGGAAAGAGCCTTTAAAGGTCATCCAGTCCAACCCCATCGCAATGAGCAGGGACATTTTCAACCGGATAGGGCAGCTCAGAGCCATGTCCAGCCTGACCTTGAGCGTTTCCAGGGATGCTGGAAACCCGCCTCTGTGTTCCGGTGTTTCATGACATTCATTGTAAAAAACTTCTTTCTTATACCTAGTTGTTGTGGTTCTGACCTAATCAGAAAAGACAGATGATATCCCCCCCTCCACCATTTAAGAAAAAGAGAGGAGAGGAAGAAATTAAAGAGATTCAGGAGCTTAGGAAAAAAACCTAACCTACTTTAATGA
>VZRU01000702.1:0-47073 GCA_013398155.1 Pedionomus torquatus
GGGCCGGGGCCGCCCTGTCACCCCGCTGCTGGGGCTGCCGGGGGGAGCGGGGGCGCCTGGGTGCCCCTCGTCCTGCTCCCCAGGGCTGTCGGCTCCTCCTGGCCCTCGCCGTGAAATTGGCTCCCGGGCTTCGCACCCTCTGCCTGCTCGGGAGGGAGGCGAAGGAGCCCCAGGACCGAGTTTAAGGAGGACGGAGGGAGGGGGCGCTCCCAGCCCGGTCCCTGCGGGGCGGCGGGGAGGGTCAGCGGGACATCTCCCCGCGTCGCCGGGGGCTCGGTGCTGTGGGACGAGCGGGGTTGTAGCCGGTGCCCTCGCAGTGACACAACATTCGCTTCTCTGCAGAAGTCGGTGCTAGTTTGGAGAAGGATTTCTTTTCCTGAATGGAAGGAAGAGGGATTTGTTGGCCGGAGGCTCTGTATTTCTCTGATCCACCGCAGGAGCCGCTTACCGGGATTAGACACTGTGACTCTCAGTGGGGCTAAGCTCAGTGCTTAGACTCGGCTTTTTCACTCCCCAAATGCTTCCCTGGCGTGGAAGCGTGAGCTCGCGTTGGGCTGAATGACGAGTTTCTGTCTCGTTCTGCCGTCCCGTGAGGGCAGCCTTTGTGTCACACCACAGAGCTCGCCCAGACCCTGCTGGGGGGAGCATCCCTCGGCAGCGTTCAGCCCCTTCCACCGGCAGAATTGTGCTCACCTGCCCTGTGGTGGCACATCCCTCTCGGCGGTGCCAGGCTCCTGGCAGAATGGCAGTGGCCTGGTTGAACAGAAATAAGCTCTCCTTCGCTTATATCAAGACTGCTGCAAATAAAGTTGAATTAAAAAAGGAGAATATCAAACTTTGGCTTTCGGCAGTAAAATAATGCAGATTTTTCCAATACATTTTTAGGCATATTTGCATAGTTAACTTACCCCCCCCCCCTCGTTATCTTGAGTCATAGATCATTTTTTCCGTAAGCTTCCAAAGCATGGTACCGATTATGCTCCCAATAATGCAAGAAAATGTGTCTTTGTGAACTGGTGTTAGAAGGCCCAGGGCTTTGTCGTTTGCTCCGTTATGTATATTGTAGAATTGGGCTTGCCAACATCTGTTAGGAGTTAAGAACTTCAGATTTTTAAACAAAATTACTTTTCTATACGTTTTCGGGGATAATTCCAGGTAGATGGATGGGAGAAATCCTCTCCTGATGGGAAAAGAACTGTTTAGATTGTATAGAGGCTAAAATATTGGAGTTGCCAGGGAAATATACATGAAAAATGGTGTTGCCTGCTGCAGTCATAGAGTAGCTTGTGTGATAGGTGCTATTTACAAGACTGTGATTAGTTTATACAAAATATTGAGTAGTTTGTTGCATGTTTTTGTTTGGTTTTGGTGGTTTGGGGGCTTTCTTGAATATTGTATCATCAGGTGAACGAAACGGTGAAACTAGGATGGGACATTATCACCTACTTTTTTGTGAGGAGTCTTCTCTCTCGTTTCTTCTCATTAATTTCAGCTCGGGGTTCTCAGTTTTGTTTGTTTGTTTTCAATCCGTGATTCCGTCGCCTTGGCCAGTCTGACGGTGATGGTCTCGGTGGAAAGGTGACCGCAGCTGACGGACTGCCCGAGTGCCAGGCTACGGTGGCACCGTCACGGCTGCCGAGGGCATCGCCGATCAGGGGGGATATCCGTGTGCTTCACGGGGCTCCTCACGCTCCTGCCCTTCCTGGGTCCTCGTGTGGTTAAGTTATATCTGCTTGTTACGTTTCAGGCCACTCGTTTAAGCGTCAGGTTCATACTTGGTCCAAATACAGCGGCTGTGTGCGATGTCTTCGTGGTGATTAACGCCGGTGTGAGGTTTGGGGTGCCCTGCCCGTGGGAGTGCAGCACCCCTTGGCTCAGCGCTGGGGGAGCCGCTGCCCGTTGCTGTCAGCGGCCTGTTTGAATAAGGACAGGGAGCTCAGGTGCCCCGTGGGTCGCGGGGGGCTTGGGTTTTTCCTTCGTCTTCAAAGGAGGGAAATGTACCCATCTTTCGCCAGAATTTGTAGATGTAGACAGGCTTTTCATTCATTCGCTGAGTGCTTGAATTCATTTTAAGACAGATGAAACAACAAACTGAGAGGATGCTAATGTGTATTGAAAACAAGAAAAATCAGTGCAAGCCAGTCTGTTCTTGTCTACTCTTGTTTATTGTTGCAAACGCTGCTTTAACCAAAATCTGCTTTTGTGTGTACAGTTCTGTGGGCCTAAAATGACTGGCAAGCGCAGTTTTATGAATTAACTGGTGCCTGGCTCACCGGATGCATTTTCCAAATCCGCTGCGGGTCCCTCCCGAGCCTCTGGGGGCTGCCCCGGGGAGGCTGCGCGGGGGTCCCGGGAGCAGCCGCTGCTGGTACCTGGGAGGCTGCTCCCCCTTTCTGCTGCCGCACGTGGGAAGTCTCTGCCCTGGTTTTGTCTGTAGGACCAGCTGTTGGTTTTTTATGAAACTTTCACGGATGGGTGTAGGCTGCAGGAGCACAGAGGCCAGGCTATGCTTTAGTAGAATTCTCTGTGGTTTTGGACACAATCAGGTCTTTTTAAAAGAAAATTATCCCCCTTTTTTTTTCCTATGGAAATGTTCAGTTATGATTTTATGCAGTGTATTTTATAGTACTTTTAAACGTGTTACACACTGGGGCCGTGGGAAGGTTGCTGCAGCAGTGAAATAGTTGTAAGTGTAGCCAGAGAAGCCTTACTGGCCCAAACCATTGACATCTAGGCTGTTTGAAAGTGATCAGTTATACTAAAAGGTATTAATCCTGCATGAACTTGTGGCGACTTAAGTGATTATGATACACTTTGAAGAAGGAAGCCCTTCATTATGGGGATTATGCTTTAGGGTCCCCGTTTGTAGTGTGTGAGATACCATTCCTTTCAGTTAAGAATGCTTCTGTGAAACCTGAAAGCCAGAAGAAATGTTCCATTCTCACTTTCATTAAAAGGCATTAAATTAAAGCAAATCTTCTGTCCTCGTGTTGATTCTCTGCAGCATTTGACATCTATGCAGGATCACTGACCTGACCATGCACTGGCTGTGGGTACCAGCGTTGTGGTAAGAAGTCCCGAAGTGGTTGTGTAAGAAATCCCTAGCAGTAATAAGATGTATTTTAAAGAATTTCACAGGACTTGTGCTGGCGGCGCTCCCTGGGGAGATGGTGCCTGTTGCTGCGAGGGGAGGCTGCTCTGGGCAGAGTGTTGTTCCTGGTACCAACTCCGAGTTAAGCCATCAAAATGACTATTTTTTTTTTTCAGAGCAACCCATAAAAGTATTTCCAGAGTTCCACGTTCTTCTGAAGGCTCAGTTGTGAAGTTCTTGTACTAAATAATGCCTTTTTAGAAGGTGATGCAGTGTGTGTTTATAGTTGGGAGGAAGATGCCTGCTGATTTTTAAGGAGGTGTGTATCTGATCCTGACGGTACAAATGCTCAGGGAAGATGGTGCTGGGTGGTTGCTGTCTCCCACCGGTACGTCTGTGTGTTACAGCCTGCTGAAGAAGTTCTGAGAAATTACTGGAAAGGGAAAAAACAGGTGGATTTCTGTGCTGTCAAGGGTAGCACCAGGAATATTTCTCTAGATACTGTTCCTTTCTCCTGATGCGGAACCGAAGGCACAGGGCTCGGACGCTTTCAGGCATCTTGGGGTGCTCACTGGAAATGCTCAGCCCGTTATAGAGGAGCAGATCCCCAGTGTCTCCCAGCCCCGCTTGCAGGGTGGGTTGAAGACTGGGTGCTGTTCTGGGTGAGGCAGTGAGAGGGTCTGGGACCTGGCCATTTTTGGGGACGGAGACAGCGAGAGGGGCCAGGACCCGGCCACCCCTGGGGTCCTGGCTCTTAGAGCTGCTGCTTGCCCAGTGCCTGTGTGTGACTGTAGTGACCAAGGCTTGTCACCATCGTGGTCTCAACAGCCGTCACTGGGTTTTTCTGTCAGATTTTAAATTCTTAGTGTTCTGCAAAGTTGTGTCTTGCGCTGAAAAGTTGAAACGGTGACTTGGTTTGAAGGGATAAAGGACTTAATCTTGCTCTGGAACCTCTGAAAACAAGAATACTAAATACATCTTTTACTAAATAGAGATGATGAAACTTGCTGTTCATTAATTACAGGTTAATAGGGAAAAGTCCGTGTCTTAGCGAGAGCCCTCAGCAGGCTGAGCACAGCGCCCTGCGGACCCGCGAGCCCCTTGGTGCTCTTGTCTGGGGTCACCGTCCTGCTGCGTTCAGCAAAAACTCCTGTCTTACTGTATCAGGTAGAGGATGCTGTGAAGGAGCCTTAATAGCTGGGTGATACTTCCCTTTTTCGCCTCGCAGACAGGCTTTCCTGGCTGTTTCAGCAGTACCTGATCCACTGACTCGGGCCCTGGGTTTCGATGCCGCGCGTTTCACCCGGGGCTCTTGCTCCATCCGAGACCACTGCGAGGGGCTTCCCTCTGCCTCCTGCGGCACTGTCCTTTTTTAATTGATCTTGTAAGGCTTAGAATTTGATAGTTGGAAAGATTCCAGATCTCCTCTCCTTATTTGGTCTAGCTGCTGGGTAAAATAAGGCAAATTCCAGCCCCGGATGCTGTTGTTGCCTGTCCCCTGGAGCTGCCGTGGCACCAGGAGCGTGGGTGCCCGGGCAGTACCGGCACCGCCTGGCCGCTGCTTCCCGCTGCACTGGTGAGAACAGCCGGGCTGGGGCAGCGGAACGTCCCTCTGCTGAGCTGGGATGAGTTGGAAGTGTGGGGGGGATTCGTACTTGGAAGCTCCAGTCACTTTTAAGCCTTTGGTTTTTGTTTCTGATTCAAATAAAAGCTGTATGGGAAACCGTTTGTGTCAGGCTTTTCTTTTTTTCTAAAGCAAAATCAAAGGCAGTGAAAGTAAAATCTCAACTTTTTTCTTTTTTTTTTTTTTTTTTCTTTTTTTCCCCCCTGGTAGCGTTTAGATCGATGGATATTTGTGTAGAAGTTAAATAGTTGTGTTTCGGGCGCTCGACGCTGGCGCTGCGTTCCATTAGGGGACGTCGATGCTCCAGCACGTCAGAGTGCACGAAGGAAATAGCCGAGAAATAAAAAACCACCCAAGCCAGGAGTGCTAATATTTCCTTTTGATGTAGTTTCCTATTTTAAATGGTAGTATAAGAAGCCAGTTTCGCTCGTAGGTGACCTTGCTGCAGCGGTGGTTGTGGCAGGAAGAGCGCAATACGACGTTTCTGTAGCGTGGAAGCTCACAGGACTTACATCTACGGCACGGTTCTTTGAGGGGCGCTTCTGGAGTGTTGTATCCCTCAGAGCTATTGAGCTTTTCTGCTGTTGTCAGCACAGAGCCTTGAAAAATCAAATAAAAAGTACTAGTAATGATGAAAGTTTTAATTAAATGTATCTATCTCTCAGTAATGACTTCTGAAAATGTGTTGTAAAAATAACATCTAGCAATGAAAACAAAGCCTGAGTCATAAATACTGTTTGTTCTGCCTTCTCCAGCCTTAAAATGAGCATATTGAAATGCATTGCCCTGTTTTAAAGCATTATGGTCTGAACACTTGCAAGAAAACTACAAAATTAAGTGGGAATTACCTTGCTCACCCCGTGGAAGCCGTTGCTACAGGAGGCTGTGCAGGAGGAAAGCATCAGACCTTCTTGGGGAGGGGTGGGCCCATGGGGTGGATCCCTGGACGTGATGCTGGAGATCCCCGAGCCGCCGGTCTCCAAGTGGAGAGCGGGGATTCCTCGGGGTCCTCTCTGTCCTGCTGGTCCTTGGTGTGACCCGTGTGGCAGAGCGGGCGGTTTGTAATTGAGGAAGAACCGGCCAGTCTGCACCGTGGTCCCAGTCTGTGGCACCGAAAGAACTGATACGTCAGCCCCAAAGCACAGCACAGTTTGTCTGGAGAGAAAATGACTCTTGGGCATAAAACCTGGGCAGTGTCTTAAAGAGGTCCAGTTCCCTACAAATGGCAGGTGTTGACACTGGTTTAATGGTGCAGTCAAAACTGGTGGAAAATAAATCTCCCAATTTTGGTGTTCTTTAATACAATTCAGCTGGCATTTCACAAAGACAGTGGTCATATGTGGCTGGCAGAAGATGCTCAAGACCATTGACAGCGGTTTCACTGGATGCCAGTATGGAAAGTGCCCTCACCCAGTCTGCCCAGGCCCCCAGCCTGGACGGGTGCTTTTTAAGCGCTTTGCAGCTGTAAAGCCGATTGTAGCTCCCTGGGATTCTTCTTTAGCCTCTCTTAAATTCTCTTTTTCTTTTTGTTATTTTTTAAAGATACCCTTTCCAATGCAAAATACCTTATTGTGGCATTTACTGTGAGCTGTCAAGTGTCTTCCAGAATACAGGTTTATTGAGAATGCTAGTCAAAATTGGTTAAAACTTGCAGTAGCAATTAAAGTTCCTGTAGATAGTGAGTCCCTAGGTCACGCTTTCAAATACAAACGGCACGTGTGAATTAGAAAAAGCGGTGATAATACCCATTCCTTCTTTCTCCCACATTTGTTCACTTTTTAAAAATGTGATTCCACAGTAAAATTTATTTCCAAGATTGGCTTCTGGCATGTGGTGGTGATGGCGGTGGTTCGTCACGGGCCAGCTCTTGCGAGGAGCCTGCAGGGGATGGGGTGCGTGCTTGGGAAGTGACTTGTTTGTGACCCTCAAAGAATTTGGGGACAGCAGCGTGCACGCAGCAGGAGAGGCGTCCCAGCCTCCTGCAGTGGCTCTGCATCTTGTCGTTCCTGGGAAGGATGTGTTTCAAGTGGAGATTTTAGGGCTGGCTGTTGGGGAGGGGCAGTAACGTGGGCTCACGGGTGCTGCTTGGAGCAGGTTTGAGGTGGTGGCTCCACCACCCGCTGGTGGCAGGGTGTCCGAGAGGGGACCTCGAGGTCCTCGGGGCCTTTGGAGACTGGCGGTGGTGGCTCCTCCTGGGACTTGGTTGTCCCCCATGGCCAGCTCTGTCCCGTGAAGCAGCAGAGAGCACAGTGGAGCCGCTGTTACTGCCTCCCAGCTCACCTGCTTTGGGAGCTACTGGGGTTTTCCCTCGGGTTTCAAGATGCAGGTTTTTGCCTCTTCAAGATTTTTTGGCATTTAGTTAGCTAATTTTTGACGTGACAAAACTTTTCTTCTCAGAATTCTGTCTGATGTTTTTTGGTTTCTTTTGATTGCTTTGACATTGGGTTTGTAGAAAATTTCTCACAAAATAGAGGTGTAGCTTCAATTCAGAGAAGGGAATAGGTGAACTTCAGTGTTTTGTTTTACAGGTAAGTACTAGAAAGATGAATGCAGAGAAAATGGAATAACTGTCTGTAGGTGTGTCTTGTAGAGTGTCTTTCAAGGTTCCTTCTTGCGTCTCGAAATTTTTTGACCCATCTTTAAAGATGTAATGTTTAATGTAAAAAGGCTTACGGTGCTTATCTCTCCTTGTAGCTTCCAATAAAGGCCGGCCAGCAGAACACCCACACCAAAGTCAGTACGGAGCACAACAAGGAATGTCTCATTAACATTTCCAAGTACAAGTTTTCCCTGGTCATCAGCGGTCTCACTAATATCTTGAAAAATGTTAACAACATGGTAAGTCTTCTCATTTTGGCCTGTCGGGTGATCTTTCAACGTGGTTGTTTGTTATTTATTCACGTTACACAGTCTCTGGAGAGTCACTTGAGCTTTAGTGAATTTGTGGCTTGCCTTTTACACTGCGTTTTTTTCTTTCTTCTCGGCCTCGTGCTGAAGTTCAGCAGCACCGCTCAGCTGTTACGTTAGACCGGTGGGGAGCTGAGATGGTTGGGGGGTGTGAGGAAGGTGGTGCGTCCCTGGGAGCGCACGGTGCCTGGGGGGTGTGGGGCTCAGTGAGGAGTGGGGGCACAACGGTACCCACTGAGCAAGGTTTAGGTACCAGTAGAATGTGCCGCTGTTAGGGGTGCGGGGGAGGCTTGTCCCATGGCGTGGGAAGGTGCTTTAGGTGGCCAGAGGAGTGCAGCAGGAGCTGCCAAGCAGCACTGCAGAGGTGGGGTTTCCCCTTCTTCTGTCCTGTGGGAATCATCCCAGGAAGGAAGAAGGGGAAAAGATGGGAAAAGGATTTTAAGCTTAGGTTGTTTGAATTCTGCAGGCTGTTTGGGTATTTTAACAGTTGTGTGTGTGTATATATACATATGTATATATATATATATATTATACACATAAAGAGCCAGATGAATTTCAGTCAGAACCTTGTAAGAAAAATCCTTGTGGACAATCTCCTGTCTAATACTGCCACCGTAGACTGCTGTCCATAAGCACACCCTGTGAGGCAGTAAGAAGAGTGACAGTTGTGCAGGAGAATCCAGATCTCTTCCATTTACTGTTTGATCTGGATCACAGCCGCTCCTTAAACCGTTTACTGCTGCTGGAGGGCAGGACACTGGTGTGAAGGGATGAGATTCAAGGTGCTTTTTCAGCAGGTTCCCAAAAAGAACTCTTCAGAGCCAGGTGTCTTAGTAGATGGTTCCCTTCTGCGTACTGGTTTTTGTTCTGCCTCCAAGGGAGCCATAAAATGATTCCTGAAATCTATCAAAATATTTGACTCATCAGCATCACTGAAAGTGTCTTTTAAAATAGATCTCAGTGGAACCAAAGAGAAGAGAAATCTTGAAAGAAAAAAAATATATTGAATGTGGATGTCCATTGTGGTGGCTCTAGAAAAATAGCTTTAGTCATCAAGTTGGGTAAATTAAAGTTTAGGAATCCTTCATGAGGAGAGAGATGCAGTTTGGTTTTTTTCTTCTTTCATGAAGGTCTGGTTTTGGGTTTGTCATGAGCAGCGTTTAGTTCATTGAATTTTGTAGCCGTGTGGTTTGCGATCCCGTGGAATCTCCACGAACAGGTACAGCTCTGGCCAAACTCTGGCCGTGCCTTTTTGTTACGGTGTTGGTAAGGCAGTTTGCAGTGAGCCTGTTCGGATGGCGGTTGCGTAGACGTGGGCGTCTGCGAGAACACTGCAAAGGGCTGGCAACGTCAGAAAATGGGCTGCCCTACTGCTGGGGAGTTCGGTACCTGTAATCCCTTCTGAAAGAGAACTTTTTAAACTCCATAGGCATGAAGGAGTGTGTGGAAGTGTAAGGTGACTGACTGATGTATGAGAGCAGTGCAGGCAACAGACAAGTTTCTGTGTAGGATACATAGATCTGGAGAGGAAAGACCTAGCTAAAAATGTCAATTAAAAAATGTCAATGTTTGCTTTGCGCTGAGGAGCAAGACTTAACATTTTTTCTGTTTGATGGCCTGAGGTCCTGTATGAATCAGCAATACTTTGAAAGGATTTCTGTAGCTGAAACAAACCCGGCCAACGCACTGTCACAGTGGTCTGACGCTTAGAAGAAAGTCTTGAGGGTCTGCACTCTGCTGGAGCGCAGACCTGGTGGAGCTCACCCCTGCCGTGGCTGGAAGTGCACCTTCCTTTGGGTGACTTCTCCATGTGTCCATGTGGGTGGTAGAACCAGTGTATTTTTGGCTAAATCTATTCTGCTTTATTTTGCCATCTTAATATTGCTGGAACTAGTCGCTGTTGCTGGCAGGAAGATTGGGAAACACCCAGTGGAGTTCTGCCTCCTCCTGGGTCTGATGGGTGGCATCATCTTGGGGGGGGTCTCGCGTGTTTCTTCCTGTGGTCTCTGCTAAAGTCTGCCCCAATCTCATAAGCTTCTTTATACGAATTTGTTGTAACATCAGTTCTATTAAAATGTTGGCAATGAAATACCTAATTGGAAAAGAGTCAGCAGTAATTGATACCAAAATAGTTTCTGAAAAGGTGTAACCTTCATTCCTGAGTAAATCCTAGGCCTGGTGGGGTATTTCCTCAGAAATAAGGTTTTAATTTCTATTTTTATCTAACTTTTACTGGCTTGATTTCTAACTCGAGGAGCTGTAACTTCCTGTGCCACTTTGCTATGTTGCTTGAGTGCATCACATGTCAAATTTCTGTCTCTCAGATGAATCCATATCCTTTCTCCTTCTAGAGAATATTTGGAGAAACTGCTGAAAAGAATTTGTATCTATCTCAGCTGATTATCTTGGATACACTGGAAAAATGTCTGGCAGGGGTGAGTAGGCTTGCTTAAGCAATTGCTGAGTTGGAATCAAGTGAGGTAGAGACCACAAGTCAAATGATTGTGAATCCATTGTTACTGGTACTAAAGTTAAAACTCATCTGAGTTAGAGTGAAGTAGGATTAATGCTGTTTAAGAAAATACTAAAACTTCCCCTAAGTGCAAATATCTTAGAATTGATAAAATTAAGGATTTGTGGGGTGCTTTTTTCTTGCCTAAAATTAGTGATTCTTTTTCAGCTAAATAGATTCAAGTAAACTTTCGTATTTGTCCTTATAACTCTACAAGTTAGGTGAGTAGTAAGTAATGATTTTATCTTAATAATTTGCTAAGAAGTATTGCACACAGCTGTACTCGGAGACTTGTGAACTGGAGAAAGAGAAGGCACAAACCCGGTCAAAGAACGAGATGTGGTTGTGAAGCTTCGCTAGATTTGTATAAGCTTTGAGTGCTTGTGGCTTATTCACTCAGTGTTTTTTGAACAGATGCATGAAAACATTTTCATCCTGTAGTTTAAACCAAGACAGTAACATGATGGTAAATCATGTTACAAGTAGCAGATAATTCAGGAGAAGCTCAATGCTAGTAGGTTTCCTGCAGATGGTGATGATTTTTCTTTCAATTTCTTAAAAGTTTGATTTGGTGAGGTAGTATTTTAATGTACTTCTTTATCCAGCAGAAACTTTGCTATCATGGTTCTGAAGATGACTTTTGCAGGTGTTTCCTAGATTACAGTAGTTAACCGTGTCCAAGCTTCCACTGGGAGCCCAGTGCTGAGGTTTCCAGTCAGAGCTGTGCTGGGAGGCAGTTTGCTGGTGCCTCTGGGAGGTACGACTTTGTGTGCAGAGCTGTGTGATTGCAAAGCCAAACGTCCCTCTCAGCAGCATTTGCCATGGTTTATTCCTTTAACAAGAAAGGAATTTTTTTTTTTAAAGCTGTATTCCTGGATGAATGTCATGAAACCATCCTAAGCTCTTTGCTGTTTCCCTGCAACAGTTTTTGAAGGTTCTTTCTTTCAAAGGTAATGACCTTATGATGGTTTGATTTGTCAAGTGGCCTATCTTATATTAAAGTCCTAAAACAGTCTTCTAGGACTCTTTTAAAACAGATCCACAATTACTCAGTTGTGGATCCTTCTATGTTCACAAAAGATCCAGGTAAATGCCTTTTCCAGAGTGATTTTCAGCTTTTGCAGCTGAGGTAAATACTTATTTTTGGTACTTTTTGTGTCTTTGATCCAGCGAGTCAAAAAAAACTCTTTTAACTTCGGAAAACAATTCTTTGGATATATTTCTTATGTGCGTATTGTTTGAAACATTAGCGGGTTTTTTTCCTGATAGCTGATGGTATTTGAACAGCCCATAATTGTGCTGACTGCTTCTTGCTTGGTCAATTCAAAGGAGAGCGAGTTGAGCCAATATATGTTTAATCAGGCTGAGCCAAAGTTCTATACAAAGAGCGTTGTGTTCTGCGATATCTGCAGCCCCGCTTCTCGCTCCCTGTTCTTGCTCAATGTTTCATCCCGTTCTCATGGCAACAGGACTCAGGTCAACTAAGTGGGAGTCTCTGAAACTTCCCAATTCCCCGTGGTAAACTCATTGGTAGAATTTTAGAAAGCTTTAATGCTGACCCTTCTGTTAAAACTCGCTCTTAGTAGAGCAAAGTTTCACTTTGAATTCTTTTGTAAATAGTTTCCTTATGTCTCATACTGTGCAAACTGGCAAAAAATGAGATTTTTCTTTCGCAGGCGAGTTAAGCCATTTTTGACTCGTATAGAGCAATCGCAGGCAAGAGCAAGGGAGAGGCACCTCTTTTTTGGTTCATTTTTTTAACATAAAATATTTGCTGTCAAAATATAGTGGTCAGGAGAGCACCCAAAGCGAGGTGAGGGTGGGGCTGTGCCCTTTGAGCTTCCAGTCAAGGCCAGGATGGCAAATGCTGCGCTGCTTGGGCTTTACGCGCATCGACAGGGAGCCTTCAACAGAGCACAAGTGTGGTTTACTTCAAAAACGAGTCTGGTATTTCACTTGGTACTTGCTGACAGCCATCAGCTTGGCGTCCTACAGCCTTTGAAGACCTAACAAAATACAAGGTGATCTGAACGACAGGGGTTATGGTTGGCATGGCAAGAAGCCTCTTTCAGTGTAGGCGACTTACGCGGTGGCCAGCGGTAGCCCGCAGGCAGAGTCAGAAGCCCAGGTTCCGGCCCTACTAGTGGCAGATGCTCCATATCTTTGTTTTTGCCTCCAAACCTACCGAAATGGAATTTCACGAAATGCGGAATGTTTCTTTTCAGCAACCAAAGGACACCATGCGACTAGACGAGACGATGCTGGTAAAACAGCTGCTGCCAGAAATCTGCCACTTCATCCACACGTACCGGGAGGGGAACCAGCACGCGGCCGAGCTGCGGAACTCTGCCTCGGGGGTTCTGTTCTCTCTCAGCTGCAATAACTTCAACGCTGTCTTCAGCCGCATCTCCACCAGGTGGGTGCTCTTCAGCAGCCTGACTTGGGTGTATTGGAAGAGCTGCTCGGTGCTGGTGTGTAGAGCACCGGTCGTGAATTACAGTCTTTCTCATTTCAGACAAGTTAACCGTTTAAATGATATTTAACAACACAGTTCTTTGGTGAAGTTCCCTTTACCTTTCCAAACTCGACTGGAGTCTCAGAGCAGACCCGGTCGGGATCCATGCTAGGTCGCTGCCAGCTGCATTTATTGCTTTTTTAATCTGCCTTTTAAAGCACGAGCTAAATGCTGTTCTAGCATGAAAATAAGGATAACTCAGCTGAACAAGTCGAGTAAGTTCTGTGTGTGCAAGGTGATTTGAGGGGAAAAAAAGGATACTGAAGGTAATGGGCTGTATCCATTTACGTATTGATTTTGAATGCGGGATTGCTGATTGTCTGCAGCTGTGTTGCAGCCCCGAGCCTGTTTTCCTTCCTAATTATTCCTGCTTGAGGACTTTTATGTTAAATCTCTCCTGTGCCTGAAGGGGACAAAACAGCTGGACTGTGTGTTAGTGGCTGGAAAAAGACCCGTTTTTCTTCTGACTGACTTGGGTCTCACAGCACATTTACTGCAAAATAAACTGTCGTTGCTGCTGTTCTAAGGGAGAAGAGGGACAAGCCCAAGGTTTCCATCTGTTCTTTGCTCTTTTTGCCCGGTTCCAGGTCTTTCTGATGCTTCAGCGTTTGCCAATCCACTAGAGTTGTGTATTAAGCTTTTTATTACTGAAATACTTGGATGTTTTTTGGAAAGTTGCTTGCAGTAGCTGAGCTGTAGCAATGTGTGATAAGCTTTATGGAGAGCGGAGCCTGGGCAGCCTTATGTGGTTGCGTAGGAATGAGTGTGCCCATTTAACTGAAACCAAGACTTATATATCCCTTACAATGTAAAACAATTCCATTCCAATATTTTTGAAAATATCTGCATTTTAGGAGTCAGCCTAGAATTATTTAACGTTTTGAAATTTTAAATATTTTAAAATCTTTTTACAGAGCTTTCAATAACTTCTGTTTCAGGAACATAGACTTGGCAGCTAGTGCGCAGGATGTGGTTTTACTCAATAGGTTGATTATGTTTTGTTGCTTATGGAAATGGAAACAGTTTCTTTTGCTCCTTTTATGGGACGTATTTTTCAGTTGAAATTTTCTGGCAGTCTTTGAATCTCGTGCATGGAGCTGCATTTTTTCACATGTCTGTAGAATGGGTTAGCTCCCAAGCTCCAAAGCCCTTCTGACCGTCCATTTGAGCGGGAACGTAGTGCTTTTCCCCAACCTGTTTTTTACTTCAAGATGGGCTGTGTGTAAATAGTTAAACATTTGACCAGTTGTTGCTGATCTCCACGGGGGTCAGCTCGCCGACAGGCAGTGGTGCTGCTCTCTTGACCTCTCCTTCCTGTTTGGGCATATTTCTAGGCCTTGTGCAGCAGCTGGGGGATTTTTGGCACGAAAAGCAGAGCAGTGGGGACCTTCCCATTCCCAGCGAGGGCTGTTAAGTTTCCCTGGTGTTGGAGAAATGAAGAACTGCTTTTGTGTGTAGTACTAGAAATCACATTCCGTGTCTAAAACACATCTGTAGCTTTGGAACAAGACGTGGCAATCGTTGCTTCGTGAGAACATACGATTTAGTTATTAGTGGCTTAGTGTCTGATGAGATGTTCAACAAATCATCTGGTACAAAAGTGTGAAAAGTTGCCATTGTGTTTAAAAGGGTGGGATTAAACTTCTTATTTCTGTCACCCAGAAAAACATGGACCATCTTTAGCTTACAGAGTGGGTGGTTGTAGCTCACTTTGGCGATACCAAGTGCTGTCAGTCAGGCACTCGAGAGATCAGCTGGGGCAGGATTTGCAGTGGTCTAAAGGTGTAGTCATTCCATGAACTGAGTGTTGCGATGAAATATGACAAGATCATGGCTGTGCTGTGGCAGATAACAGAAGGATTTAGTCAAATCTTGAGCGTAAAGAGATGGTCACCAGGCGATGTTGGTATCTTGTAAGATATTGCTACTATTTCTAGGTCTGTTTTCAGCGTGAGTATGGAATAAGACTATACTACTAACTCCTCATCACACAGGGTCTGGCTTTCATTTCTAAACCTGGAAAAGTTTAGCAGGGGTCACGTTCTCTGAGGAGATGACAGAATATCCCCCTGCTCTGCTAACGTGTAGAATCCTAGGTGCATGTTCATACCTGCCTGATGTAATCCCATGGGGATGTTGGTTTACTTTGCGTATTTTTAGATTACAGGAACTGACTGTTTGTTCAGAAGATAATGCTGATGTTCATGATATTGAACTTTTACAGTACATCAGTGTGGATTGTTCAAAACTGAAACGACTCTTGCAAGGTATGCTTTGAGCCTGTGTTTTGAAACGTTTTAACTCAAATGTGGCAAGTTAGAGAGAACACGATGATGCTGATATGTATATCTTTGTATTGCTGTGTTTTACTCCAAATAGTCATATATGTACCAAAATATTTAAAAATACTTAAGTAGCAGAAAGACTTTGTTTTAAAAATTGCTTTGCACTTCAAGTGGCTTTTATAATGTGTTGCTTTTTAGAACCAAGTTTGTTTTCTAAATGCAGACATGTTTTACCTCCACAGAGACTGTATTCAAATTTAAAGCCCTTAAGAAGGTAGCACAGTTAGCTGTGATCAACAGTCTTGAAAAGGTAGGTATTTTAACATTTATCTTCTGCTTCATTGCTGATTTGCAGACTTTATCTAATTTAGGAATAGTTGCAGTTCAGCAAGTTACTGTAAGACATACGTTGGTGCATCCCTTCGATGCATCTATTTTGCAAGGAGCGTCGAGTGATTAAGATTAAAATACCTTCATTTAAATAAAGAGTTGGGAAAAAAATGCTAAGCTCTGGAACGTAAAGATGTTTTGTGTTACCTGCAGGCATTTTGGAACTGGGTGGAAAACTATCCTGATGAGTTCACAAAGCTGTACCAGACCCCGCAGACGGATATGGCTGGTAAGGCAGAGCAAACGACATCCTGTTCAGAAGCTGGTTTCTCAGCCATCTCCACCCTCGCTCACGTTTTGTCCATTCTTTGCTTCTTGTGCAGCCTGCAAATAAGAAACCAGTCCATGTCAGCCTTTGTCAGGGCAGGCAAGGGTGTATCGCTCTTTTCTCTCCTGACTTGCCTTTTAATGTGCTTCACAACACAAAGAAATAAAACTCAAAAGATGGAAACTCTTTGAATACATATTTTTCATCCTGATACAAGAAAAAAAACACCTGAAGAGAACATCACCTACGTCATCTATGTTTGTCTCTAGTCAAAAAGAGAAAAAAATTGTATTTCCAGGAAAATCGTGTCTTTAACTGGGTTGATTTTATCCCCAGTAATGTACAAAACAGAACTTCTTTCTGTGTAGGTGGAGCTATCCCTCTGCTTTTTTAAACCTGTTCCTTACCTTGTTGTAAGTAAAATTGATATTGAACTAATTTGGGGTTATATTTTATGCAGATTGTGCGGAGAAGTTGTTTGACTTGGTGGATGGCTTTGCTGAGAGCACAAAACGTAAAGCCGCAGTTTGGCCACTGCAAATCATACTTCTGGTTCTGTGTCCAGAGATAATCCAAGATATAGCAAAGGATGTGGTAGAGGAAACGAAAATGAACAAGGTAAGAGAAGTGTGTGAATTCCGGCTGGGATTTCTAGAGGGTGCTTGTCTTTGCTTATTCTGTGTTTCAGGCGTATCTTATTTTGCCTTTCCTGCCAGAAGATGCAGTGCTGTTAGTTTCTAATGTTTAGGGACCCGGGCACGCTGGCTGCAGACTGCCAGAGCTCTGGTTGTAACTCTTCCTGATTTGAATTCTGCAGAAACTGTTCCTGGACAATCTCCGGAAAGCCCTGGCCGGCCACAGCGGGAGCAGGCAGCTGACGGAAAGCGCTGCTATCGCTTGTGTGAAACTCTGCAAAGCATCTACCTACATCAACTGGGAAGATAATTCTGTCATTTTCCTACTAGTGCAGTCCATGGTGGTAGATCTTAAGGTAAAAATGTCTGTTTCTTAATTGCGGCGAAGAAACTTGAATTTTACAATACTGAGATAGACTTTGAATTTCTCCTTAATTGAATACCCTGGTGTTTTCCTGTGAAAAGTTCTGTGCTGAGAGTAGACAAGAATAATCCGGGTGTCTGATTTATATATTTGTATTTCTTTTGAAACGTACAGAATTTGCTGTTTAATCCGAGCAAACCTTTCTCAAGAGGCAATCAAAATGCAGATGTAGACCTTATGATTGACTGCTTAGTCTCCTGCTTCCGCATAAACCCGCATAATAACCAACACTTCAAGGTGAGAATGCTGCCTCCTCCATGTGCTGTTGATGACCTGTCAGTTAGAAAAGGTGTGCTAACAGCAGCTGGAAGCTCATAAATAAGTTCAGCTGTATAAATATCCCTTAAAATTAATCTCTGCACGTTTTTATAAGTCTTTTCTTAGCTGGTTGGACTTTTCCCGACTTTTCCCATCTTTAGATTTGACAGCTTTGTCAGTTTAATAGAACAGCTCCAGTGTGGTGTTCAGCATGATAAGAAAGATGGCAAAGAAAAAGGTGTTCCTAAGTGGCTTTTATGTATTTTTATTGTAGATCTGCTTGGCGCAGAATTCCCCATCGACGTTTCATTACGTACTGGTAAATTCACTCCACCGAATAATCACAAATGTAAGTTCTGAAAGCATTTAATCAGCCCGGCGATCTGTGGCTTCTGTTCAGATCAGTATCTGCTCCTTAAACGCAGTGTGTGTAGTGAGCCAAGTCCTGTGGCCGTGTCCACGCAGCGAGAGGTGCTCGCTGGATAAGCAAGGGCACAGCAGTCCTTGTTCACGCTGCCCACCAGTTGGGTCCCCAGTTTGAGAGCTTCTGTCCCATATCAAATTTCAATAGGCGTATCTTTACATACCTCTAATGTAGGATGACGGATGAATCTTATGGCTGTACAGTAGGTACTGCTCTATTGATACGTGGAAAACGAACACAGGACATTCATGGTTGCACCAACTGCTACGGCGTCTGGGGCGCGGGGGGGAAGAGCTGGCCTCGGGGGTTTGATCCAGCATGAAAAGAAATAGTGTGAAATTGTAGTAAATGCTGAGCGACAGAAATGTTTTGAAAGTGTGTGCAGTTGTTTTTCTTCAGTGTGCTGTTGTACTTTAAGTCACTAAAATACAACTTTAATTTTTATATTCTTCAGAAATACTTTCCTGATCCGTATGGAAATAGAGTCAGTCAGTGTCGAGCAACCAGCCCTGCTTAATTTACTTAACATTTTCATGTTTCATTGATCCCGACATCATAATGGAAACCCAGTATTCAAAAAAGTATTAGGCGCTTCGGCAAACAGGGGAGAAAATGCTGCTGTAGATGTGGTGGTGTGTCTGTGGTGGAACAGTACAGCTTCTCAGATACCATCAAGCACTCACACTAAACAAAACAGAATATTGGTATTTTATCAGGATGAATTGAGCGCACGTTATTTCTTTCGAGGTATTGCTCACTTTCATTCAGTGTCCTGAAATCTGCTGGGCTTTCCTGCCTTCGTGGTCTCAGAGTTTGTGCTTGTTCAGAAAGAAGCCTGATGCAGTGAGCAGTTAGGTTGGAGGCATCGCTTCAGTTACCACGCATTTAAATATTCCGAGTGTTGCGGTGAGGCTGCACAACGCACATACTGGTGCTGCTCTGCGAAACGCTCTTGCGTGGAGGCTGGTTGTGCTGCAGCTTCCGTAACTTTCTAGAGCTTGCAAGTAAAATAAGCTGTAAGGTGGCTCGTTGGCGAGCGGCTGGAGCGTCGCTGTGTTCTCTTGCAGTCGGCGCTGGACTGGTGGCCCAGGATCGACGCGGTGTACTGCCATTCCGTGGAGCTGCGCAGCATGTTCAGCGAGACGCTGCACAAAGCCATCCAGGGCTGCGGGGCGCACCCGGCCATTCGCATGACACCGGTAAGAGGCTGGAAGAAGCCGTTCAAACCCCAACCCGTTGCTTTTCCTGCTTCCCCGTTCCCTTCCAGCTCTTTTATGCATTAAACTTAGACTGGAAACCATGAGGGGGGGAAGCACGCTGCAATCCCAAAAGCTGCACTGAGCCTCACGTGCGCTGTGAGCTCTAGGTTTCAGCGTAGTGACTGTTTCTGGCCAGGTCCTGACCTAGGTTTCTCCATTTTAGAATCATAGAATCATCCAGGCTGGAAGGGACCTCCAAAAGGTCATCTAGTCCCACCTCTCCGCAGTCGCAGGGACACCCCCAACTAGACCAAGTTGCCCAGGGCCTCGTTGATTTCTTTTGCAACTGTCCTCTGTGGCTGACTGTTTGTTTTAAGCTTTCTTGTCCTGTGAATGGCCAGGCAATGTGTCCATTTTTGTTTAATCTGAAAAAGAAAAAGCGTTCTGTATGCAGAGATACGCAGTGCCTTGGCCATGATTAGCTGGAGTGGTTCTTCCTTGCATTTGTCCTGCTTTCCATAGGGCAAGTTGACAGCAGCAACGTAAAAGATTTCTCAACTGTTATGAAATAAAGTCAGTATTCTTGATTGTCTTAGAAAAGAATACAGAGTAAGTTCAAATTTGTAGTTTATCCCAATTTTCCAGTGAGTTCGCTTGCAGCTGCCTTGCCTTTCTGCTGAACTTCCCGCTTAGGACCCCCAATGTGTCGAGCGACTGGTTGGTTGGTCTAAAAGGTGACCTAAAATGATACGTGAAAATACTCCTCTTGGGCTTTTCAGATGGTCAAAATACCTGTAGCTGAAAGCCACAACATGTTTAACTTTTTTTTTTTTTTAAAATGCATTTCTATGTGTATGTAACGACATTGTAGACTACCTTACTGACGAGCACTGTCATTTTTTTCCTTCCATCAGAGTCTTACCTTTAAGGAGAAAATGACAAGCCTTAAATTTAAAGAAAAACCTACGGATTTGGAAACCAGAAGCTACAAGTTCTTGTTGTTATCCTTGGTAAAACTGATCCATGCTGATCCAAAGCTGTTGCTGTGTGTAAGTGTCATACCAGCCAGTTACGATACAATTTACTGTTGAAGCTACTAAATGAATAAAAATTAAAAACATAAACCCGGTATCCAGGGTACGTCCCCATTCTCTTCTGTGGCCATAATGCTCCTGTGCTTTCAAAGGAAAAAGACAAAACCAGAAAGAAACTTTAAGAAATTGCAGAGAAGCAGAGCAACAGAATGAAAGGGAATAAAGCTCTGTAACTCTGGGGGGTGGGGGCAGGACTGGGGAATAGAACAAGAAGAAAATTAAATAAGGGGGGGAAATTCGTCAGCATTTCAACAAGTGGAAAGACAGACACACTCTTAGATCTTCTGTTTTCTCAGATTTAATTTACAAATATTTCAATTCTGTTAAAGATGTGATATGCAAGGGTTATCATAGCTTAAAAATAAAGGAGGTACTCTCTTCAAGATGCAGAAATGCACCTAGTTGAATTCCAGGAATGCTGCTGTGGTGGTCACAACAAGGTCACTCATTAAACAGTTCTACAACTTACACTTCCTTTCCTTTTCTCTCTTCAGAACCCAAGGAAGCAGGGGCCCGAGACGCAAGGCAGCACGGCGGAGTTAATCACGGGCCTGGTCCAGCTGGTTCCGCAGTCCAGCATGCCAGATATAGCACAAGAAGCCATGGAGGTGAGGGGGGGGGTCTTAGACAGACAAAGCAGGGCTGTGGTAGCACCTCTGAGGCATTGATTAGCTGTGAATTGATCTTTCCCTAAGTGTCTCCTGCCCTGAAAATTTTCCAGGAGACAATGCCAGCAAGCGCTTGGTGCTGCCTCTCGGGCCCCCCCTGCGCCTCCTGGCGCAGCTCCTTCTCCCTGGTCTCTGGATTCTCACTCTAAAGAGTGCGCTGTAGAGGGGGTGCTTCGTTGGCAGCTTTCACGTGTAGGTTTTCACAGGCAGACTGGGGGAAGGGTTGGCTATACCTACCTGCTATTAAAGCTTTACAGAAGTAGAACTTCACTAAATGAACTGAGAGTTTTGTTAAACTTTGCCTCAACAAGAATTGCCACGAATACCATCAATATAGTACCACCTGTCAATATATAAACCACGCATTTCTTAATAGTTTAATGGTAGAATTTGAGACTATTTCTTGTATAAGAACAATCCTTTTCTGTTGGCTTGTAACAGCCTTATGCTCACCTGTGGGAGCTCAGAGATTGATGGTTTTGGATGTTCTGTAATAGGATTTTGGTGTCTGTCCAGTCTTCATTGATCCTAATCCCTCATCTACCCAAGTGTTGGCTTAACTGCCTGAGAATCCTTTTTTGTTGTTGTTTTTAAAGCAATTAATTACCGTGTGATTGTACCTGTTTCTCTGCCTGTGTACTTTGTAATTTCTGCCTTTAAGTGAAAGTATTTTGTTTGAAATTTAGGCCTTGCTAGTTCTGCACCAGCTGGACAGCATCGACCTGTGGAATCCTGATGCGCCCATAGAAACCTTCTGGGAAATCAGGTATGGAAGCTCATTCTGTAAATTAGAGAACCAGCTGCTTTGATTTGTCTTCTCTCTTGAAATAGCTGTAAATGTTTTGGGAAACCTGTGCAACACGGGCATGAATCCGCTGTCAAACTTATCATCTGTGTTCATAATAACATTTTGTCTTCCTTATACTCTATGAATTTAACAAAAACGTCACGGATTTTGCTGGCTTTCTTAATGACTCTCTTCAGCCTGATGTTAAGGTGTCAAAATGATTATTAGTTTGAAAAGTTAGAGACTTTCAGACATTGAGTAGGTTTTTAAATTCCGTGTTGTCTTTTTGGGGGCTGAGGGAGGGGAATGCTCAGCAGTTCTGGGAGCGTGAATTTGCTCCTCTTGGCTCTGAAGCCCCCGCCTCGAGGAGGCAGCCGTTTGCTCTGAGCTGGTATCTTCCCTGTGTATTTAAAGAATATTTATTCGTTGAAGTCATCTTGCTTTTCATAACTTCACAGCAGCTGTTGCGATTGATTTCTTGGAGAACATTAAAGACAACGACGTTCCAAAAAAAGTGGGAATTGCACAAAATGCTAAACCAAAAACCAGGAGTCTGTAAACTCGGGTTTCTAAGAATTGCACGACCTAAACAGTTTTAAAAAGAAACATTTGGTGATCTGACCTGCCTCGGTGGAGGTGTTTGGGTTGGGGGCAGGGGAGCGGCAGCGCTCTGGGCAGCATCAGCAAGTTGGGCTGAAGCAGGGGCTTGGGGCTGAGCCCCCCGAGGCAGGCACTAACTGAAACTCATTGCTGTAATTAAGACTAGTGGAAATGAGTTTGCAGTCTGTTCGGGCTGGGGGAAAAAAAAACATTGAAATTGACACTAATTTGGACCCTTTGGCAGTTTTAACAGAGAGTGTGAGGCCTGAATGGATATGAAGAAGGAACATCCCTAGATGTGTTCCTTCCAGAGCAGAGTTGAGACACGTTGTCAGAGCAGTGTAGGTAACGTCGTGCCGCCCCTGTCTGTGCTGTATCTGTTCTCTGGGTAGATGGAGGCCTTCGGAACACACAGCCCCAGAGTCCGGACTTCTGCTGAGTACCCAAACCTCCTGTAGGGAGCTGCCAGGGCCAGCTGGGCGGTGGGAAGGGCCAGCAGGGAGCTTCTCCTCTGAAGTACACACCTAGATCACGTCTCCTGTTAAAAGCTGATGCTAGTGTGTCTCTAGGATACTCACGCTAATTGCCTATTCCTGTGTAAAACGCAGTAGTATCTGCAAAAATGCTGTTCCTAGATTATAAAGCTAACGCAGAGTTTCATTTTGCTGCAGTTCACAAATGCTTTTTTATATCTGCAAGAAACTAACTAGTCATCAGATGCTCAGCAGTACGGAAATCCTCAAGTGGCTGCGAGAAATTCTCATCTGTAGGAATAAGTTTCTTCTGAAGAACAAAGTAAGTAAATGTTAACATCTATCCGTTAGGATCGTTAAAGTGAATTGCTTTCTGTTCTGTCACTTCCTTTGTTTACCAGTTTATGTTCATGATTGGAAGGGATTTAATAGCTACACCTCCACTTCTGTTCTCTGATTTCCTCTCTGCTGAGAGACGGTGCTTCGTGAGGCACCCTTGGTTGGGATTGTTAACCAAAGTTAGGTTTAGGATTTTAATTCTGTTTTACTTTAGCTACACAGGTTGTCTTACTTGCCTGGAAAATGTATGTTTCGCAGAAACCTGGTGCCTGATACCTATTTGCCTAATATAAAGAGAAATAGTCCACAAGGTGAGGAAAAGGGAAAGTTAGTTATGATAAAATATACTTCTTCATGGATTAAATAAAAATTTCCTTTTGGATTTCGTGTTCATGTGAGTCCTCAAATTCTGCCTTGCTTCTTTCCAATGATCTCAAGAGACTTTTCCAAGCCAGACCCACATTGCAGTGCTATACTTCATGAGAATTAAAGACAGACTTGCTATATTACTTTCTGAATTAAAGATCTACTAGAAAAAGTAAAGGTTTTCTGTCTGACTTGAAAGTAGCTGTGCTTATGTGAGAAGGAGAGTTGTCTTATGTGTAGTATATAGTCTGCTTAAAAAAATCTTCTTCCAAGAAAAAAGAAATAGCTTTCTGAGATACTGTTAATTCAGGTAACTTTATAGAGCTCTGAAAGCACCAGTGTGAAAAGTACTGCGTAAATGTTGAAGAGCTTTTTACCTTCCCTAATTCTATCCTTTTTACTCATTTTAAAAAAAAGAGTTGATTTGTTACTTTTGTCCCATCTCTCCCTAGCAATCAGACAGGAGTTCCTGCCACTTCCTCTTCCTTTATGATGTCTCTGGAGGTGGAACGAGTCAAATTTCTCTTGACCACGAGGAGATGATTCGCTGTGCTCCAGGAGCTACCCTCAGGAAAGGGAAAGGGAATTCTTCCATGGTAAGTAATAGATGATAATAATTCTTCTTAACACCTGGGGAGAAAGACCCATCTGCAATTAGAAATTAATTTACTTTGGGAGTAATTTTTAAAAAGAAAATTACTTATTTCTGAGGAGGAAAAGACATTTGTATCCTGCGTAATGTGTCTGATGTGCTGGTTAATAATGATTTAGACGGTAAGAAGTCACACCTTTTTCAAGCTAAAATGGCAAATATTTTTGTCTTAGGATTGCACGTGGCATCCCTGCACATTAATCTGCTCGTAGGAAATCTGAGGTCTCACTTAGGGAAGTGTTGGGTGCGGTTTGAGTGTAGTGTGAAATGGCAAATCACACATTTCAGTAAGATACACCCTTCGACAGACAAGTTTTTCAAGCCTAGTTTTAGTGCCAGTTGGAGCTGCAGGAAAAAAATAACAAAGAGGGTATTTAGAACGTTTTATATGAGCCAAAACTTCAATTTTGTTTTTTAATGTACACTTCTTGATACCAATAAGATTTTCCTGGAAGGAAATCCTTATGGAAGGAGCAGGTTTTTAGCCACTGTGTTGCTGCAGCGGCAGGGAAGAGCTCTGGTTGTGTTTGGGATTGCTTATTCCTACTGGAATAAATACAGTTACAAAGAACAACTTGGATAAGGCTGAATTTTAATAAAATTGCCATATTCGTAAGCAATATTACTGAGTTTGGACTCCTCTGTTTCCCAAGGAAAGTGCAGCAGGATGCAGCGGAACACCCATTTGTCGCCAGGCCCAAACGAAATTGGAAGTCGCCTTATACATGTTTTTGTGGAGCCCGGATATCGAGGCTGTCCTTGTTGCCATGTCCTGTTTCCGTCACCTCTGCGAGGAAGCAGATATCAGATGTGGAGTGGATGAAGTCTCGGTGCATAATTTTTTGCCAAACTACAACACTTTCATGGAGTTTGCATCCGTTAGCAATATGATGTCAACGGGTAAGAGTCGTGAATCTGTAAAATACTTTCTACCTGTATAAGAAGACTATTATTTGCATTTGAGTTCTTCAGATTGAGCCTCTTGAAGCACCTGCTGCTCTTGCTTTCACTGAAACATATGAATTGGAATTGCTAGAAAGAGTAGAGAATTTGGGTGACTGAGTTCATGAAGATTTTAAGGTGTGACGAGGAGTCCTTTTCTAAACAATGTAAGGGGATGTGTTCCTCTGTTGATGAAGCAATCACTTTCAAAGGTCTCATCTTTGATGGAGGTGGCTTTTCAAACAACTCGATTAAATATTCTGTGCTCCTTTGTAGGGAGAGCAGCTCTTCAGAAAAGAGTGATGGCCTTGTTACGGCGCATTGAGCACCCGACTGCAGGAAACACAGAGGTGGACTTTCTTCTGAATTCATATACTTTTTGCATGCTTTTTTAAAAGAAAACCAAACACAAACAAACAGAAAATGCTGTTCTTCAAGCAGTTTTGAAGTTAAATCTCGATGTATCTTATTTTAGGCCTGGGAGGATACGCATGCAAAGTGGGAACAAGCTACAAAACTAATCCTTAACTACCCAAAGACCAAAATGGAAGATGGGCAGGTGACTATGAATTTTTCCATAGGTTCAACCCTTAGAAATTCAAAATGCTTCTTTAAGCTTATTTATTTTAAGGAATTGAATTTTAATCTAGAAAATTAATTAGTTTTGTAGGCAGACTTAAGCCCAATGAAAGTATTACAGAAAAATAATTGTGATCATTTGTCCACATGTTTACTAAGAGACCACGAAGCAGTTTGACATAAATTGCTGTAAGGGCGGTGGAGCTGAGCTTCAAAAGAAATTGAAAAAAAACGAATAGTGAAAACTCTGGAGTGCAACTGGAGAAAGGTTGAAAGGCCAGGCTGGAGGGGGCTTGGAGCAACCTGGGCTGGTGGGAGGTGTCCCTGCCCAGGGCAGGGGGGTTGGAACTGGATGGTCTTTGAGGTCCCTTCCAGCTCTAACCATTCTGTGATTCTATGAAATCCCTTTCACTGGAAGTTTTAAACAAGCTGCTCTGTCACCATTTAAATACTCTTTATCCTGGTGCAGAGCAGGGGAGTGGCCGGGCAACCCTCTTCAGGCCTTCTCAGCCCCACTTTTTCAGCTTCTCTCAATGCGGCACCTCTCCAGAGGTTTCTGTTTGTGCCATCACAGTCAGCTGTAAAAGGTGAACCTTTGGAAATTCCCGAGGCTGGAATTGTAAATGGTTGGAGGCCTTAGGGAATGCTTTAAAATTCTGATCCCTCCCCATCAGTTGTCTTGAAGAGATTTCATCTTCTGCCCTTCTTTTTCAGGTTGCTGAAAGTCTTCATAAGACAATTGTTAAGAGGCGAATGTCGCACGTGAGCGGAGGAGGCTCCATAGACTTGTCTGACACGGACTCTCTCCAGGAGTGGATCAACATGACGGGGTTCCTGTGTGCCCTCGGTGGGGTGTGCCTGCAGCACCGCAGCAACGCGGGGCTGGCCACCTACAGCCCCCCCATGGGGCCCGTCAACGAGAGAAAGGGCTCCATGATATCCATGATCTCCACCGAGGGCAACACGGAGACTCCCGTCAGCAAATTCATCGACCGGTTGTTGACCCTGATGGTCTGCAACCACGAGAAGGTGGGACTGCAGATACGGACCAATATTAAAGATCTGGTGGGTCTGGAGCTGAGTCCAGCGCTTTACCCGATGCTGTTTAACAAACTGAAGAATACCATCAGCAAGTTTTTTGATTCTCAAGGGCAGGTAAAGTGTCGATGTATTCCTTCCCATTTCCATCTTAATAAAAAGCGTGTCTCACCTTTCATGTGAGTGATTGGAATTGATGCCTGTTCATGTTTTGCACAAAAAAACCCCACAAGCATTGTGATTGCATTTGACAGCGTGCGTTGATAGTTACTGTATTTGTGATTGCAGGCTGCGTTTAACATCAGATTATTGAAAAAAATCTTGAATTGTAAGCGAACTCTGAGAACAGAATCTGTGAGAATGTTCTTAGAGTCGTTAGAGCTGGCAATATTGACAGCTGGACATATATTGGAATTCTTTTGTCTAGATGATACAAGGGAAATGCTCGTCTGTTGGGTTTTTGAAACGCTGCAGTATATTTGATAAAACACCTTTTTTTTTTTTTTTTCTGGTTTTGTGTATAAAGAATTAAGACCTGCAATTTCCTTCCTGTAGGTTTTGTTAACTGAGACCAACACACAGTTTGTGGAGCAAACCATTGCAATAATGAAGAATTTGCTGGACAATCATACAGAGGGGAGCTCAGAACACCTGGGACAAGCCAGTATCGAGACAATGATGCTAAACCTGGTTAGGTAAGAGATCCCCTTCACCTTCCTGTACAGAGTGAGGTGCTGAAAAAGCAAGGGAGGCCCTTCTGGTTTATACCTCTCCTGCTTGCATCCATGGAGAAGCAGCGGCTGATTTCCTGATCCTCCTCGTTATGTCCTGACAACTTCACTGATGGTGGGGTCATTTATACTGTAGCGTGAGGCGTGTCAGTAGAGGGTGATCTTTTTAGGATTTTTCTTACCTTTAA
The DNA here is from genome assembly GCA_013398155.1 of Pedionomus torquatus. Lineage (NCBI taxonomy): Eukaryota > Metazoa > Chordata > Aves > Charadriiformes > Pedionomidae > Pedionomus > Pedionomus torquatus. Next base: position 26,990 of record VZRU01000702.1, read on the forward strand.
AGAACTAACCATTCCATGGCCTGGCCCTGTTCTTGGAAGCATTCCTGGTTTCTCTTCTGTGCAATGGTGCTAGCGGTTAAAAGTCAGATTTCTGTTTTATATTAATAGAAAACTTCTGGGGCCAGAAGAGGTTTGGTACTGGCCGTACCAGATGTCAGGGCTGGCTTGGGAAACGTGGAAAGGTAGCCCAGGCACTTGCCAAGTCTCTGTGCAGGTCTGCGGGGTCAGCCAGCACCTGGGTGCCAGCCTGGGGCTGGCAGCATTTCTCAGACGCGTGGGCACGTGCTGTGGAGTAGCATCAGGCCTTTAATGGGGCTTTTTTTGCTGCTTCCCTGCAGGTACGTGCGTGTGCTTGGAAATTTGGTGCATGCAATTCAAATCAAAACTAAGCTATGTCAGTTGGTAGAAGTAATGATGGAGAGGAGGGATGACCTTTCATTTTGCCAAGAAATGAAATTTAGGTAAGTGTTGCGTTATAGAACTTCTGGGATAGTGCAGCATGGATGAGTGTCATCTTGATTGAATTCATGTTTAAAAAGTATTCCCGGAATAGGGATGGCACTGCTGCTTTGTCATCAAGATAATTTAGAGCCTGGTGATGCCTTAAGATTTTATTTTGTTTGTGGGGATATTAAAGGCTTGTAAAATGTTTGTGTGAGATACAGAGTGGGATATTAATTGGTCTAATAAAATTAGTTCATCTTCAGTGTGTGCTGGTTCAAGTAATTATTACACTGACTTTGTGATTATTAAGAACGAGCCAACAGTAGCAAGTGTGCTTGGGAGAAGGATTAAAACAAACAAAAACCCAAAGCTGAAGCAATATTTCTGTGTGTAACAGGAACAAAATGGTGGAATATTTGACAGACTGGGTGATGGGAACATCCAATCAAGCAACAGACGAGGATGTGAAATGCTTGACGAGGTAAGAAAGAGCACGATTCAGCTGGGGCTAGGGTTGGGAACGCTGAATTTACTCAATTCATTTTAGAACTTTTTCTGATTTAGGATTAGGATGGAATGCTTTATTTGCTGGAGCTATATCTTCATAGGATGCATTCCGGAGAATAAAATGATCAGTCATTGTAGTGTTGAATTTACACTCAAAGGTTTTTTTAGTGTCAAATTTGGTTTGCAGTTGTAGATCCGTTGCTTGAACCTGTACCACAAAGTGCAGTAGCCATAGTTCTGATGGACACAACTCTACCAGGATAATTACTTTTCAAAAAAAATTCTTTTCAGCTGTGGTTTAGGTATACAAGGAAAATGGACTCAGTGCTGGGTGGGACAGTTATCCCGGGGAGGGAGGGACTGCTCCTGCTGAACGAATTCACAGCTGAAAAACTTGTGTTTTCAGAGACCTGGACCAGGCGAGCATGGAAGCAGTGGTCTCTCTGCTCGCTGGGCTCCCGCTCCAGCCCGAAGAAGGAGATGGCGTTGAGCTGATGGAAGCGAAATCTCAGTTATTCCTGAAGTCAGTGGTGACTTTTAACTGTTTTTCTATACAACACCTCTGTGTAGATGCACCATGTGACTTTTATTACAAACTGTGTTTTATTTCGTCTGGCAGAAATGGTTGTATTATCCACGCAGGAGTTGCCTCTTGTATATCCTGTTTATCCTAGGTTTATGGAGACATTTTCATTTAGAAAGCAATTACAAAATTTGGTTTTGTTTCTCCTCAGTGCATCTGTGTGCTTGAGTGGGATTGCCTTGCTATTATATTTGATACTATATTTTAGCCATGAAACTTAAGGTCTGTTTGAAGACATCCCTTTGTAAAGGCATGCCTGTGAAATTCACTTGCTTTGAGAAGATTTGCGTACAAACTTTAGGATGGTGCCTTCTGGTTGTTACAACACGTTTGAAGGCGTGGACTGTGCTGCAAGAGAGATGTCTTGGGGCAGTTCTGAGCTTTTTTTGTGAGGTTTATTGTCTCTTTGCCGCTCTGTGTCCACCTCTCTCAGATGGCTCTTTGCAGAATCTGTTTTACTTACCCAGGTCTTTTTTCTTTTTTCCTTAGATACTTCACGCTCTTTATGAACCTTCTCAATGATTGCAGCGAGGTGGAGGATGAAAGTGCCCAAACAGGAGGCAGGAAGAGGGGGATGTCTCGGAGGCTGGCGTCGCTGCGGCACTGCACTGTTCTCGCTATGTCCAACCTACTCAACGCCAACGTGGACAGTGGTCTTATGCACTCAATAGGTAAAGTGGCTAGAGATAACTGTGCATAAATGAATGCCTAATGAAGACATTGCTATTTAATTTATTTTTACACCTTCCTTAGTAGTTCTGGGTTTTTTTAATCAGGCTTGGGCTATCATAAAGACCTCCAAACAAGAGCTACGTTTATGGAAGTCCTCACCAAAATTCTGCAGCAGGGGACAGAGTTCGATACGTTAGCAGAGACAGTGCTAGCGGATCGGTTTGAGAGATTGGTGGAGTTGGTTACAATGATGGGTGATCAGGGGGAGCTTCCTATTGCTATGGCTTTAGCCAATGTGGTGCCTTGTTCTCAGTGGGTAAGTTGATTCATGCATTTTATTTCCTACATTTTTGAAAGTGTTAAGTCTTGAAGTTATAATTATTGCAAGCGTTGAGAGTGTAGCAACAGTCTGCTAAAGAGAGATTAGAGCTGCCCCTCGTGAGAGCTACCTCTCTTAGTATACTCGTGAAAAATGTACTGAATCTAGTTGTCAGAGATCTTCATCATAAACTGCATTTTTATAGTAGATCTTTAGTTAATGTCTAGGAATAATTTTATGTTAGTTATTGTAATAGATGTATCGGGGCTGGTTATTGCGTGTGCTGTAATGCAGACAAACAGAACGGTATCTGCTCCTCTAGATTTTAGCAAGATGAATTGGGCTTTGTTATGCAGCAGAATAACTGCTTATCTCTCTGGACTAACCGCTCTGAGCTTGTGTGACCGGGTCTCATGAGGCAGACTTTGAGACAAGCAATAGCATAGGGAAGATTTAAAGAGAGACTGTGTGCGCTTAATTTGTTATTTACATGTAAGACTGTAGCAGAAGTATTAGTACAAACTTGGTGGGTTTTTTTCATAATTCTTCTTTTTGTAGTTGCTTTGGCTCGCTGCTAGTCCCATTAATATTTCACTGCTTCTTTTAAGGATGAGCTAGCTCGAGTCCTGGTCACACTCTTTGATTCCCGGCACTTGCTCTACCAGCTGCTCTGGAATATGTTTTCAAAGGAAGTTGAACTGGCAGATTCCATGCAGACACTCTTCCGAGGAAACAGCTTGGCCAGTAAAATAATGACTTTCTGTTTTAAGGTATATTATCTCAAATTTCTCTCTGCTACGGATCACTTCAATAACAGGAAAAGTTTATAAAAATAGAAAACTACCAGTCTGTGGATTAGATGAACACGGTGCAGAGTTGCCTTTGGGGTGGGTTTAAGTTGGTCTCAGCTCTCTCATCTGTTAAGTTTAGGGAGTTCTGCGTTTCATGTTTTAACATTTGATAAACTAAATCTTGTAGATCTCTTATGTTCAGGCCCAACTGAAAAACAGAAATCCTCCTGGAACTCAGCTTTTGCCAAGGCTTCACGACTCAACCAGTTAGGCTTAAACTTGCATTCAGTCCTCTTGAAAGTCTCCAGGGCAGTAAAGGGTTCGTCTTGCCTAATCGGTATATTCTGGTGGTAAAGGAGAAAATCATTTGAAAGATTAGTAGATTTCAGCAGAGATTATTAGTTATTTAGAAAACATAACTTACTTGATACAAAAGGCTAATATTTATTAATTTAAATATAAAGTTTTAGTTATCTTGAAGTCCGTTCCTAAATAATCTTCAGAGTAGGACTCTTTAAACTTCTGATATGAGTGACTGGGGGGCCATTACCAGCTTGGAGACTGTTCCTGGGGGTCTTTTTGTATCAGGCAATTTCAAGATAGGGAGACAAACTCTCAAGTCTTGTTTGTGTTTCCATTTCAGTTTAAAAAGTTGTGTCCAGGCAGAGATGAAGAGCTGAGTCAGTGTGCTCTAAGAAACAATCCCATCTGGATATTGTGTTTTTTAAAGTCACCTGTAGTTTTCTCTAAATTGGAAATTCATTAACAAACTTGTAGAAATTGATCACAATTACGTTTCAGCAGTGAGACTGTGATACAGGGACACCAGTTTTACAGAAATCTGGCTTATGCCAAAACAAATCAAATGGTTTCAGGTGTTTTTTTAAGGCTTACAGAATTCTGGAGTGTTCCTGTGAATTGCTGTGTTAATCTGGCCGCCTGTTCCCATTTTCTTTCTGCTCAGGTGTATGGTGCTACGTATTTGCAGAAGCTTTTGGAACCCTTATTGAGGACCGTGATCACATCCTCCGAGTGGCAGCATGTTAGCTTTGAGGTGGATCCAACAAGGTTTGAGATTCAAGGGGGGGAGCAAATGTATTTATTTGTAAACACAATTCCCAGTTGTCATAAATACAATAGGGTTCTTTTTTCCTTGTTGCATTTTTTTCACACTTTAATACTTTTCCACTCCTTACTTCAGCAGACATTAATTTTATCTTGTAGCCAGGGAGAGTTGCTCAGAGCTGCCGAACACAGGGAGTTTTGCTGCAAGTCCTCTAACCCTGGGGAGGGAGTAGGGAGCCCAGGGAGTTCTTGCAGGGCATCTTCCTCTACTGCCTACTTCCCTGTAGGGCACTAACCTGGGGGTTTCCAGTAGGACCAGAAGGTGTCTGCTTTAGGTCATGGAATTAATTACAGAAGCAAGATGGATGCATGCATATACTGTGTGTGATTTTGTTTTTTGCTTTAATTTCTCTTATGTCGCCTCAAGACTTGAATTTCAGTAGTTGTTGTTCTGTAGCTGTCAATTAACTCTTAGAAAAACTTGTAAATATTTTGTCTTTTAAGTAGCTGACCAAAAGTCAGGCCTTCTTATTCATAGTTTAACTCTCAAATATCTGCATCTACCTCAGAAATTCCTTTCAGAGAAACGATCATCAAATCAATAACACAATTATTGTTGGAATTCTGTGCGTGTCTCTCTGTATGGAACGGTGTGAGAGAATCCTGCTCACAGCCCTCTGTTTGTTACCGAGTTTTAAATGACCTTATATTTGTAACTTATACGGTTTAAAATATCGATGGAAGCTTTAGCGTAAAAGAGCATAAATATTTCCATAAGATTTCTGTTTACCCTGGGAGAGTTGCTACCAGGTATCTAATTACAGCCAGTGTCGTGTATTTGATTGCTGGTCATACGTGTGCGGGTCTGTTTCAGGCTGGAGCCTACAGAAAGCCTGGAGGAGAACCAGCGGAGTCTCTTGCAAATGACAGAAAAATTTTTTCATGCAATCATTAATTCTTCTTCGGAGTTCCCACCCCAGCTTCGCAGTGTGTGCCATTGTTTGTACCAGGTATGCCCGCAGCGGTTGCCTGCCCCCAAGCCTAGGGGCTTGTTCTTACAATTCTAGCCATTTGGAGCTTGGTCCCGTAAGGGGGTGCGCAGGGGGTGTTTCTTGGACTGCTTCAAGAGGTGTGTTAATAACAGGAATCTAATTGTAGGGACCGAATGGTGCTTTAAGTCTCAGGTTGGCAATCAGGAGGTGACTAAACATTGTTTTAAGGAGTTGAATCACAGTCAGGAATTCAGGCCTAATAAGGCAGCAATAATCTCTGCTTTAGCATCTCTGTGGGAGACTAAAGATGAACCAGGGAGGGAATGGTTATGCTTTTATCACTTCATCACACGGGCCATCTAGAGGGAAGGCAGCAAAAGGGAAAAATACCTGAAAAAATCACTGCTGGGTTGAAAGAAGGCAGAACTGTGCTTTGGATATAGAAAGGGTACTTGTTTACTTTTTATACAGGATCAATTATATCAGAAATAAAATTAGCTATCTGAAAGTCTTATGGATCACACCTTTGATTAACTTTGTGAACAAAATAGCTGCTACTGACTGTAGGTAGTTTTTGTCTGCATAAAGGAGGGGATTTATCATAGAATCAGAATGGCTAAAGTTGGAAGGGATCTTAAAGATCATCCCGTTCCAACCCCCCTGCCCTGGGNCCCCTTGTCCTGTCCCTCCCCTCCCTGACCAAGAGTCCCTCTCCAGCTCTCCTGGAGCTCCCTTCAGATCCTGGAAGGCTGCTCCAAGGTCTCCCCGCAGCCTTCTCTTCTCCAGGCTGAACAGCCCCAGCTCCCTCAGCCTGTCCTCACAGCAGAGGGGCTCCAGCCCTCGGAGCATCTTGGTGGCCCTCCACTGGACCCTTTCTAACAGGTCCTGGTTCTTCCTGTGTTGAGGACTCCAGAGCTGGACACAGGATTCTGTGTCTGTTCTTGTCAGCTTTTCTTCAAGAACATTTCTGTCTGAAGTGTTTCCACACCTTACCTATGAAACGTATTATTCGGGTCACTGCTCCAGGAATATTTCTTAGTCATTCATTACAGGTGGGCACAGTCTTCTGCTTTCTGCCTTTGACAGAAGAGCAGGTTAAAAAGGGTGTGAGATCCTCCTAAGAAAAAGCCTGCATGGTCTTCACTGGGGCCACAGAATTACAAGTCCTAAATTTTAGAAACTGTGTATTGAAGCTGAGTACAACAGGAGGAGATAGATGTACAAAATGCTGTTGGCTGTGTTTGTAGAGGTGTTGCCCACAGCAGCTGGAAGAGCCTTTACCTCTGACTTGTACTTGTGGCTGAAATTCAGTGCTGTCACCCAGACCCTGGGAGGTTCCTAAGACAGGACCACCCTCTCTGTGCTCCTTTCTGGTACCATTCCTAAATGATCCTTAAAGGGCAGAAACCTTCCCGAGCGGTGCCCTCTCCTCCCTAGTGAGCTCTGCTCTCGTGGTACCCTCCTGCCTGCCCCCACCCTGGCATCCTCCGCCCTGGCCCTTTCCTGCTGCTCCCTGGCAGCTCAGCGTGGGCTGCTCTCGGGCTGCCTCTGATGCTGAAAATTCCAGGACCCTCCTCGGGGCTCAGAGGGAAGATAATTCCCAGCCCCGCTGATGAATCTGCGGCAGAGGAGGTGTGCGCGGCAGTGGCCTTGGGCTGTGGTCTCAGTGAAGGGCTCTGGAAGAGCCGTTGGCTTTTCCATCCCAGAGCCTGAATCTCAGCTCTAAAGCAAAGAAAGGAAAATAGATTTTATGAGAGGTATGAGCTAATTATGAGTAATAAGAAAAGAGGCTGTGTAGCCTAGTCGTATGTTCAGGGCGAATGCTGTGTTAGTAAATGCAACAACCGCTGCGGTTCTCAGAAGTCAGAATTGAAAACCAGAGAACTGGACGTTGTGACTGTCGTGGAAGTTGGGTGGTTTTTGGGAGCCGTTGGAAGGAATTAAGCATGCAAATGGCGTGCTTTTGGTTTTGCTGCGACACCTTGTGTCAATAGCTTCTAGAGTCACCAGTTTCTCTTTCTGACAGTGGTTGTGTTGAGGTTGAGGGGAGTGGTTTTGGTTTGTGGTGTTTTGGGGTTTTTTTGGCTGGGTTTTGTTGGTTGGGTTTACTGGTTAGTGTTTTTTGGGGTTTTCTTTTTAAAAGCAAAATGAGGAGGGTGAGTTGGTTTACTCCAAGTTAATATGATCACGAGCTCACAGACCTTGCCTGGGATATATTTAAGTGTTACGGAAAACGTTTCACACAACCTTCATTGTTGCTTCTATTAATCGATGCTACATTTTCCCATGTATTTTCCTAGACTTGCCTCTATGTGCTGTTACTGGGATGTATCAGATTTACCTCCATCTCAGAGATACAGTGCTAGAAGTTATTCCTATACATACTGCTTTTAGTTCCTACACAAGATGGGATTACTGCCCGAGGTTCTTCTGCGGGGGCAGGTCGAGACTATTGGCTTGATTCTTGCCTTCACATATTTATTTTTTTTTGGTAACAAGAGTAGTTTATTCCTGAAAGAGAAGATTTACTGGCAGCCACACAAGTGGTATTAACTGATCCTCAGCATCAACACTTGCCACTGTAACGCGTGTACTTGTGTACAGATGTTTGTTCATCACAAATAGTGTCATAGTTCCTTCTGTACTTCCAAATTCCAGAGATTTTAAAGAGTCCAGCTGGTATCTGAAAGGAAAGTACAATTAAAATCTGAATTTTTGGGGGGTGTTAATCCACTTTTATTGTAAGAACCAAACAGGTGATTTTTATAAGGTAGCTTCATTGTTCCATCAGGGGAATGACTTTCCAGCCCAGGCAGCAGCCTCAGAGTAACTGAGACTGAATTTTGCAGCGTCTCTTGACGCTTAAAGTTCTAAAGTAAGTCTGTGTGCAAAAAGTACTCAGGTGTGCTCTGGAAATGACTTACAGCTAATTTTAATCAATGTTGGAACATTATGGAAAGGGTGTCGGGGTGGAGCTGTAGCAGCCAGAGCCCTGGCAAGTGTTTTTGTCCTGGACCCCCATCTGATGGTGGCCCCATCACAGCCACCCCTGTCACTGGCGGGGAGCTTGTGGTGACGACCCAGCACAGTCACAGTGACTCATGCAGAGAAATTGTGCTGGCACTTCCATAAAATACAGACAAACATCCATGATTTTTCTTAATTGAGAGAGATGGAGGTGCTATTTGCTTTAAAAGCTATCGCCTGGGGAAGAGAGTGTGTCTATGACTGCTCTGTAGAAACTACACAGTCAGGCACTTGGCAGAGGGGCGACTGGTTAAAAATTAATAGATCCTGCACCAAATGGGAACTATTTAAATTTAGACTGCTCAGCAGAATAGCTTTCATTTATTTCTTTCTTCTATTGTATTTCTTTTCACTCTGTCACATTCTGAAGTTGCAGAAACTCTCTTCCAGTTGCAGTTTGGGTGATGCTCTAAGGATGATGTGAGCTGTTGGTGCTTGCTCTCCAACTGCTGAATATCGCCGGGTGTCGAGGGATACAGCTCGGGGTGCTGGGCGTGGGGTCCTCTGGGTGATGCTGGTGTCCAGCCCACACGGGGTGTAGGACTGAGCTCCGAGACCAGAGGTTCCCTCTGCGGGGGGCTGACGGGCTGTAGCTTTGCCCAGACCTTGCTCTGAAATGAGAAAGAAATGGATGCTCCTTGGTGGGTCCCTTTGCATTTAAAGGGAATGCAGAGATGAGCGCAGTCGAGGCAGATGTCTTGGTTGGAATCGGAAGCAGAGGAACGTGCACCTGCTGGCTTTTTTCTCCCTTTTTCCATGGAGTGCCTTATGGCAGTGTTTAGCTCTCAAGGTAGTAATAACTGTGGTGATTCACAGATCTGACTAAATTGAAGGACACACAGAGAAACATTGGGAAGACTTAAAACTCTAAATTTATTTTAAAAGTAATATGTATTTCAAAGGTATAACGCTTTACTATTTTTACTATTAAAATTATTTGGGGATGGTGAAATACATCTGAAAGCTGACTTATACCATTTAATGCCCAATATTGTGTATCATGAGCACATGAATGTGGTTTGACGTTTAATCTAGCCAGAAATAGTAGAAATGATTGAAACGCAACATTTGCTTGTTTTGTATATAGTGCTTTGTAAATAAGATGTAATAAAACTGTGGAATAAAAACTCCATCATCAGTCTTTAGTTTATATATTTCATTTTCTGTTGGTTACGTGTGTTACATTTTACTGTGTAATTTATGTACAAGTCAACATTGGTTTTTTGTTGCTGTATGTAGTTGGTGCTGTGACTTGTTTGTGCTCATCTCTGTTCTGTAGGCAACTTGCCACTCTCTACTGAATAAAGCTACCGTAAAAGAAAAAAAGGAAAACAAAAAATCAGTAAGTTTGGAGACCTTTTTATTAGCCATTTCTTTCAAAGCACAACAGAAGTCTTTTGCTGTTTGTTCAAAACATCTTCACTTCAGTCTATTTGACCTCACTGTAAAATCATTCTACTAATTCTGGCACAAAATAGCTTTCATTTCAATTAACACTGGAATTAAGTTATATTTAAAATATTCTCTGTGTGCCTATTTGAGTAAACAAAAGACATTTTTAACGTTACTGCTTAGTATTTAATACTCTGATTCTTCTACCCTTGCCATCATCTTCAAATTAAAAAAAAACTGCGGAAGCAAAACGTTTTCTTCGGTTTTGGGGAAAACCCGAGTCTGTTTCGTTGTTTTAACGCTCTGGCAGTTACCTTGGCTTCAGCCCACATCCTGGGAGACAACAACTCATATATATATGGGTTACTGAAAAGAAAAGAGGCTTGTGTGACTTGTTTCTGATACATTTTCTTTTGTTTGCCTTGTGACTAAGCAATACAATTTAGCACTTTATTGACGAGAAACACCGATTTCCCGTTTTAAGTAACTTGTTCAAGAGATCAGGTGTAGATTGCGAGAGTGGTGTCATTAACAGTTAAGACAGTGACCTCAAAGCGTGAATAAAGCAAGAGGCAGAATGGGAGTTCAGACTTTTGCTAAATGCTCCCTTACTTATTGCTGCAGCCGAGCAGAACAGTATAATCACGTTTACCTGCAGAACCTGTGTGTAAACTTGTGTTTTATAAGAAACCTTATCAGTAATTGCATTGCAAGGTAACTGAATGAAGTTGCTACTGAGTCAGAGTGATTTTTGATACACTATGTATGTACTAATGGTTTTAAGAAGCATGGTTTGAGTTATATTTTGAAGTATTTTAGTAGAATGGAGTTTGGTTTTGATTTATTTTAAACGATAAAATGCAAAGCTTGCTGATTTATGATGTGGAAAGGTAGACTCTGTCTGACTTGTTTTGATTAACTGTTGTTATTCATGAGAAAACACTTGGAGAGATATTGCATCTTTACAGAACCACATATAGTCCATTTAAGTACTTGATTTTTGTCAGGGAGCTGTAACCGACTGTTCAAAGTCAAATGAAAGCTACCTAGAGAGTAGATTTAGCGATACAGAATGGATTTACTAAAAAGAAAGGAGATTTCTTTTTCTGTACATTTTCCAAAAAATATTTATTTTTTCCTAGATAGCAAAATCCAATGTTTTAAATCTGTAGTTTTTCCAGCAGATTCCTGCTGAATGCTTCGGGACGGTGTCTGTGTATGCAGAGAAGGACACCGGCCCCTCAGCTCTGGCTCCTTCTCTCCTTCCCCTTTGGCAAAGCTGTTGAGATGTGGTGGTTCTGATGAGTATTTCTACAAAATTACTCCTGAAATTTTACAGCCTAAGTCCTATTGCTGGAGGTGCTCTTGTGGTCAATAAGGAAATTATGAATACGCAAATAAAAGCCCCACTCGTTTAAAAAGAATGATCTGTATTTGCTGGGAGGACCGCGTGAACCGATGGCTTTTGTCAGCTGCGCTGCCGGTGGCCGGGTCCTGGGATATTCCATCGTCACTAACTCTGAAATAGGTCTTCTCATCTTTGACCAACAGCTATTGTAGCAACTTTGCCCTAGCGGGCAAGTTTGCCCAAGAGCAAGAAAGTTTGCCCAAAGCAGAACGGGCCTGGGTCCCATCACCCCCCACCCCTTACTCCTTTTCCCCCAACCCCGGCAAGACCCGCCGAGGCAGGAGAGCTTCATTGGTGTGGGAGGAATGCTTGAGGTTGGGTTACCAGACGAGGCTTTTCTGGGCTTGCTTTCCCTGTCCTTTAATGCAGAAATGTTCTTTGTACTTCTCGATCCGTAGGTGGTTAGTCAGCGGTTTCCGCAGAACAGCATCGGGGCGGTCGGAAGCGCCATGTTCCTGCGGTTCATCAACCCCGCCATCGTCTCCCCCTACGAGGCGGGGATTTTAGATAAAAAGCCTCCACCGAGGATTGAAAGGGGATTGAAACTGATGTCAAAGGTGAATCAAGAAATGTTTTCCTTTGGCCGTACTGTATCTTCTGCCCAGTTGAGTTTGTTCTTTGACTAGTATGAGTACGTTTAGTTGAACTTGCCTTTCTTTTTCAGCAGCCGGCGTGTTTGAGGTGCGGTTTCCATACTGGGTTTGCACCTTGGGGTGTTGGTGCTGTAGCTCCCAGCAATGAGGGTGGGGAACAGGCTGCAGGGAAAAAGCATTCTGCCAAAACGCTGTATAAGATAAGAGAACGCCTTCTGGCTCCTCGCTTGAGCTTCTAACCTTCTTTGAGAACAAAGGAAGAGGCCAATGTTACTTGTAGCACAGTGAGAAGAACGGCAGCCAGATACTGCTTAAGTTCACACTAGTGCTGAAGAGGTGGTTTTTCCTGTCTTTAATCTTATTTGGTATTATTGCCGGTAAAATTTAAATATATATATATAAAAAAAGCTTAGTGATGGCATAGAAATTCTAAGGCCTGTGTTTACAATCTATTCTAAAAGTTGAGACATTCTAGTTCTCTTTAACTAAGCACACGCCATTGCCTACATCTGCAGGATTTCCGACAGAAAAAGTCTCAAGTAATAACTGGCCGTTTTGAGAGACGTTCTATTTTCCTTGTCTGAAGCTGAATAAAGTTCATAAATAAGGGAAGTCATTTCTAGCGTTTAAAAGTATATAAAGGAAAAAAAATTTGAAAGTGAGTGTGTTTTGGATTACTTGGTCTGTTGGCTTTTTTTTTATCTTGAGGTTGTACGAGAGGTTAAAAATGAGGATTTCTGGTAGCGAAGTCACACTGGCCACCGTAGCAGCTGGTGCATTAAACTCTGTGTGTCTTCGCCATCTCTTTATCGTTTAGATACTTCAGAGCATTGCCAACCACGTCCTGTTTACAAAAGAAGAACATATGCGGCCTTTTAATGATTTTGTGAAGAGCAATTTTGATGCGGCGCGAAGGTAGGTCCCTGGGGCGTGAGCGGGGCCTGGGCCGGGGAATGTTCTTAGAACCTTTCTGGTGGGCGCTGGGTCTGCTGGGCTGGTTCCCCGTGCGCGCTGATGGCAATTCCCGGGTTTCAACTCCAGGTTTTTCCTCGACATCGCGTCCGACTGCCCAGCGAGCGACACGGTCAATCACAGCCTGTCCTTCATCAGCGACGGCAACGTCCTGGCTTTGCACCGGCTGCTGTGGAACAACCAGGAGAAAATCGGGCAGTACCTGTCCAGCAACAGGTGAGACAAGGAAGGGCAAAAAAACCCAGAATTAACGAGTAAAGGACTTTTTTTTTAATGAATGTGCTGTTTGTAGGGACCACAAGGCTGTGGGAAGACGCCCTTTTGACAAGATGGCTACTCTTCTCGCCTACCTGGGCCCTCCTGAGCACAAGCCCGTGGCAGATACCCACTGGTCCAGTTTAAATCTCACCAGTTCCAAATTTGAAGAATTTATGACGAGGTAATGACATTATCGTGGAGGGGTTGTGAGTTTCTAGACTTTAACACGTCAGGCAGGAGAGGTCGTTAGTGAGACTCCAGGTTTTGATTTGAAGGGGAATTTAAGAAGCTGGGTCCAGGTGTAACTTCCAGATTTCTGAGGAGATTTCACCATCAATAATCCAGTTGAGAAGCAGAGACAGCAGCAACCTGTGTGATTTAATGAAGGTTTGAGATTGTGTGAACATAGTACTTTTGTTTAGAGATACAAATAAAAGGGGGGGTTGGAATTAAAAAAAATTTCTTTGAATGGCAGTTGTGAAAAGCTGATGTCAATGTTCTGCTTTTTAGGCATCAGGTACATGAAAAAGAGGAGTTCAAAGCACTGAAAACATTAAATATTTTCTACCAAGCTGGGACGTCAAAAGCTGGGAATCCCGTTTTCTACTACATTGCTCGGCGGTAAGGAATCTTTCTCCTTCCATACCTGAAATAAACATGTCAAATGAAAAGTATCAAGTGTATGTAAGAGATGGACACCAACCCAGTAACGACCAAGAATCTGAAAATAGCTTGTTTGTCAAATTTTGGTGATGGCATTTTTGAATTGGGTTGTTTCCTAAATCAGAACTGTCATATTTTTCTGTGAAAAAGTAGCTAAAATGACAGATCCATTTTATTAATTTTTCGCTGGTTAAACTACACCTATACCACGTTACTGTTAACCCTTTATCAGAGATTCTAGCATCTTCATTTTCTGAAGTGTACTATGAGTAACAGGCTAAAACATGGGATAAAAATTCTTAAAATTGTCCCTCTGTGCCATCCTACAGGGTGACACGGGTATTTAGAGATTCCACAGGTCGACAGCCCCACGGTGTAGCTTCGGTTTCACCGCTGTGTTTGCAGTGAAAATGATACCATGTCTTTGGAAATGATTGTGATCTGTGGAAATGTCACTGAAATAATAAGAAATGCAGATGTTGACATCTGAACTTTGTAAAAGGCTGTATTTTTCCAATAAGATGAAATTTTGACAGTTTTAAGCCAATGATTCCTAACAGTGAGTAACAGGTGCTGCAGGATTGAAGAATTTGGGAAGACTATCCCAAGGTCAATGTTAGTCAGCTATGGTCAAATAAATCACAGTTCTCTCATCTTATTCTTTTTTTTTTTAGTGAAAAACTAATTAAATAAAGAAGTTGTTTTATTCAAATTAATGTCTGCAGTCATAAGGCTGAAAGAGAATAAGAATATAACCAAAATCGGATCTTTCAATTTAATTAGTAAATAACTGCACTATAAAATCTGTGGAGGACAGCATGTTCAAAACGGTTTCCGTAGTAATTATCCTCATTACTAAAAGTCACTTGTAGACTCTTATGAGGAACATCATTGTGCTCACAACCAAGCACAATCAAAGACAGAACCATAAAGATAAGATTGGGGCTGTTGTACCTTTTCTCTGTGCCCCGTTGTTGGTGCCTTGGTTCTGGTGGTGGTGGCACTGCAGGTTGTGGCACTGGTGGGGTATGTGATGGTGCCACCAGCATCTGTGAAGGTCTCACCAGCGCTGTTGGTGGGAGGGAGAGTCCTGAATCAACGTGACATAGATGGATGTGTGTCCATGGTTGGATTATTGCCGTTGCCTTTTGTGCTAGGAGGGCTACTGGATTTTGCTTCTGCTATTGCCAGCGTGGCTTTTGCTGGTGCTGCTGGTGGTAGCCAGGTTCATGCTGGTGGAGCTGCCTGTGGCACCACTGCTGGTAGAGTCCATGTGATTGCTCTGGCTCCTCCTGGAGCTCCTGTTGCTGGTGGGGTGCTGGTCTGTGACTCTGGGGGTACGCTTGCTCCTGGCTGCCCTACTGCTGCTGTGCAGCTGGGTTTGTGCCAGTTTGGGCGATGTTTCCCAGTGATGCCATGGAGCTGCTGGGCCCACCTGGGCCAGTTGTGCTCTGGGAGTGAAAAGAGACTGGAAGTACAAACGAGCAGCAGAATGGTCTCCCAGCTCTTGCAAATCTGCTCTTATTCAGTCTTTGGAGAATGGAGATGATTTTCTTAGTTTAGTGGTGCTGAACTCTACAGAAATTCTGAAGTTCTAATCGTTGACCACGTTCTCTGTCATTTTAACAGTCTGAGAAGTTGTCTGCAATAAAAAATAGCTGTGTAAACTGCATGCCCAGGGTTTTTGAATGAACGCAAACCTCATTTCCTTAAGGAAGAAGAAAAATCGCTGCTGAGCCAGAGTGGTCGTGGTACAAGTCAGATAAGTGATTCTGTGCTGCAGAAAGGGGTGGTAAGGGGCAGATTTCTGTGCATTTTGCCCAGCTAGAGGCTATTTAATGAAAATAGCTATGCTTTGACGCAAGCCCTGCTATTGGGTGGGACGTGCCTTGCTTTGCCTCCCCTTGTCCTGCTTGTTTTCTCTTCAGCAGCTGCTGAATCCTTGGTTGTCTCCGCGAGGCCGTGCTCCCAGACCTCACGCCGGGATGATGCTCTGACGTCTCTCCTGCGAAGGGGCGCCTGTGCGTGTGTTTGTCTGGTGGCTCGCAGCCAGGAGGGGTTTTTTACAGTGTGAAAATGTGGAAGGACTGTTGAGGTTGGAGCTGCTGGCGTGTTGGAGGGCTTGCATCAGGCTGGGCATTTTGGTTTTGTTTGGTTTTTGTGGGGTTGGTTGGGTTTTTTTTGGTACTTTGAGGTGTCGTTGCCAGGGCATTGTTGAGTCATTTTACTGGTGTATCTGGATCAGTTTATATCCTTCTTCTGCTGTGAAATTTAATCCCTTCTGTCAGTTTTCTTCACATTTTGTTTCCTGGGCAACACCACGACTTCCGAAGCCACTGCTTTTCTCTTTTTAATCCTTGCACCGTTACTAAAACGATCGATAAATCCCTGTGTATTGATTCTGAAGCACTGCCATTAACTTTTAAAGCTGGTGTCTCCAGCTAATTAATAGGAATACAAACCTCTGAGTTATTGCTTCTGACCACGGCTATGCTACAGCAACTTTAACTGTTCAGAAGCAGCTGTGTTCCTGCCACAAGGTGTGCTAGACCTTTTTTGGGTATTATGGATCTTGTCCTGAAATGCTAGAGAGTTATTTTGGAAAAAAGGACATTTTCCTGAGAATAGATTATTTTCCATTTATCGTGGAGGGAATGAGCAGCGTGTTACCCGCGCAGAGGGATGCTGTGCTGCTCGCATCCTCTCGGGTTTATTTCAGTTTGACTGCCCCGTTGCCAAGCAACAAGTGCAGGACTCCCACATGTCCCTGCCTCCTCGCTGCTCCCTTATCCAACCCTTCTGTATTCCAGAAAAATACAAGGAAACCTAAATTTCAGCCTGCTTTATTGAAAAGCAGCGTGGCTGAGAAGCCCTTTGCTCGCACCTCCCAGCGGTGAGGTTTGGCTGGAGAGCGTGGCCGTGGGCTGGGGACTCATCTCCCAGTCATCGGCGGGTCTCTTCTCTCCTGCCTTCCTGGTCCCATATATCTCTTTGGAAAACTCCGTACTCCTGTTTTCCACCTCCAGGCTTTTATCAGTGTCCTTTCGGCTTCCGAGTCTGGGTAGCAAGTCCTTCAGTGTGGGGACTTGCAATTTGCCACAAACCACTTCTGGAAAACTGTGTTTTGATGGAGTCGCTGTTGACTGAACAGTCTCATTACAGCTGAGACGTTCTCAGGGCGCTTAAAGTTAATTCTGTGTTGGTTTTTTTGTATCCAGTAGGATTTGGCGTCCTGTACTGAATTCTTCAGCGAGAGCACCTGTAGTATTTCAAGTCATTCCCTGCACTCGCGGCAGTTCAGTTGTAGCACCTCGTTCTGTGACCTGTCCTACCCCCAGCCTGAGCTGCTCTGCGCTGGGGGGGAGAATTCTAGGAAAAGCCCAGTTCCGAAGGTGGTGAGGAGGTTGCAGACACGTTGTCTGTCCAAAGAGGGTGGCAGGCAGTGGTGGTTTTTTGAGTACCGATCCTAGTTAGTGGAATGGCTGCTGGTAGCCACTTGCTACCCCCGGCAGGTCTGCTGGCCGTTGGAGGTACCGCGCACGCCTTGCTCGTGGCCCAGGTTGCCTCAACTTTGCCTTGGATACCTAGTGCTTGTTGGCCTGAAGTGTGTGTGAAATGTCAGCCTTTGGGTTTGGGTTTCGGGGATTTTAGTTTTCTGTCTATTAAAGATGGCAAGTCTTTTTGTGAGAGGGATGGAGAGCTGCCTGTTTTTGTGAGAGGGATGGAGAGCTGCCTTTTTTTGTGAGAGGGATGGAGAGCTGCCTGTTTCTGGTGGGCAGAGACGGGCCTGAGGTGTCTGTGTGTCCCGAAGGGTAGGAGACCCCTTGTTACTATTATCTATTCAGCTTATTAATAAACGTTAGGGATACGGCAGTATCAGAATAATGTAACTTCATTTAAGCATAATTTCCCTCCACAAGACATGGAGATCGAGCCAAAAGCCTGCTTGAAATGGGTTTTGTACAACAAAATGTTATCTATTCAGCGATGGTCCTACACGTGTTTGAAAAGCAGCACTGTCACCGATTCCGTTCAATACAAACGTAACTTTATTTTTACTGAAATGCCAATGAAATAACTGTACAAATTCATTGTGTAACATTTGCTGTTAGAAATTAAAACACGTTTCTGGTTATAGAAATACTGTTCACAATTGGAAAGTTGTGATTTCCCCGGTACCAGTGGTTGTAAATGGTCTGCAGCCCTCGGTGACACCTAGGAGGAACAGGGAGAGGACGCCGGTCGCAGGAGTGAGGTTTTCTGGGTTTTGCAGCACCTTCGTGCTACAATAACTGGAAAGTAAATGGCCTGAAATGGATGGAAAACATTGTTCGAAGATTTGTAATATTAATTGATTAATACTTTTTCAATGAACTTGTTCTTCAGGTTTCATTTCATGCTGTTTGCGAGACTTCATCTGTAGTATATCAGGTACCTTTGCCACGTAATTTAAGTTATTTTCCTAGAGTGGACAGAACCACGCGTGCAACTATTGCTACTCGCTGATGGTGCGGGTGTCAAGGAGAATTCCATTCATGCTCCTCCGTGTAAAGCAAGGATTCGGGTGCGTTCAGTGCCATGGACTGAGTTCTCATTTTTTTAAAGTCACAGGATTCAAGGATTATTCAGTGTCAGCTTGACACCTAATTGCTTAATTGATCTGTTACGTGACTTGTGTTAGAAATTGGCTGATACTTCATTTTACTGATCAAAAAGTAGTAGTTTGATACATTCCAGCAGAATTGAAATACTCTTTTAAGCAGAATATATTAACATTTCAGATTTTTGGTTGTCACTTGAAGTAAAGCGAAGGAGTTCCGCTTCGTTAATTAGCGCGGGTAACTCCTCCTTGTTGGAGAGCATCATGGCATTGAACGTTGTGGTTGCCTCCATTTTTTTTTTTTTTTTTTTTTAATATGGAGAGTGAGAAATAACTTGCCTGCAGTCTCTAAGTCAAGACAGAGCAAAAAGAGGTGTCAGCCCCTGCCGCTTTCCCCGTGCTGCAGCTGGACCACGTTGCCTTCTCAGTTTGCACCCTCTCATCACGCATTATCACATTTAAGTCCTAAATTCAAGACTGTTGTTCTTCATATTTAAAATATCCTAGTACATATGAAGCGAACATAGATACACATGCTAGCGGTTTTTCTCAGGAATAACTTGTGGTTAGTGACACAGGTAGGTTTAGTGCCTTTATTTTTCCCTTCCCTCTGCGCGTCGCCGTACCTTACAGAGGAGCTGTGCTGCTATAGTACAAGAGCTGCTCGCTGCCAAGTCAAGCAAGACAATGCAGATATGATACAGGCCGCCTGGGTTATTTTTTTCCAGTTGTTCAATGACAAAATCATACATAAAATCAGTACTTAAAATTCTGATGCTTTATTCTGTGCAGGTGAAATTAAAAATTTAAATACAAAATAAGCACGTTTTTAAAAACAAAATCAGAGGTTAGTTTTACTCAATTAAGACGTATTAAAGTAAGTAGCAGCTTAGTATCAAGACGTTAGTGTGCACTTCTTTAATGAAGAACCGTTATTTTCTTTAGATCAGAGTCAGAGCTTTGAATTTCTCGTGTTTCGATTAGTTATTTGACCTGGATGTCTTACCTCCAGCTTTGTATCACAGGAATAAACTCACTAATTTTCACAAGATTGGCCCTTAGCCCATAAACATTGCCACTGCGTTAAGCGTTACGACATAAAACAAATACATCTGGCGGGTACTTGCTTTGGAGGGCACCTGGGTGTTCTGAGTGTTTGTGGTGGGTTCCTCTTTCCTGAAGGTAGCGGTTGTGCTTTGAGGCATCCTGGAGAAGTTTGTTGGCATCCCGCTGGTGATGCTGAGGGTCAGGGGGGTGGTGAGCGCTCCCGCCGAGCCCGTCAGGCTGGAGTTCAGCTGGGTGGAATCCTTGATGTAGATGGTGTGCGTGGCTGCTGCTTCCTGGGAGCTGACCTTCCTGGTGGTCAGGTCTTCTGGGTAGAGGAGCAGCGGTCGGTCTGTGCTCGTGAACACTACGGTTTGGCTGGAGGTCGCCAAGCTGGTCACCTCCTTGGCTTTATATTGTTTGTGCATCCTTGTCAGGAGGGTTGGCTGGGTTGCAGCTGGAGAAGTGGCTTTGTCTGCTGCCTTCATCCCCTTGATGGTGAGGCCGGGGTCGGTACCCGTGGGAGCTGCTGGGGTTGGGGTGGCACCCAGCCAAAGCCCGGACTGGTTGGCACAGGGAGCCCCTATGACGCTGGCCGCCGTGGCCTGCACCCACTGCAGCAAGTAGGGGATGTTCTGTTCATCGCTGCAGGACCAGGGGTTGTTATAGAGCGTGACCACTCGCAGCTGGAGGAGCTGGTCGAAGGCTTTGTCGGGAATGAAGGTGAACTTGTTGTTGTGCAGGTAGAGGCTTG
>VZRU01000702.1:56991-91693 GCA_013398155.1 Pedionomus torquatus
AACCAGAAGCCGCCGCAGTAATCAGCAGCAGCTCAGGTGGAATTGATCTTTACATGGGAAGGGTTGCCTGGATGATGCCTTGGAGCATATTTTACAAAGGAAAAAAAGCAAAACCAGCAAAGCTTCTGTTTCAGAAGCACAGTATTTCCCATAAAGAAATGCACTTGCTGCACTGTACCCAGTGTTCAGTGTCACCTGCAGAGCTGCAGGTCTCCTGCCGGCTCCTCCAGGGGTACAGGGAGTCCGGTCCTCACTGGAGCGTCCTACTTTTCTTAAAAATAAACAACCTGATGGGAAAGGCTTGGCTTAAAATCGTGAGACCAAAGGAGCTGCTGATTAAAGAACTGTGGGTTTTTTTTTTTCTTTTTGCCAGTTGGAGCCTTTGTGTAGGTGTTGATGGGCTCTTGGGTCCCTGCACGGTGGGATCCAGGACCAGCAGAGCTGTTGGACTCTGGTGGTGGATAACCTCTAACGTTACTGACAGCACAGCCACAGCACCTGCAGTTGGAGCATTTTTACAGATCCTTACTATTTTTCAGTTACTTGAACTTCTTTAAAAACACTTTAGCATGTGTGTTTCTACAAAATCTAAGAAAATTTGAAGTGAAACTTAAAATAGGAGAAGGAAAAGGTGACTTACCTTGCTGAGGTGGAGTCAGAAGACACTTGGTGTTTCAGATAGTCAGTCCTTTAGCAATGAAATGTCTTCTTGCATACACTTGCTCTTGGGATGGGAAGGAGCATGGCCATAAAGTGAGTAGATGGAGGCAACGCCGGTATTTTTTAAGCAAATCTGTAACTGAAATGACATGTCCTTGACTGTAAGTGGAGAACTCAAACCACAGAGATGACACACTTCCTTTCTGTAACAGCTGTACCGTGACATGGTAGAGGGGGAAAAGCACCAGCTTGCCCAAATTAGCTCTCAGAGCAACAGGAAGTAGTGCAGGGGGGAAAGACCTCCTTTCGGCAGGCAGACAGTCCACGCTGATGGAGTTCATCTCCTCAGTTCCCCGCGCTGGGGGTTCTGCCTCGGGTGTTACCAGGAGCTGTGTCCCAGGGCACTGCCCGAGCCGGGACGCGCTCACAGCCTTTGGGGGCTCTTTCCCCAGGCTGTTCGTTTGCCCTGAAAGGCCCGAGTTGCCCTGAGCTCAAACAGCAGCAGGTGTTTAAAAGTACCATCCGTGTTCATCCGCTACTCTGGAGTTGGATTTTTAATTAATTTTAAGAACTAATTTATTCTTCCTAGGAGAATTTTGTCTGCTCTGCTAATTCCGGGGACTTGGTTTAGGCAAACCACTGTCCGGTCTCATCATTAAACAAGAATAAAAGGTTCTTAATATTTATATATTTCCTGATTTTTTTTCTGGCAGAGTTATTTTGTGGACAGATTCTCAGAGGATGGATCATCCTTAGAAACGTTCTGCCAGGCGTTAGTGTGCTGTGGCGTGTGGCAAATGGAATGGGCTTCACAGCCGTTGAACAGGCTGGTATGAGGATGCGTAATTAGTCTGTGACTTCTGAAACGCATTTATCTTTCCACATATAAAACTAGACACAATTTGAATCTCTAGGGGAGGTTAAAAAGTTAGAGGGACTTAGACTTTTCTTTTAAAAGAAACTCCAAGCTGTTTCCACGTCGCCCAGCTTTGACCCAGCCGATGCACCGTTGCTCTCCAGCAGGGATTTTGTTTTCCTTTTTGGTTGAATGAAGCTCCGTCTGCCTGCAGGTCCCTGGGCTGTGGTGGCTCTCCTGGCCCTTCAGAATGAAGCCGAGTGAAATCCCAAGTCAAGTTCTGGGCAGCAGACTTGGGTGGCACGTGATGAACAGGAGCTTTGATCCTGGGGTTGGATTTTTTAGAGCCACACGACATCGCTCTGGTTTAGTGTCGCGGCAGAACGCCTGATGTGGGTTTAAAACGCGAACCCAACGATGCCCGTCTTCTTCTCTTACAGATTCAAGACTGGTCAGATCAACGGAGATTTACTGATCTACCACGTGCTGCTCACGCTGAAGCCATACTATGCAAAGCCATACGAAATCGTGGTGGACCTCACGCACGCCGGGCCCAGTAATCGCTTTAAAACGGACTTTCTCTCTAAATGGTTTGTAGTTTTTCCAGGCTTCGCTTACGAAAATGTCTCAGCGGTTTTTATTTATAACTGTAACTCTTGGGTCAGAGAATACACCAAATACCACGAAAGGCTCTTGACGGGTTTGAAAGGAAGCAAAAGGCTTATTTTCATAGACTCTCCAGGGAAGCTGGCGGAGCACATCGAACACGACCAGCAGAAGCTCCCAGCAGCTACCTTGGCTTTGGAGGAGGACTTGAAAGTATTTCACAATGCTCTCAAACTGGCTCACAAAGACACCAAAGTTTCTATTAAAGTAAGTCCTTTCAGTGCAATTCCTAGTCAATCATTGTATTTTTAAAAGGATTTTAATATGATTGTAGTGTCTCTTAATTCTCCTGTCTTGAGAAATGGCAATGTATTAGTATGCCTCTTCAGGAAGTATAAAATTTCATATGTTTATCTTAATAAAATTGGAAGTGTCAGCCTTTTCTGCCTCTGTATTGTGGCAGCAGGTGCTGAACCACTTCTCTGTTCTCTTTGTAAGGTCGGGTCGACGGCTGTGCAGGTGACATCAGCAGAGCGCACGAGAGTCCTGGGGCAGACGGTGTTTCTGAATGACATATACTACGCCTCTGAAATCGAGGAAATATGTCTCGTTGATGAGAACCAGTTCACCTTGACCATCGCCAACCAAGGCACGCCGCTCACCTTCATGCACCAGGAGTGCGAAGCCATCGTGAGGTCCATCATTCACATCCGGACGCGGTGGGAGCTGTCGCAGCCAGACTCCATCCCCCAACACACCAAAATCCGCCCGAAGGACGTCCCCGGGACGCTCCTCAACATCGCGCTGCTCAACCTGGGCAGCTCGGACCCCAGTCTGCGGTACAGACCGTTCCAATTGATACCAGCTTCGCTCAAAAATGTCAGTTCTTTCCAAGGTGTTCATAGGGTTAGAGAATCCTCCTTGAACAAAACAGTCTTTCTTTCACCACAGCTTTATAAAATGTATTTCGTAAGGTAAAAGAGGTTTTCTGTAGGTGAAGACAGACAGTCAGGGTAGCTGGAGGTGTGCAGGGAGCTCCATCTCTCTTTACAAGGAGAAATACTCTGCTTTGCAGTGCATGTTTGTGAGGTACATTTGATTTTCACGTGTTGAGTTTGCTGTTCAGTCCCCTGGGAGCCCAAGCTCCAGGAGCTGCTCCCGGCAGGAAGGTCTCCTCCTGGGTGCTGCTCCTCCTGGGTGCTCCCAGCGCTGGGAAATACTCAGTGTTTCCTGGAACTGGCGGCTTTTCTGGGGAGTCCAGTACGGAGTCCTTCAAGCGTGCTCTTTAACTTCACCAGGAATTATTTAAAGGAAGCAGGGGAGTAATTTCCACGCCTCTAAGGCAAACATTATCCCTGAATCCTACCTGCTGCAGGGAGAAAGTTGAGGATTTAGATGGAATCTCTTGGTTGATTTGATTTTTGAAATGTCCGTTCTGCTGCTGTGATGCCTTGGTGGGATGTGTGTATTTTCAAATGTACAAGAAAACTGTTACAAGTCCCGTTGCTTGCTCTGTTGCAGGTCTGCTGCCTATAACCTCCTCTGTGCCTTAACCTGTACCTTTAATTTAAAGATTGAGGGGCAGTTGCTGGAAACTTCAGGTCTGTGTATTCCTGCCAACAACACGCTATTTATTGTATCTATTAGTAAGACTCTTGCAGCCAACGAACCGCACCTCACCTTGGAGTTCCTGGAGGAGTGTATCTCTGGATTTAGCAAATCTAGTAAGTAATTACGCTTGTGCTCCTTAACACAAACCGGGAATTTGAGCTGATTTCAGCTGGCAGCTGTCTGGCTTAGCCAGTTAAGCTTCCTCGTGTTACTGAGTCACAATCGGTTTGACTTGCAAGTGCTTCTTTAGAGCCATTTTAGCTATTTTCAAGATTATCCATTTATACCTGTTTCTTAAGAATCGGGTTGTGTAATCCACAAACTGGAACAGCATCTGCTGGAGCAAACCCATCGCTTTCCGTTTGCATGTGCTCTTTCCTTTCTGATGGAGTAGATTTGGAAAAAAAAAAAAAAAAGCCAAAGGCAATGGCCTTTAAAACTTTCAAATGAATGTGAAAGCAAGTTTTTAACTAGACATCTCATCTGTTTGGAGGATTAAGATCCATCTGAGAGACCCCAATACAGATTTGTTTCCATAACTGTTGCTGGTTTCATGCAGTGGGTCCGTTGCACAGATCTCTCTCAGGCTGGTTCTGGTTCTGCCGGAGCAGAGAACAAAAATCAAAATTTGAGGTCCGTGATGGCGAAGCTTTGGGCTCCAGCAGATGCATGAGCGGAGGAGCTGCAGGGTTCTTTAACCATCAGAATTAATCTCCTCAGGTGGATGGTCTCAGTTGTAAACCTGCTTCCACTGCGCTGCTTTTGTCATCCTCCTTTTCCAGACATAACGCAGCTCTGCCGGCGCTGCTGGAAGCTGTTCAGAATGCCTTCCCCAGGTTAAGAAGACATTCTCTTCCGTAGTCCCACCTCCTATGAACGTACACATCTCTCTGTCCCGTCTCCTAATAAGATATGAACGTGTCATCATCTCTGTGCCAGGTTCCTGCAGACGCCGCTGGGCTGTCACTGTCGGAGTGTTTCATTTGAAGCTGATCTGTTGCCCGGCGTTATTTGCTCAGTGATAGTCATTATTTTAGAACAATAAACTGAGAAGTGCTCACAAGTCGTTATTTACTTACAAATAGAGACCGGTGCTGATGCTGGGTTACGAGGTGAATTTTTATTTCAGGTATTGAACTGAAACACCTTTGTCTGGAGTACATGACTCCCTGGCTCTCCAATCTGGTCCGGTTCTGTAAACACAACGACGATGCCAAGCGCCAGCGCGTCACTGCTATCCTCGATAAGCTTATAACCATGACAATAAATGAAAAACAGATGTATCCTTCCATTCAAGCCAAGATCTGGGGAAGTCTGGGACAGGTAGGAATTCTGCGTAATTTGTCGCAGTTTGTCTATAAGCAGATTATGGAGTTTTTAACCAGTCAAGTGTTAATGCAGAGGAAGAAAAGTAATCCTGACGTGACCCCAGAGCATCGGCTGTGTGGGCAGCGGCAAATCCTTCTGAGGCTTCCATTCTAGAAAAATACTGCATAAAATCATTCATGAGCTCTGGCCTCTAGGACGTAGCTGACCCAGAATCTCAAACAATTTTCATAATATGATGAGAGCTGAGTTTGAGCCGATGCTGCAGTGGCGTCAGTCACACCCGGCACGTTGCGCTTGGACACATTTGAATCTTACCTGCGTACATTAAATGTCTTTTTGTAGGTGCGTGAGAAAAATCTTGGTTTACTTATAGCTGTACTCAGGTGTGGCTACTGATCTGAGCAAAATATTTGACAGGCAAGACTCTGCTTATTTCATGGAAGTATATTTTTTTCCCTTTCCTTCAAATCCAGTTTCTTACTGGGGCCAACATTTGATAAATGGTTGTACTTTAAATCGGTGTGAGAACCTAACAAATGGAAAACAAAAATAATGGAAACCAAATTGTAGTTTCTTCAGAGTTCTGAAGCAGTTTGATTTGGAGTCAAACCAGATGGAATTAATCTATTAATATTTCTAATTTTTACGTTGACCTTTTGTCCAGCAGGATCACAAATCCCTAAAACCGGTGCTTCTGTTGATGGTAGTTACGCATCTTTGACTAAAAACCAAACGATTGCTTATTTAAAAGGTGGTTTACTGTGGAAAACTGGGGTTCATCTGCCTGATAAAAAAGGATTTTTCTTTTCTCTGACAGATAACAGATCTCCTTGACGTCGTGCTGGACAGTTTCATCAAAACCAGTGCCACGGGGGGCTTGGGCTCCATAAAGGCTGAGGTGATGGCAGACACAGCGGTAGCTCTTGCTTCTGGAAATGTCAAATTGGTGTCGAGCAAAGTGAGTTCCCTCTTTACCTTAATTTCCTTTTATGTAATAGTTTCAGGGTGACACTGAGGTGCTTTCTGATAATTCAGGACAGGCAATAATGCCAAACCCACGATAAAACAGGTTCTAAGCAGTAGAATAATTCCAGCGTCTTACTGAAGTTTTGAGCTGTGCCCTTCGTTTGGGTGAAACGAGTCGGTTGTTCTCCTTCCAGGTGATCGGAAGGATGTGTAAAATCATCGACAAGACCTGTCTGTCCCCAACCCCTACGCTGGAGCAGCACCTGATGTGGGACGACATTGCCATTCTGGCCCGTTACATGCTGATGCTCTCCTTCAACAACTCCCTGGACGTGGCCGCCCACCTCCCCTACCTCTTCCACGTGGTTACTTTACTGGTGGCCACTGGTCCCCTTTCTCTGCGAGCTTCCACTCACGGGCTCGTCATCAACATCATCCACTCTCTTTGCACTTGTTCACAGCTTCACTTCAGCGGTAAGAGGGTTTTTTCAGACGTTGAATTAAGCTGATTGCTCCTTAGGTTGTTTAAGAAACATTAGAGTTGCCTTTCTCTCTCTAAACTCTTCTGAGAGTCTGAAAGTACCGTGTTCAGGTTGTACACAAATCAGAGCGGGGAGGTGATCTGCAACAAGTACGGAGGTAAAAAAGGACTGTCTGGTTTAGAGCAGGTGCGTGATGAAAATCGTTTGTGTGACGAGTGTAGAAAAAGAGAAGAAGGTAAGTGCCTGGAAGTTCCTGTAACGCAGAGAAGGGAGAAAGTACGTCTGTGCTAAAACGGGCTGATGTGCATCTTTGGAAGGGTTGCATAATGTGGTAACAAACATATCAATTACATAAGGGAATTGTGAAGCCGTGCTGCTAAAACAGGTATTTTTGCATTCTGCCATGTGCTGGCAGCCCTAAAATAATTGGCATTAGCAAATACACAGCTGGCATCTCTTACCACAGGAGCACAGCATAAAACCAGGGTAGATTTTGGGCAGAAAAAAAATTAAAAGTTTATGTAATCTTGTCTTTTTTTTAAAGGATGTGAAAGCTCATTTTATATCTCTGTATATCAACAGCGTGAGTGTGTGAGTGGACACACACACACACACGTATTCGTGTAGAGAAGGTGGTTGCTCTGGTGCACAGAGAAAAAGGCAGCCCTTCCTCTTCAGACACTGAGTCTGAGTACACTGAAATGAACGGGAAGTTCAGGATTATAAAAATGTGCAGTGCTGTAGCAGGGCCGTCGCTTTCTTCTCATTTAAGTGGCTTTTTTCACTTTGGTGCCAGAGCCAAAAGTGGAATTTGGTTGTGGTTTGAACTTCCAGTGCCACCGGTGTTGGACGGCAGGAGCCCTCCAGGTTGCCATTTGCGGAACCAGGTCTCACAGAACCAACCACCTTCACACAAGATTCTTTCTGCCTGATTTTAGAGTGGATCTTCCCAGAGGCAGCCCCCAGTGGTTCATGCAGCACCCGCCCCTGGGGCATCCTCTGGGGAAACAGCAGAGCAAAGAGTGTTGGAATGTGCAGAGTCACTTTATAGGAGGATCATCTGCTTTTGTACTCACAGGAGGGTTGAGCCTCACAGTGTTGAAAATATGGATTGAATCTCAGTGGTTTAATATGTAAAAATTTCTTCAACAGAGGAGACCAAGCAAGTTTTAAGGCTGAGCTTGACCGAGTTCTCTCTGCCCAAGTTTTATCTGCTGTTTGGGATCAGCAAAGTGAAATCGGCCGCGGTCATCGCCTTCCGATCCAGCTACCGAGACAGGTCCTTCTCACCCGGGTCCTACGAGAGGGAGACGTTTGCGCTGACTTCCCTGGAGACCGTCACCGAAGCTTTGCTGGAGATCATGGAGGTACGTGGCTCCAGGCGAAGGAAACGGCTCTGCTCGCGCGTCCCGCGGGCAGGAGTGCAGTGAGAGGTACCTCCTGTGATGGGGTAATCAGTAATTAACCGACTGCTGACAACTGAAATAACAGCACATTCTCAATTTTATAAAGACTTTTTTTTAATGTTACATGTATTCAACAATATAATTCTTTTTAGGCTTGTATGAGGGATATTCCAACGTGCAAGTGGCTGGACCAGTGGACAGAACTAGCTCAAAAGTATGTTGTGGATCTCAAAACGTGCCCCCTGCCCCCAGTGGGCTCCAGTCAGAATCCCCACTTCCCGCACAGCCCCTTTGCCGTGTGTTTGTTCAATGCAGTGTTCTCTGTTTCTTCACAGGTTTGCATTCCAGTATAACCCATCCCTGCAGCCGCGAGCGCTTGTTGTCTTTGGCTGTATAAGTAAACGCGTGTCTCATGGACAAATAAAACAAATAATCCGCATTCTTAGCAAGGTAACAGGCCCGTACACCTTAATGACGTGGTGGCAATTAGCTTCTTCAGCGCTGTTACTGCTGGAGTAACCATAGTTTCGGATACTGAGTTTAAGGTTGGAGACACTGAGGTTGATCCAGACGGCGGCATTTCAGTAAATGCAAAATTTTCTGTTGAGGCGTTTGGCTGCGTGCCCACGATGGACAGCTTCTGCTTTTTTAAAAGGAAGTTAATGACTAAAAGTGTTAGAATTAAATACAGTAAAGAGCGGGGCGTTTGTATAAGAAAACTTTGAAACAGACTTGCCTCGCTTGGAAACGGTGTTCCATGTTTTCTAAAGAGAGTTGTGTTCCACAGCAAGCAGCAGTGTGCTAAAAGTGTTTCTTTTAAGCATTTTGTTAGAGTTTTATGGAGGCATACTTGAGCTGAAGAACATCTGAAGATGCTGTCCTGTAATTCTTGCCCCTGTCCTGCACCTTTACATTCTGCCACGCCTCGTCCAATTGCTTTCAGCAATACACGTATCATTTCTGTGTAATCTCCATTTGGAAAAGTCCCTGGGAATTGGTTTAAAATGAGCTCAAGCTTTGTAAACTAATGAGAGCAACAATTATTGTTTAGAGCTTTGATCTTCTTTTTGCAAAATCTAATTATGGTTGTACTTTACTCTTTTTTTGTTGTTTTTTCTTGCCAAAAGGGACTTGAGAGCTGTTTAAAAGGCCCTGATAATTACAATAGCCAAGTTCTGATAGAAGCTACGGTCATAGCCCTCACCAAGCTGCAGCCTCTCCTCAATAAGGTAAACAACTGGATTTTTAGAGTAAGCAGATTTTGTAAATGAAAATTATAATTATGGGTATAATCGCAAAAATACAAGTGAGTGTTGTGGTATCTGAAGTTCACGCTCCGCTGCTGTGAGTCACGCTCGAAAGTGCTCCATATGGGGAACATCAGATGTTTGTACGTGGGACGACGGTGCTTTAGAATGTTCTGCTTCCTCAAAGTGGGCCAGAGCGAAACGGGCGCAGGCTGTGCCACGGCCCCTCGTCCTTCTGGCCTACAGACTCTCAGTCTGGGCTTTCAAATGTTTGAGAGCCGACCCGAGCTTTCCAGATCGCGGCTTGTAATAACTGTTCCTCTTACCCGACTAGGGATCAGCTGGCCATTGGTGTGGCACTTCTGTGTCCGTTACTTGATCAACACACCAATGGCTGGGCCATTAATGAAGAGCCTCGTATCCTTACTTTTAGCAAATGAAACCTGTTCCTTGGATCACAGAATGGTTAGAGTTGGAAGGGACCTTCAAGATCATCCAGTTCCAACCCCCCTGCCCTGGGCAGGGACACCTCCCACCACCCCAGGTCCCTCCAAGCCCCATCCAGCCTGGCCTTGAACCCCTCCAGGGATTCCAGAAAGATCTGCTGCTTAAGAGCTGCAGAATCTGTAGAGCGCCAGCTCTTCGGTGTGCTTTTCTGATTTGGAGAAGGAATTGCCTGGCCAGTTGCCTGTGCAGAATCGTGATCCGTGTTCAACATTTCAGCTCTCCAGTCCAAAAGACTTGTTTCTGCTCCGCCTGGCGTAGGGTGATACGAGTCTGATGGTTTTGTGAGCAAGGGAAGGAGTATGAGAGAGGAGTGGCTTTGGGGCAGGTGAAAGGCTTGAAATTCACTTGCTTTCTGCTGTTGAGCTGCGCAGTGCGTTGGGAGCACAGGCTTGTGTGTCCGTCTGTCCCGGTGGAACGGGGTTGGCGAGGACAGAACCTGCTGCAGGAAGGACAGGGATGCGTCGGTCTTGCTTGTCTTGGACCCACAGGAGCTGCCTTAGAAGTGAAGTTGTGGCTTCTCCTTTCCCTTCCAGGACTCCCCTATGCACAAAGCCCTCTTCTGGGTGGCCATGGCCGTGCTGCAGCTCGATGAAGTCAACCTCTACTCGGCCGGTACGGCCCTGCTGGAGCAGAACCTGCACACCCTGGACAGCCTGCGCGTCTTCAACGACAAGGTAAGCGCTGGCCACCGGTGGTGACTGACCCGTGGCTCATGGAAGCCGTTACAGCTGGTACAAAAGGAAATTTCCTTGTCCTCACGGGCAGCGGTGAAGCAGCTGCAGCTGGAATTGGCATTAGACATTGTTTCCCTTGCACAATATCAATAGTAAAATGAATCCATAGAGGTGGACTCGTGTTAATCTGTTCTAAACAAACAGAAGCGTATCGATGTGTTCTGATCGAGGGCATATTTGCTGTTGTCATGGAAACTCTTAAAATGGCTTTTTTGTTGCTATTTTTTGGAAAAAAAAAACCACAAAACAAGTTGAGATGTGATGAGTAACTTTCGGTGAGGTGCTCCTGTGTTTTATTTTGCCGGGTCAGAGCCCAGAGGAGGTGTTCATGGAGATCAGGAGGCCGCTGGAGTGGCACTGCAAGCAGATGGACCATTTTGTCGGCCTGAATTTCAACTCCAACTTTAACTTTGCGCTGGTGGGACACCTCCTGAAAGGTAAGGACACGCCTGGGGTCTCACTTCAGGTGAACACTCCTCATTCAGAAATGAAAACAAGCCCAAGGATGTTAACTGACTTTGGATCACAAAGTAGATGCAGGATTAAAGAGACTTTGTCTAAAAGGCTTTGCCGGGTTCCCCACAGCCGCGGTCTCGACGTCTTCCTCCTGCTGCGCTGCGTTTGCCTGTGCTCAGGCTCGCTGCTTCGTGTAGATTGAGTTGGGAGATGATATAATACGTGCACAGACGAGGGAGATGATCTGACTTCAGGAGGGAGGGGCTGAAAAAATTACTCTTGTACGTGCGGGTTCTGTTGGCGTGGAGCTCCCTTACCTGGAGTTTCCTGAGAACGTGCTGAAAGACATTGAGAAATATTCTCAAAATATTAATGCTTCATAAATATGTGTTAAAATTAAATAGAGGATTTGGGTTTCTTAACCTCGTTTCTTAGGGTACAGGCATCCTTCTCCCACCACTGTGGCAAGGACAGTGAGGATTTTGCACACACTACTCGCCCTGGTCAACAAACACAGGAACTGTGACAAGTTTGAGGTGAACACGCAGAGCGTGGCTTACCTTGCAGGTAACACCTAACGAACCCACCCTCGCTTGAACCTGTGCTCGCTGAGAGGAGGGAGTTACTGCGGGGATTCTTACGGTTTTGGGTTGATAAAATTGTAGCAACCTAAAGGAAGCTTGTAACTGGAGATGGAGAAGGCTGTGGGCAAGGCTGGGGTGCATCAGGGAAGGGTTTTTGTGGGCTGAACGATGTGAGAACCGACTGCAACGGGGAAAGCTCTTCAGGGAGGCTGAAGGGATTTTGGTTTAAGTGCGTCTCTTAGAACACTGACATTTCTAGTGGTCCAGAAATAGAAACTGTGACCACGTGAGGGCAAATGTCTAAATCATGTCATTGTAACTGGGTGGGGAATAGAATTCTTTTTAAATGGGCTATGTTTCAAGCGGTACATTTCAGTAAGATGTCATTACAGCTCTGTGGTTTGCTTTATGCAAAGTAAAATAATGAAATTGATAGAATATTGCTTGTGTTCTTCCATGTATTCCTACTGCGGAAAACTTACGTGAGCTTTCTTGGAATTTTTAGCTTTGCTGACAGTGTCTGAGGAAGTTCGAAGCCGCTGCAGCCTAAAGCACAGGAAGTCTCTCTTGTTGACAGACGTTTCGATGGAAAACGTTCCTATGGATACATATCCCATACATCACAGTGACACTAGCTATAGGTTGGTTGTCTTGACTTGAGCGACGTTACCCAAAGTTCGGTGTCTGTTTACTCTAGTGAGTCATCCATAGTGGCGGATTGAACACGAACCCGCATCTGTAAAGGCAAATTCCTGCTCTGTCAGTGGTTCCAGAGCAACGTGCTACTGAGCCTGGGATCAGGAGTCAGAGAAATTGGAGTATTGAATCCCCAGGGATCTGATTTTGTGATCCATGAGGCTATTTCAGAGCTTAACTGCTTTGGAGGTTCTTAAACTCTTTGCTTACCTCTTTCTATGGGACCTAATTTCACCTCACTTTTCATTTATATTTTAGAATAAAGTTTTGATTGTCCTTTTAAGAGCTTTAAGGCTTATTTTAAGTAATCACTTGGTCCGTGTCATTGCAAAATGGTGACACCTTGTAGCCCGTCTCTGAGCAGGCAGCGGGATAAGCCAGGGAGTCACCCGGGAAGGGACCTGGAGCTGGTTTCTCTCAAAGGGAGCGCTTGACTCGGTAGCCGTCTTCTTAGCATCCAGCTGGAGCAGCTGATGATTAAATACCTTTCACCCTGCCCTGTAGGCTGATTTGCTTGTGTTCCTTTTGTTGCTTTATTTTTTTCTCTCTTGACCATTACATGCGGATCAATCAGATTGTTAGTTTTCAGTAGCTCAGACATTTTTGCAAGTAATTACCATTGCTTAATCGATATTTTGGGGAGATGAACCTGTTGGGAAAGATGGGCTTGTTAAAGGGTTGTGTGGCTAGTTGAAAAATTTATGCCTAAATGTGCACAGTTGAAAAGATTTTCATAATTTAATTTCTCTGCACTTTCAGGACACTAAAGGAAAACCAACCCTGGTCATCACCAAAGGGGTCAGACAGACACCTGGCTGCCAGTTACCCGACAGTGGGACAGATAAGCCCTCGAACACGAAAATCCATGAGTTTGGATATGGGGCAGCCTTCACAAGCCAACACTAAAAAGCTTCTAGGTTATTAAGATAACTACTTTACTTACTTGTCTGAAGATTACCTCAGGAAGTGTTACTGGAGAAAAAAATATGTTTATTTTGACTTGAAGTGCTTATTCCCGATTCAGAGGAGTATCTGCAGTTTGTACAAAGTGTAGATTCGAGAACGCTGTAGCGCTGACTCGGGGACTAACGCGGTTCTTGTGGCTGCGAAGCGAGAGCGATGCTCAGAATGTGCATGTTGAAAGGAAGAAAAAAAAGATATTGCAGAGCCCAGAGAGTCCTAGTGCCAGTTTTCTGCCGCCAGCCCTCTTCCGACAGGACAGAGCAGCCGAGTGCTTCAGCTCAGCTGCTGTACTGGGTGTTGTCTCTGATGCTAAAAAAGACGAGCCCAAAACATTCTAGACGTTTTGGAAGCAATCTGATTTTATTCATGGCTTCTCGGTACGCGGTGGTTACAGTGTCTTAACGTCAGAGAAGGGAGCCGAGTCGTGCGGTTCCCCTTTGACGTTCCCTGGGGCAGATGGAAGAGGAGGGGCACTTCTTTCATTGCAGTCCTCTTACTGCTTCCTTTCCAGTAATCACACATTTTGGCATGTTTATTCGGTGTGATGTGATACCAGGAAACCATAGCATGCCCACAGCTCACATACTCGGATAAATCGCATGCTTTCCTCATACGTATCGTGAAGCATTTTGGAAACTGTGATGGAGAGCGGCATGGTGTGATCGTATTTTCTCTGCCATCCCTGAAAAAGGGGAAAACGTCCCCAGATTCCTGTCAGTTCGGTGTAAACAGAAGAGTAGCTTGGCCAGAAAATCAGAAATACTTAGAATACGGATTTAGGTTTGATGTTTTTAATTTCCTGATAAATTGTTTTTAGGTACAAGGAAAAGTTTTGACCATTTGATATCGGACACAAAGGCTCCTAAAAGGCAAGACATGGAATCTGGAATCACAACGCCTCCCAAAATGAGGAGAGTAGCCGAAAATGATTATGAAATGGGTGAGAAACAGGACTAACCTTCTAAGAATAATACGAGTTATAAACGCTTTGTATGTATATACAAAGGATTCTTTCTAAATTCGATGTTTATTTGCCTAGGTTACTGCAAGGTAAGGGAGAAATACCTTTCTTAACGGTGGCTTCTGGAGAGCAGAGTCTTCGCTGTCGCTGGCACCTGAGGCCCTAGTTAGAGTGACTCAGTTTGGAGGCACAGAATAAGTGGCAGCTGTAAAGAACCCTATAGAGGAATGAAATGAAATAAATAAGATTTGGCCTTTTATAAGATCATAAGCCCTAGCTGCAAATTCCTGCAGGAGATGGAACGTGACCTTAATGCCTAGAATGCCTCTCTTCATCTTCTCCCACATCTGCTTCCTGTGCCCCCACCCCAATTGCAATGCAAGACCAGGGTCCTTCTCTCATACCCGCCGTCGGTCGGCTCCTGACCCTCTAATGGTCCTCGCCACCCCTGGGCCTGTATTTCACCAAAGAGAAATTGGGGTTATTGTTGACCATCTGATAGTGCATCCCATGGAACGGTCTATGCTGCTGGTATTACGGCGTAGTTGTTGCTTTTCTACTTTCTGGAAAGGCTGGTGAACTCCGCAGTTTGCCTGTGACTGCATTAGTCGTGCCAGAGCTGGTTCTGGTTTGGTTTGGGTTTATTTCGCTTTGGATGAGTTGCTCTGTTTTGTTTTTTTTTCCCCTGGCAGAAACTCAGCGAATATCACCGCAGCAACACCCACACCTTCGAAAAGTTTCTGTTTCTGAGTCAAATGTCCTCCTCGATGAAGAAGTTCTGACCGACCCAAAAATCCAAGCGCTGCTGCTTACGGTTCTTGTAAGCGTCTTTCTGTGTCTTGTCATTGACGTTCCTTCATCTTCCAAAGCGGCGTCCGTGTCCTCCCGGTGTTTCTGACTGCACATGGCTCAGAACCGCCGTGCCGAGCTCTGTTCTTCTGTTGCCGTCCTTCAGACTTCCTAGAAATCATGTTTTGAAATGGATTTAAATGCTCTCTGGGAGCAGAGTTTTCGTTGTTCTGCACTGTTTTGCAGAATGTGGCCAACAATTGTGCCATTTTCTGGCAGATTTTTATCACAAACTAATTTTATATAATAGAGTAATATATATAATATATAATTCAGTATTATACTTCAGAAGTTTAATAGTGAAAAGTGTTGGAATCAGAGCGTAACTCGGTTTAGATGTTGGCTGAGGAGTAACAGGCACAGGGTGGCCGTGCTTCCTTCAGCCGTACCAGTACAGTCTCCTGTCCTGGTAGAATTCAAAAAGACTCAGTTGCTCAGTTTTGGCAAAAACTGGCTTTTTTTTTTTTCCAAAGTAGAAGCTCTTTATTACCAGCCTTTTTTATCTTTTTCTACATGCACACAAAATACCTTTATTCCAAAGAGGATGTGTGTTAGTCTTCTGTAATGCTGCTTTCTGCTACTCAGAAATCATAAAGCCTTAAACTACCCCAACAGATAAAGCCTATGCTCACTCGGCTCAATTAAAGCGTGCTAATTGAACGCTTTGTGTTACGACAGGCGACCTTAGTGAAGTACACTACTGATGAGTTTGACCAGCGGATCCTGTATGAGTATTTAGCAGAAGCCAGTGTTGTCTTCCCAAAGGTCTTTCCTGTCGTGTAAGTATCTAAAACGCCGGCGCTTGGAGTATCTAGAAGTATGTCGTGTAAATATCTAAAATTCTGTGCTTGGCCCTTCCTTGAAGAGCTCTCTGGGCCGGTACAAGCTCCTTTTGGGTTGCCAGCTGTACCCTCTCCATGGCTCGTCCATACAAATGTCTGTAGCAATTGGAGTCGTCCTTCTCCCCGGTGCCAAATGGTGATAACGTTCTTGGCTGTATTTCTGTCACCTGTCAGTTAAAAGTCAATATATGACAGGAAAACGATCAGAAATTACCATGAGTACACTTCTAAAACTGACCTGTGCGTGATTTAGAAAAGATGCTGCCTTTTTCTTGCTTTATGAAGTGCTGGTGGAAGCCCAGACAAGTCCTGTGAGTTCCTGAGCTCCACGTAACTGGCATTTGTATTAAACCCCCCCCATGAGTGAGTTCCGAGAGGGAGAGCTCCGACGGGACAGTGCCCCCCACAAACTGTAAAAGCTGCTTTGAAATTCCAGCTCTGACGTGTACAGAAATCCAGTGAATAATTTTTTAGTTGAAAATAATTAAAATATTTGCAATTTAAAGTGCTGGGTAAATGCTTCAGCGGTTTATATTGTTAGTACAATCCTTGGAAGGTTACTCATCGTAAGAGCTCTCGCTGAAAATACACAGGAATTGCTTTCTG
This sequence comes from Pedionomus torquatus, assembly GCA_013398155.1. Classification (NCBI taxonomy): domain Eukaryota; kingdom Metazoa; phylum Chordata; class Aves; order Charadriiformes; family Pedionomidae; genus Pedionomus; species Pedionomus torquatus. Next base: position 73,353 of record VZRU01000702.1, read on the forward strand.
CTTCTAAAATCACGATGAGATTTTAAAAATCCCACCTTAACTGCAGTTTGCTGAAGTCTGTTGAGAAGCACACATTTATTTTATTTCCTCAACAAAATGTAAGCCTTTTCTCTTGTCCTCAGGCATAATTTATTGGATTCCAAGATCAATACTCTTCTGTCGCTGTGCCAGGATCCAAATTTGTTGAATCCAATTCATGGGATTGTTCAGAGCGTGGTCTACCATGAGGAGTCTCCACCCCAGTACCAAACTTCCTATCTACAGAGTAAATATTGCTCCGTTTTTTTTAAAAAACCTGCTGTATTTTAAGTTAGACGTTCTGCTTTCAGAATTATTGCAGCCTAAGGAGTTGTCGGCCAGGCTGGCGCGGAATCTCTCCAGCTCCATAAATCCTAGTGAAAATAAGAGTTTGTGTATTAAAAATCCACCTACTGACATGAATATTCACGTGCTTGCGGTGGTATCACACCATCTACACGCGGACAAAGATGATGTTGAAGCTCAGTGTTGTGTTTCCACTAACCAGTTGAAAGAAATACAAACCATGAAGGGTGGGGAGAAATGCTGAGTTTTCAGTTCCTGTTGCAAGTTAGGAGTTGCTTTAATTATTGCCAAATTCCATGCAGCGATGGTTGGGTTTCCGTGCCCGAGGCTCCAGCCCTGGGACACTCGGACACTTACAATGTAAATATTGTTTTAAGGTCCTTAACGAAAAACTTCCCAGGCAGCTCCGTAAGAAACAGTTGAGAAAAACCTGAATATTGACAGAAATGTTAAACTGCGACGTGTGTCCACGTGCTGAATTGACCCTCTAAGACAGCAACAAGACTTTCTTGTTTGACGGTTCTGAGATGTTGAGGTTTTTACAACGTACGCATTTGTTATACGTATTAAAATGCCTTCATTTTACATTATACGGGGTTTGGACAAAATTTAGCGTTGCATCTCCAAATCAAAATAGTTGATTTCCGTGCCTGAGGTGAGGTCCCGTGTCTGCTGTCTGGTTGTTTCCTGCGGATGGAGAGCTGGGCTGTTGTAACGTTCCATTTGTCGTTGTAGGTTTTGGCTTCAATGGGTTATGGAGGTTTGCCGGCCCCTTCTCGAAGGTAAGAACAGTACGATAGAGAAGTTCACGAGGGTTTTGCCTGCATTTCTGGACAAGGCGCGTTGTGGCTCCAACGTGCAGATAAAGGACAAGACGTGGAGTTTATGAGAAAGTCAGTAATATAAGGGTCACTTTTAGAGCTAGATCAGTGGTGGTTGAGTGAGTTCTGAGGAAAAGCTTCTGTGGACAGGGCAGTAGAAAGAGAAGAACCGATTTTTAAACGTTTTCCTCCCCGTCACCCCCAGCAAACACAAATCCCAGACTACGCTGAGCTCATAGTGAAGTTTCTCGATGCCTTGATTGACACGTATTTGCCTGGAATTGATGAGGAAACCAGTGAAGAATCTCTCCTGACGCCCACGTCTCCGTATCCTCCCGCCGTGCAGAGCCAGCTGAGCATCACCGCCAACCTCAACCTCTCCAATTCCATGACCTCGCTCGCGACTTCCCAGCACTCCCCAGGTCAGTACCTGCTCCGGGACCACAGCGGGGAGGGAAATGCACTGAAGTTACTGGTTCTGTAGCCCAATGACTCAGTCTTGTCTCTCTGGGTGTTTGTGCATCAGGCATCATTGCATTCTCGAGTGCAGTGGATATTGACCTGTTGACTGAGCTGTCACACTGGTGTTTGGGGTGTTGGATTTTGTCAAGCTCAAAAGCTGACTCCCTAGTCGTGAATCACAGAGGAGATGGCATCGAGTGCCTCAGAACCAACAACGGCTGCATCTTCATGTGGAACATGTGCCACCCTGCAGTCTTGAAAAGTAATAAAAGCCTAAGCATGATACTTTTGCAAGGAGAACAGTATCTCTCTGGGCACTGCAAGGCAGCACACTTTAGGAAAAATAGCCCAGACCTGCGCTGCGGCAGAGCGTGTCCGGGCTGACTCCCTTTCTGTGGACTTGAGGATTTAATTTTATAGGAAAGGTGGCATCAGCCAGTGCTCAGACTCTGCCTGGAAAAGGAGATGTGTTCCTGGAGGTCCATGGGGTCAGCTCAGAGACTGCCCTGCCAGGAATCTGCTGGGGAGGAAAGGGAGGCCTCCCAGAAAAGAACAGCTGTGGATAAAACCGCTGAATTCCTTCCGCCTCGGGAAGAGGAGGATTGCAGGGAGATGCACAGGTTAAATTTAACAGCGTGGGTTTTCAGGGGGAAAAATGAAAAAGAGAGTGAAAATTATTCAGTATTGCAGATGAAGCATAAGCTAAAGGAAATTAAATATTGGAAGGAAATGGAATTTATGTCAGAGGAATCTGCATGAAGACTCTTCCTGAAGTGATTTTGGATTAGTGTCTCATCTCTTGAGGAAGTTCTTTACTTCTCTGTGTCATAAAAATGATAATGTGTGATACTTCTTAAATGATGATTTAACTATTGCAGTTCTGAACACTCAAGTCAATCAACCTTTTGTTTCTGCTTCATTTCTAACCTCGATGGGAGGCCAGAAACCACTTGGATTTAGGTATAATATTGACAGAAGTGGTTTGGTTTTTTCCACTCTCTTGTTTACTGGGTTCTGCTCACCCCAAGATAAGCTCCGCTTGGCTGTACTTGGCTTAATTAAAAAAATCTGGTCGTCCTGATTGTGGCTGTGCTCGGAGAGGCCGTGCGTGCTCTTGTGCAGCACGGTGGGTACGGCCGAGGCACAGCCTGCTGGCGGTGAGAGGGCTCTGACTCAGTTACTGGGGAAGAGTAATTTAGCATTTTATTTCCCACAGTGAAAGGTGATCCCAGCTTGCTTTCATCCAGTGGGAGAAGCCAACTTAAATTGTTTAAATCTGGGGAGAATCCCCTTCTTGAGATACTGATGCTCTGGAGTTGTGTTCCGAGATGCCTGTCTAAATATACTCAGAACAGGACTTGCTTTCCAGTTTCCTGCCAATTCAGGGTGATGTGTTACATTAAATAGTGTTGGCCCAAGTGAGAAGAGAAAGCGTGAAGCGTGTTTTCCACAGGTGTTTCCCTGCTCTCTGGTACTTTATTAATAGTATTTTTAGCCTAAAGGAGCCGGTTGTGGCCATTGTTTCCTGCCCGAGGAGAAGCGAGAGCGTTGGCCCCCAAGGGACCCGCTGCTGCCGGCCTGGGGTCTTGTAATGAGAAGGGGAAACGGTTGAGTTTGAAGAAGTTTTAGAGACTGCTCGTTTACTTAACGTTTTGCAAAGTGCTCTGAAGACAGAGTGCAGCCACGGTGTGGTGTTGCCACGCCGTTCATCCCGTCTGTAGAAATATTTCTGTGTAAGGGCTCCTCACAGACCGCAGGCACGGGTGGCAGACAAGGTTAAGGAAAAGGAAAGTGCTCTGATAGGAACTTTCTTATTTAATATACAGCCAAGAATTATCGGTGATATTAGAACAGGGAGAAAGATAAAGGGAAAAAATATAGACCTTGCAGTGGGTGTGAAAGCCTGGTCCGTTACGGGCAGCATCTGTCCCTCTAGGATGTGGTGTCGGTGGCAGCTCAGCAGTTCTTCTTGCAAGGATGAAGGGACGACGCAGCACTGGGTCCTCTATTAGCAAAAATAGCGTTTTGCAATATAAACGTCTTCCTTCTGCCTCACTTTCTATTCCTTCTGCCTTTGTTAGCGAAGAGGAAGGAATTAATCCAGCTCGTCAAAAAATTCTTTCAAGTGTTCTGCCAACAGATGGCTTTTGTCAATGGCTGGTTGAGAACCCGTCTCCACAAAGGGAGCCAGGAACCCGCTCAGGGCACCAGTGAGTCCGTCCCAGTGTGTTTGTGATGCTCTGTGCATGGTTTGCTTGGAAATTAAATTTTAGAAGACCGATAGGAAGGCCAGGAGATCACTAACGGCTCTGTTTCTGTGTAACCAGACCGGAGGCATCTTTACGAAGAGTCAGCCTCGGTGTTTCAGCCGCTGTGCAACAGCCTCCCGTGGCTGCTGCTTTACTAAGCCCGGTGCTCAGTGGATGATCTCGGTGGTGTTTTCCCATCATCTCCTACAGTTTGTTAGTGTCTTGCCTGGTGCCTTGAGCGTTCTCGCTTCATTCTGGCAATCTGAATACAGAGATCTGGGGGTTGATGGGGGCATCTCCGCCTTTCTCAAACTGTGGATCAGGCCACAGCACGGAGCGTCTCGGTTTGCTCCTTCATCCCATGTTTATCACGTTGCTCCACTTCAATCAACGCACGGTTTCACTAGTTCAGACTGGCAGGTTAACCAGCGCAGCTTTGCATAAAACATGCTTTGCTTTTTAAGCTGTTTAATTGCATTAAAAATGTAATTGGTCTTCTGGCACTGTCTACAGCTCCGTAGCTGCATACATGAATTTTGCGTGCTCGTTAGCTGTGTGTGACGTTGTCATTGCTCTACACGCTGACACTGTAGAGCCGAGAGCGAGGGAGAAAGCTGGGAAAGACCAAATATCTGCCAAGGTAAAAAACGTTGGGAAAAGAATTATAGAATATAAGGGTGGGCCACAGGATTTATTGAAAGAGCAGGGCAGCTGTGGGACTGATGAGGGCTGCAGGTCTGTCATGCGCTTACTCTGATTTGAGAACTGCTGAGCAAGAAACCCAAACCCTTAGCAGCGCTGAGTTACTTCATCCCACTGAGTTAAAGAAGCAGGTTCAGTCAAGTGAGTTTTTCCTTACGGTTAATCTATCAAGTTGCAGATACATGAAAGCATCTTTCCTTGCATCTGGAAACAGCCGGGCGAGATCATTGTTTGTAAATGTTTTGTCTGTTACCGTCTCTTCTCCTTTCCCTTCCCTTCCCCTTCTCATGGCCATTATTCACTGACCTTTTTTCTTTCATTCTGTGTTGGTGAAGCGTCTCTGCCTTGCTCTAAATCTGCAGTTTTCATGCAGCTTCCTCATCAAGGTACATTCTACTTTCATATTTGCACGAAATACGCTTGGTCTGCTTTAGGGTCGGGCTTGTGGCATGAGGATCCTGACCCTTTGACACGGGAATGGCTTCGGTGTAAGAGCTAAAGCTGTTGCTTTTCTGGTGTGATGCTCGTAATACCTGGTGATAGAGCAGAGCAGGAAAGCAAGTCGGTCACGTCCTTAAGGAGAAGATAAATGTGGTGCTAGAGAAGTGAACGGAATGTGAAATGACGCTGCTGCAGTTATTAAGCTAAAACAAACAACTGTTTCGTGTGAGCGCTGCAGGTTCACAGGAACTCGGCGTTAACTCCAGTTACACACCAGCGGAAAACAGGCGCGAGTTGTTGGGGGTGAAGCTCGGGGAAGTGGGTGCTCTGATTTCTGCTTCTGTACGGAGCCGTAAGGAAAAGCTGGGGTAGTTTTTTCGCCCGCACCCCTGGGTGGGTCCCTCTTCTCGGGGGAGGCTGCGTGTCTGTCAGCTCAGCCCACACGAGAAGGGGAAGGACGAGGGACCCTGCAGCCACCTTCTGGCCGGAGTTTTGAAGTTGCCCCCGTGCGTGTGTGAATGAGGAGTGCATTCTGTTAACGGCAGGGAGAGTGACAGGAACAGGACAGAACCGTGGGAGATGTCATTTAGAGCAGCAGGATTTCGTTCTAACCTTTTTATTCACTCTCAGACATCCTGATTTTTGCTGCTGATTGTACTTTTTAGCCTTCTGCATAAAACCACCTTCCTGCTCTTCGTTCCCATGCTGCACGTGTCCCGCAAGCGTTGAGTGTTGCTAAACACGTCGTGCTCATTTCGGTGCAGAGATGTGACAGCTACACTGAGATACTGCTGCAGGAATGATGAACTCTCAGTAGCGTCAGCGTAACAGTAATCGTTGATTGGAAGCATGTCTGCATTACAGAGGAGGCTCTGCTTTTCTCCCTTCAAGTTACTGTGTCCAAAGCTGAGAGCGTCACAGCTGATAACCCAAGGCTTTCATGTGCTCTCATCCCCTCAGCATGAAGTTTACGCTAAAACAGTTCCCTTTTGAGGTTTGTTTGATGTCATTCTTTTAGCAAAACACAGTGGAGTTACCTTGTCCTCAGAGAACATCCAAAGCCGCTCACGGCAGCACCTGCTCTCGGGTGTAAATCCGGTCTGGTTTCATCCGCAGCCTCCGGTGGAGCTGAACTTCTGCACGAGCGGCTCTGGGAAAGACTTCCAGACTCACCCGCTCTGCGGTGCCTCTTGATGTCCTGCTTAGGAAAGCCTTTCTTTAGTTGTCCTCATTGAAAGTTAATTGTTGATTTTTTTATTATTATTTTTTCTATTTTTACTCTGAATTTTGCAGGGTTTAAATGATGATAATTGGTGTCTGCACTTTGACACTTGACTCCTCAAGCGGGTGCCTGCACGAGGTGGGCGCTCTGCTGTCGGCCAGAGGAGCCTCCTCTTCCTCCCGGCAGCGACAGCCCTCCCAGCGCTGATTTTTACTGACCTTTATTTGTGAGCCAAGATCCAGCGCTGAGGGGAGGTTTAGGCACTTGAATACGCACGAATCAAGAAGCAAGAATCGGCCTCTGCCGTTGCGGTGGAGCTCTGCAGGTTCAGGCGCTCCTGACCCTGCCCTCCCCCTGCTTAACGGCAGTTGACTTCTGGCTGGAGGAAGCCCCTCGGATCGGACAGGACAGTCTGTCAGTTCTGCCTCCTGGAGAACGCAAAAGCCAGAAGAGACTTGAGTCAAACCCTCGTTTGCTCAGTCTGCTCAAAACTAGAGTCGGAAAGGGCTTTGCGGCCTGGGGGACTTGCCTCTTGTGTTTTCAGTGTGTCCAGATCCTGGCACAAATGCTTTGTGCGTGGAGGGGAACCCTTCATCCCCCGTGTGAATGTTTCTGTACGCTGTTTCCCATATTAAATAAAAATCCTGCTCTGTTTTAAGAGCTGAGGAGGTGAACTCAGTGCACGGGTCATACCCTGTCTATTCTCATACCGTGGTAGGAAAGCAGCCCAGATGGAGGCGGATCAGCCCGAGTCCGCAGGCTGAAGTATTTTGTCTTTTATTGCTGGAGACAGATTAATCTAACATCAAATTCAGTCTGCAACTTCAAGGGGGGGTGGGGGAAGATCATTTGAACGACTCCTGTTGCAACAGGATGCGCCGAGTGTGGGTGAGCGCCCAGAGCCCCGCGAGAGGCACTGCACGGCAGCGGCTGGAGCTGTTCTAGCCGGTCCAGGCTTCCGCTGAACACGGGGTCACGCATCTGATCCTGAAAACATTCTTTTCCATACTACAGCGTGCAGTGCCACAGCTCTCCTGGATTTGTCATTTGTGTGATGTCATCCACAGTGAGACTGTATGACGCTGGGCTAAGGCAGTGTACTGGGCCTGGCTGGGAAGAGTTAATTTCCGTCAGAGCAGCTGGGATGGGGCCGTGCTTGGGGCACAGACGGTGCTGGGCAGGAACCACTGGGCCTGGGGGACAGCGGGGGACAGGGGGCTGGAGGGGCCCAGCTCACAGCCAGCGAGCCATCGCCTTTGCATCACCTGTTTTGGTTTGCTTTTTTCTTCTTCCGCTGATCCCTCACTTACTAGACAATTTTTTAATCTTTAACCTCAAGTTTTCTTGCTTTTCACTCTCCTCCCCTCTGCTGTCCCACTGGGCGAGCGGCTGAGTGGTGCTCACCTGCCTACTGGGGCTGAGCTGCTACCCGTAATATTTGGGGTTTTTTAAAGACATCACGATCAGGTTCTGCAGCGCTTTCCCGGGCAGGCGGCTGGTTTGTGTTGCCAAAGGCTGTTTTGAATGAGCCGCCACGTGTCAGCATGGCAAAACTCAGTGGCATTTGGACCATGAGCTCCGCTGTCCCTCCAGAGTGGTGACACCAGTGCGGGAGGTCACTGACATCTCCCAGACCCGGAGGCACCGTCGTTCTTTGCTGCAATGTCCGGCACAGGGGCCGGCGCGCTCCCTGGGGTGTCTGCAGAGAAAGCTGTCCTTACAGCGCGGGGTGAGAGGATGCGCCCAGCAGCGAGGTTTAACCCTGGTCCTTGTGTCTCCCCAGGGATCGACAAGGAGAACGTGGAGCTCTCGCCCACCGCCGGACACTCCAACAGCGGGAGGATGCGCCACGGCTCCGCAAGCCAAGTGCAAAAGCAGCGAAGCGCTGGCAGTTTCAAACGTCACAGCATCAAAAAGATGGTGTGACTGGTTCTTTTTAATCTTTTTTTTTTTTTCTTTTTTTTTTTTTTTCCTTGGAGACTGACTGACACTCTCGGGCCCCTCGCTAAGGGCCCCCACCGGTTGTGATGCTGCACTTAATTTTTAAAGTTCCCATCCTGTCAGCCGTGTTGCCAGATGATCAACTCTTGAAACATTGCCTGAATTTTAATGCCTTCGTTTCTTTCCTTCTGTTTTTGGTTTAAGCCAGTGTTTCAGAACCGCTCACGCAGATCCTGAGGGACTTTGTAGCCGAAGGAGGTGTGGAGTTCTGTAACGCTGCAGAACCGTATCTTGTCCAAACACGAAAGCCATTTCCCGTAGACAGTTCTCCCTTGCTTCTGTCACCTGCCTTGTTTGTGTCTTCTCTAAAGGAAAGTGTTAATCCTTAATCCTGTTTGCACACTTCTCAAGGTAGTGGCTTTACGAGCCGGGGAAAGTTACTCTAATCCTGGTTTTAATTCAAACCTGTAAGATTTTTAGCTGTGGACTTTTTTTTACCGTATTTAAAAGAACCTTCAGATAGCCACAGTTCACTGAGATTAGCCAGAAGCAGTGGGTTAGATTAAATTTCTAGTAATTAGCAATAAATTTGAGAGGACAAGGAGGCTGCATGAGTCTCTCATTCCCCAGACCATAGTTTCACCGACCTGGACTGTACATGGACCAGACTGGACAAACTGGCTTTTTTTCCAAAGCAATTTTTTTTTTTTTTGCTCTACTTTAACTGCACTAAAAAGGTCGAATAGTGGAAAAGGAAATCATCAAGAACTGACTATTATGCTGTCGTTGTAGCAGTGTTGAAAATCTCTTGCTTCTTTCTTCCATTTAGCATCTACTTTAGTTCTGCCCTTCCCAACAACATGCACCTTCGAGAAATTCCTGGCAGAAAACCCCTGGGGCGCGGAGGGGGGGGTGAGTGAATGAACACCCAGCACTGGGAGCTGGTGTTTGGCAAAGCTGCTTTTGTGCTGCCCGAGCAGTGATAGAGAAACAGTAATGTTTGCTTAAGGTACATGAATTTAAAAATAACTGACACTGTGTCGAATCCAGGTTACGTTTGAATATTTGCAGTGCAATTCTTGGTATCAGTACAGACGTCTGCCGTCAGAGCTGTCCTGCAGAACTTCCAGGGGGGGTTTGGGAGGGTTTGTATGGGGGGGGCTACACAAAACTGAAACTGTTCTCACTGTGAAATGCTTGCCAGCTGCAGTCGTGTGTCAGCAACGGGCAACCGGGAGGACGTGCTGCTTTGTTGGTGGTGGAGGGTGCCCTGGGTGCTCCAGGAGCTGCGGGTGCCCGGGGTGCTGCGAGCAGCAAGATCAAGAAGAGGGGCCATCAGCCGGCGCTCGTCTGAGGGCTGAGTAGATCTCCTGCTGCAGAACAGCTAAACTTCCCAGTTTTCAGATCCCTGTTATATGTTAGAAACTAACAACCTGTAAGTGGCTTTAAAGGAAAAAAGAAAACAAAGTATATATATATCTCCACTCCATGAAATAAACCCCTCTAGTGCAATTTTGTTAGTGGCTTTCAGTAAATCAAACTCCACAGCTAAATTATTAGAGAATGGTACAATTAAGTGTTCGGATTTTATTGATATAGCACATAATTCTCATGTATCCACACAGTAACAATGTAACATTTCTGTAAATAAAAATACCTTTATTGTATTGATTCATAAAATAACAATTTAATTTCTTTTAATTTGTTTACAGTCCTGGAAAAACTATGAACACAAACGTAATATGCAAATAGATTGCCAAAACGAGAGGAAAACTTAGAATTAGCCGTTTTGAAATAGATGTGTTGGAAAATGCTAAAAGACTTGTGCAATTGACCAGATTTCTGTGCTCTGGGTGGATTAGGAGCTGCAGGAGAGGCGTGGGCACTGACCTGTGGTGAGGGTAGATCTGCCGGTCGGAGCAGAGCGGTGTCTGACGCTTGGGAGCCGCTGGTTTAAAACCCTTCTCATCTCGTCTGTGGCGTCGCCAAGAGCCACCTCCAGCGCCGCTGCCGCTGTGCGCTTGGCCCTGCCGAATGAAGCTCATTCCAGCCCTTCCTGGTTTTGCTGAAGACAATGAATTCCAGAAGCCTGAAGATCTGCAGGCAGGAGGAAGAAAGAATCTCTTAAAGGTAACCGGCTGTTTGTTAGAAAAACGCAGCTTTCGGTTGTTTCTCCTACGAGCAGATTTTCTTTAAACAGACACAGCAATTCCAGATGAACTGCCGCATCGGTTTTGTTCGGACTGGGTCCGTTTGAGAGCAACTCTTTCGATATTTTGCATTGCGGATCATAAAAAGTGTCCCTGGTTTAACATTAATGTATTACTTGAAATTCACGTAATATGAAATCAAAATGGACAGTGATTAAAATCGTCGTGTGAGAACTAGAACTACTCCGGGCTCTCAGTCCCAGCCGAAAACGCTGATCTCTTCGTAAAGTAAGTCAACAAAATTTAATTTATTCTATTTCCTGGAAGGAAGGGGAGTCATTTAATGTTTTCACTGCGTGGTTCGGTGAAAAGGACCCAAACCTTAGAGCAGGGGTGTCAAACACGTTCGGTCACAGGGGCTGGGTTTCGGTGTAATTACAGCCGATGGCCAAGGTTTAATTCAGGGTCATGTGCGCCCCGACACACAGGAACGTTACCTCCCAGGAGTGGGGAAGCCTGTGCTGAGATCAAGGAGGGAAAACATGGCCTTTCTTTAATGATTAAACTTCTATCAGTAATTAGTTGCTCAGTGCCTTACTGTCACGTTCATCACTCGGCCTGCTCCCTGTAACAGCCGGTGCTGTTACTTTGCCTTTTTATTTTGTTTCTCGCATCCTCTGTATTTGTTCCTTTCTCCCCTTTTGAATATTTTGAATATTCTCCCCCTGCTCTGTTTGGTTCCCCCGAGCACCGCTCTCACCCCAGCCCAGCCGCTTCCCTCCCCTCCTCGTGCCGTGGCCGCGATGGGCAGTCGGGTGGTGCTGGTGAGGATGCGGGATGGAAACCTGATTTAACGAGGGGGAGACAGATCTCGGAGCTCCGACCTTGGCTGGCTGTCGAGGCAGCCTGCAGGCCGCCGGGCCGTGGCTGCTGCGGGGGCTACCGCAGCCGTGGCGCCTGCCTGCTTTGAAACAAAAACTGAAAGAGTCAGAAAAACCTGACTTTGGACATGTGGACCATACAAGTACATCTTGGGGACTGTACGTTTGACACCCCTGTTTTAGAACACGTTACCCATTACGCACTAACTACAGTTAAGTACTGTAAAGACGATTAACGTTTTGTTTGTGTTTGTATTTTCCCTGACTTAAAAATAATTCAGTAGTATTTGAATAGTGCATAACCTACCTGTTAATTATGCCAATGTTTCTGCTTTAATGTGCATGAGGTTTCCAAGAACAGGAAACATTTCAAATAAGTATTGTGGACTGAGCACCTGGGAGCGTTCCAGGGCTCTATTCCTAACTGGGTTGTAGGTTTTAGGGCTTTTTCTGTTTCATTCTGGGGTTGATTTTTGTTTGGTTTCTTTTCTTTTTGTTTCTCAAACGTAACGAAGCACGTCTTATTGTTATGCAACAAACTTACCACAGAAAGTCACTTTTAGTGTTGGTCCCTCGATTTTTTTTTTTAATGCAGTATATTCACCTGTAAATAGTTTTTGTGTAAAATTTGACAGAAAAGTATATTTACTACACTGTAAATACATGTGACAATATATTGTATTATTTTGCTTTTTTTGTAAAGCAGTTAGTTGCTGTATATGTATAACATAAAATTTGATTATTCTAGTGTTAGTAACTGTTAACTACTACTACTCCTCCCTGCTGTTGCGTTACGGTCATTTAAAGAACCCCCAATGCTGTGTACTATAAACTTCCCCTGTGTATGATAGCTTACTATTTCCATTCGGGCCTCAACTCTGAAAATGTTTCCTCGGTCCACGATCCTGTTCATATCGTGAGCAAGTGTGCGAGAGCCGGCGAGCGCCTGGCTGCCTCCAGCGCAGTTGGTACCTGCAGGTAAAAATGCTAGAAGCCTGGTTTCAGATAATTGTTGTTCGCCCCATTCTCCCCTCATGTATGTACTTTCCCTTTTTTTTTTTTTTTTTTCTTTTTTTTTTGAAGTAAAATGTAAATTCAACCTGCCTTGAGTTGTTTGAAGGTCATTCACTTGTGCTGCGGGACGAAGTTGGTGTATTCTGAAATCCTTCCTGTGTTTCTCGCGCTGTTGAGATTTGGAGGGTTCCTTTGGGTCCGGACCAAGGGCCGTATCGTGGCGGGTGCCGGATCCAGCTTGAGTCTCGGGCCTGAAAACCCCCTTTCTGTAGGGAAAATCAGAAACAAGTTGAAATCCAGTGTCTGGGATTTGTCTTTCAGGAACGTGGTGCTTCTCTGGGTGCGTGTGAGACCTCGCCCAGTTGTAAGTAGTGGCAAAACTGATTGCCTGTGGACAACTGAGGACAGAATTTGGACAGAATAAAGCCCATTGTCATGAATTCCATGTCACTCCAATAAGATTATCATAATTTAATAATAAATCAGAATATTTCTTTTTAAAATGTAAATTTAATATTTTAATAAAACAGCTGCTTGGTCTTTAAAGAACATTTCAGTATAATTTGTCTATTTGAGCTTTTCTAGCTTAGAAGCTTGAAGTTTCAGCTGTCAGGCGACTTTTATGACAAATGATTAATCAAATCTATTTTTCTTTTAGGGGAATATATTACTTTCCTATTAAAAATGTATAAGTACTTATATTCTGGCTTTGTGAACCGTAAAAGGATGTAAAAACACATTAAAGCGTAACTGCATTGACTTCTTTTGAGACATCTTATTGTTCCTCACGCCGGACACAGCACGGGGCCTGCTCAGCCGGGAGCAGCCAGCCGCGGGCACAGGGCCAGGGCACTCACGGCCACGCTCTGCCCCCAGCAGCGGCTGCGGGAGTGGAAAAGCAGCAGAATTGTTAAATTTCAGGAGCACGCTTTCTTTAGAGGAAACGTTAATTAATCCTAAATCAGAACGAGCGCAGAGATGTTTTGTGAACAACGCGTGCGCAGTCGCTGCTGCTAAAAATGTTATTTTTAAAGTTCTTCTTTTGGACAGTTGAGCTTCCACAAAATAGAGTGTGGCCACAGCGAGGGAACGAAAGGAGAAAGAATTTTATTTTAGTGATGTCTTTATGTAGTTGAAAAAACTATGCTTAGGGAAAAAATTGCACCCTTGTGCAACTGTGGAAAGCGGTTCTCTCTTAGGAAATAGCTTCAAAATCCCTGCCCAGTTGACGCTGCTAACGTACTTTACAAAGGAAATAAAATAAGGAAAGTAAAAAAAATTCCTAAATGTCTTGATATGGGGGTATAAATTCCGAAGGTGACCACGCTGTCACACGGTCACTGCTGCTCCCGTGACAGAAACACCCACTTGCATGAGGTGGGTTGAAAGCTGGGCCCTTACATCCCCCAGGGGACTGGATTCTGCCGCACGTTGGTGACTTTTGCCGTCGTCAGATGCTTTTTATTTTTCTACACAAACACAGGCCCCTCAGGCCCATCTGTACAGGAAAGGTGGACAGAACCTAAATAGTTATAATGGGATTAAATCACGCAGTGTCTCAGGACTAAAGGCAACCTCTCGTAGCCACGAGGAGCGCTACAGACCCTGCCAGTTCAAAGCAAGGCTGGGTCTTTCCCACCTCCCAAGTTCATGATTTAGGGGTGTGAATCCTTCGTGTCTTGGAACACTGGTTTCTTCTGTTGACTGCTGCTAAGTTTAACAAGCTCTCAAATGAAAATAAATCCCACAGGTGTGTGGGTGGAAAGCGTACAATGACATCTCCCGTGCTGTGGCTTGTTCGAACAAGTACAGGGTTCTTCTTCAAAGCGGTAATGAAAAAAAAGTCTGATGACTGCATCTTCAGGGCTATTCAAATGATAGTGCTATAAATAGTGATGAGTAACTAACTATGTACAAGAAAAATCTCACTGAACTATTAAATTGTATTCTTTTTTTCTCATAGCATACTGTCCTTCTGAAAAACTAGAAATATCTGTTTTGCTGCTTCTCCCCCCAGTCAGTGTTAATTAGAGAAGTCTGCTCGGGAGACCCGGCTGCTCAGCAGAACACCGAGGACAAGCCAAAGAAGCGGTGATCCAGCCCCGCACGGCCTGCGACGACGCAGGTAAACAAAGAATGGTCTGGAAGAGCTGGATCGGGGACAGGCCTGACCGGGAGCGAGTTTTCCAAGCTCTGGGTTATTGACTCTGCTCCCTCCAGCTACTTATGTTTAAGATACAAGATGCCAGGCGGAGGGGGCAGCGGGTGCCTCTGCCTCACCTGCTCCAGGCTCCACTCCCTTTGCCTTCTGTGAAGTTCCTCCACTTGCTGTCTTCCCCAGCTCCTCGCAGTATCAGCCCACGGGGGTTTTTTTTCCTCCCTTTTTTTGGCAATTCCCTTTACTAACTGCCGCCCACCCTGGAGCTCACTGCGAGGCAGCCCTTCTCGTTTCTGAGCGGCCTGGAGCAGTTAGTGTGGCATCAGGCAAGTTTATAAAAAAGAGGCTTTTGGCTCTCCTCGCAGTGGGAGCACACGCGCAAAGAAGGTGCACTGGAAAGTTGTGCGAAGTGAGAGAGACCCACCCAGCTGCCCACAAAGGGCATGACTGAACACGGGCCAGAGACGGCACGGGAACGGTGGCCCCGAGCCCAGGAGGAGGCTGGTTCTGAGCAAGGCAAAACACACAGAGGCCCCACAACACAAGCACAAGCCAGGCCTCTGGGGCGGCGGAGGCAGCACCAAAACAAGGCAAGGAATCTCTGCACTTGCTCGAAACACTGAGCACTCAGGGACCACAGAGCAAAGGCTGCCCGTGTGCCACCGAGTCCTGCCGTACGGTGTGTTACTCACGTGAGGAGATGCCCACAGAAAGGGGAGACGAGGCCATTGCCAGCTCCGTGTGCTCTGTCCTTCCCAAGGCTGCACTGGAGCGTCTTCTCCAGGGCTGACTCTCTTCTGCTCTCCCTCCTGCCAAGCTCATCCTTGTCTGTAACTCCTGGTCTCACAGAGTTCCTCACAGAGGGAAAAATTACTGCTACCCCTGCAGCAGCGCAAACACAGCTGAGGAATTCCGGCACAGGGGCGGGCCGGGCTCTTGGAAGCCATGCGGCCTCTGGCCCCAGCTCTGCCCTGGCCACGGAGCGGGACGCTGGCAGCACGACGCAGCCCTCGCTGCTGACGAAAGCGACAGCAGAGAGCAGTTACAGAGAGAGCAAACCAGGCTGAGCACAAGGAAGCTGCTGTAGCACTGCGAGGACCGGATCAAACGCTCCGCAAAGCAATTCGGCAAGTTGGCTTTCATTTTCTAGTTCTGTTTGAGATGTTAATGGGCGTACCTGTAATTTACAACAAAGGCCCATTAAAAAAAGGCACAAATAAATTGGCCTCCGGGATGCTGACATACTTTACCTGTTCTTTTCAGATTTTCAGTAATTCTTTTACTTACTGTGCTGCAAATTTTTCTTGCCAGGAACATTTGTTTGCTTTTTAAATCATGAGAATGGAACTAGCAGGCTTGAAAGCTGTTCCCCACTCATGAAAAATTCAGACACAAACTAATTCTGTAAGAACGTGGCTTGTCAGACACAAACAGTTCATCATTCTGTTAGCAGCGATTGTCTTATTTGACATCAGTAGCATTTTATTATTACTCAACAGAATACCTTTTTCTTTTCACTGCAGTAAAGCTTATAGGCTTTGCTGTAAGAGCTCAGCTATGCCCTGCACACAGAGCAAGAGACTGGTTTTGTCCCAAGATCTTAAAATGTTTGTAGTCACCGTGTGTGTCTGAGACAGGCTGGCTCTGTCACCTTCGATAAATCTCGTAACCTCTTACAATCAGGCACCATAAACGCCTGAATTGCCCAACTGTAAGAGTCAAGGGTGGCCGCCAGTTGGTGGACTTCTTAACAGAAAAGCTTCTGAGATCTTCAGATTAAAGACATTAAAAGGGCAAAGTCCTAACACTGCTGTATTTTTTTTTTGGCTTTATGCGTGGCACAATTTGAAGTCTTTGAACAGCTATTTATTATTAATTTCTGATTGCTCTAAATAAAAAGACTGAGGCTACTCAGGATCTTTTTACAGAAAAACACTTACACAAATCAGTAATTTAGGAAGGCCAATCCTGCTCAAACACAATTCCACGATTTTTCCAAGTTACTCTTTTACACCCTCTAATGTACTAACTGCTGGCTGCATACATGTGTAAATAAACAACTGAGGCGGCGTAACTCCAGCCAGCCTGGTTGGTTAGGCCAATAAAGCAGCCCTGCTGTCCCGCTGTTAAGGTGTTTACAACAGAAAATTTCCTGCATCATTACACAGCGTAGAGCACGCCGATTACAGCCAGGCAGGCTCACAGGGACAGAAAAGGCTCTGCAGAAAGAAACACTTGGTTACTGGGAAAAGGAAGAAGGCTAATTTTGGAGTCATCTACAACTATATGAAAAGGAAGATCAGGCTTTCACAGCTTGTAAGCAGACTCAGGGTCTCCTCTGCTGCTGCAGCTCCCGCTGGTTACCACCAGGAATTACTCAGGTTTGTAGTCTCACCTATTGCTCTGCTCCCCCGCTACCTTTTCTTTCCCCAAAGCACACTTGCACAAGCCACCTCTCCCTGGCCTATTTCTTCCCTCCAACTTTGCCTCTTAGTTTCCAAAAGATAAAAAAAAAGCAGCCTTGATTGTTCCATTGGGAAATCCAGAGCCATCTCTGTTACCACAAAGGTCCAGTGGCAAACCAAAAGGAGTTTCCTCTCTGTTCCACACAGCGCAGAACCAAATCCTGAAAAAGTGCAGGTACAGCAGTGTCCCGGGGGCCACCCCAGTGCCCTCTGATTCGTGGAAGAAGTGACTACAGCACCTGGCCGCACAGGATGGTGAAGCACCCAGAAAAAGCGGACTCCTGTGTCTGTGCCTTTCCATACAACTGGGCTGGACTATGCGGGAGAGAGGATACACCACTCCCAAACTGCCCTTCCCACACAGACCCAGCGTGAAGGCCAAACTCCTCCCCGCACCGGGTATTACTATGTTATTAACACAGAAATTAACAATGATCCCCATAAAGGTCAGTACAGAATTTTTCCCAAGGCTGCTTCTCCGATTGCTCCAGCCACTCCCCATATCCTTTTCCTCTTCCATACCAGTCTGCTCTGCGAACTGCCAAGCTCCTTAGAATAACTATTTCCCACAGTCTCCTCCAAGTGACTTGCCCAGAGCTGTCCTGAAAGCTGCTGTAAAACAGGCCCCAGTGCCCCAAAGGGCACTCCAGCGCCAGCAGCGCCGAGCCACGCTGTCCTGCTGTGCATCCTCCCCGAGCCCTCAGAGATTCCTTGGGACGCAGAAATCATTTACACACTGTGCTTTAAGGATGCAAAAACCCCTGGGGGGGGAATGTCACAAGTGTTTCACAATAAAATGGAAAGAAAAGCCTCGGTTAATTCCAACTTTGCGCTACTGCAGCTAAGCAGTAACTCTGCCGGAACGCAGATGTTCTCGTTGTGGTTCAGCCTTGGCAGACGGCAGCTCCAGTCCCACGCTGCCGTAGCTGCAAGCTAACGCGTTTGCTCACTGTCTAAAGTTTCATCACCAGCGAGGCACTTGGGAGCATTTGTCTAAGATTTCGGGCAGGGTGTAGGTTCCCCTCTTCTGCTCGCTGGAAGCCAGCCGCGTCTGGCGGCCTTAGGAGACGAGAGCTTTGGCTCCGGGGCTGAGGGGAGCCCAGCCACCCCAGCAGAGAACGGGGCTGAGCAGCTGGAGAGGGTGCTCGGGCGCAGTCTGTAAGCGCTGTGAGAAGAAAGAGGAGCAAAGAGCCAGTGCTGAGCCCTTTGAAGTGAATCAGACACTCAAGGCCGGGCCGAAGCGGAAGGCAGAGCAGGTCCTGCCAGCAGAGAAGGCAGGTTGTGGCCTCAGCGGAGCCCCGGGGCCAAACGCCGCGACGGGGCNCGGCCGGGCGCTGGGGATGAGGGACACCACAGGAGCCGGCCCAGCCGCCACCGCGACCAGGGCCGACCAGGGCCAGCACCTCTCCTCTCCGCTCGCCTCACACGGCCACCGAATACCCGCGAGTGTTGGGGCGAGGAAGGCGGTGGCAAAGGCCGGGCTCCCTCCCTCCGCCGCGGCGATGGCGGGC
>VZRU01000702.1:92165-113597 GCA_013398155.1 Pedionomus torquatus
GGGGGGGCTCCGGGGTCTCGGCGGTTCTGAGCCGTCACGGCGCTTCCCGGTGTCTCTCCCGGGGTGTTGAAGGGGGCTCCTTCCCACTGCGAACCCGCCTGCGGCCGCCCGGGGCAGGGGGACACGAGTGCTGCAGGCTTGGTGGGAAAGGGGAAGGATGCCCCGTGCTGCGCTCGCTTGTGCCGAGGTAATAGCGCACTAAAACTGTCATTAGCGAACCTCTCCGATGTCGCAGCGACTTTCCACTTGTTCGCGAGACAGCGTGGAGTATAATCGGGAGCAAAGGAGTCAAATTATATTGCCGCCGAGGAGTAATGTTTTGGTAGCCTCGCTCTCCTGGAAGAATCCTGTTGTTTGATTATTTCTTTTTCCTTTTTCCCCCTCCTTAAAGTGTGTAAGATCTGAGTTACTCGTGTTCCACAATTGGCAACTTGATCTGTGTCTGGCCAAATTCTTTATTACAGCCAGTAAGTTATACCATGGAGCAAGGAACACAGAATGAGTAGCTGTCACCAGTAAGGGCATCCGTTGCCTGGAAGAGTAAGAAACAGCAACAAAAGCTGCATTTGGGCTCAGTCCGGCTGTTATGGGGGAGTCTGGGGCTGTGGTAATTGTGCCTTTCTGTGTTTGCAGGGTCATGAGCTGCGGTGGCCAGGCCGGCGGTTGTGCTAGCACCTGCTGAGCGTTATCGGAGCCTCTGTGGACTTTGTCTCAGGTGAAAGGAAATTGCTTGTTGCCAGGGAAAAGTAGTAGCAAGAGATGGTAACTTTACTTTCCTCCTGTTTGCTCTGTGCCTGTGAATGATCTACTGAGCTCCAGCCCCGTGCGCGTGTGGCGCAGCCAAGGAGGAGCACGTGGCGTGTTGGAGCGTGTGCTTGGAGGTACGGCTTTCGTGTGGTGGCACATGGACCAGAGCTGTCAGAGCAACCAAGCTGAGCTCGTTCCTCTGCCGGGGGTCACCGTGTGACCCAGTTCGAGTCGTTTTGGCCTCCTTGCTCTTTAATGAGCTCCCTGGGTGAGATACTGTGCAGGTGTCCCTGAGCTGCTGTACCTCTTGTCTGGTGATCTCAACCTTCCTGTGGTTCTGCAAAAGGCTGGTGCAGCTTTACTGCCTGTGCCTTGATGCCACGGTTTAGTTCTTGATTACTTGGTTTGCTTGCCTGCGCTGTCTAGTGCGCTGACAGAAATTACAGCCTTTTAGTAAGTTAAAAGGAGCAAGAAGCCTGTAGAACTTGAGTTGTGCTGGAAGCTTGAAGCCACCTTCTTATTACATCTCTTGTTGTCCTGATACCCCTTCTCTCACAGTCCCTTGGCTTCTGTTTCAGTGTCTCCTTGAGCTCTCAAAGGACTTTTAAAAGCTCTGCTGGGGGATTTAGGCAGATGACTCTGTCTCTTGTACAACAGGGCTGCAGGTTGTTTGCTCTCCAAAATGCATTAAATGGTATTAGTTTGGAGGGTTTGCAGGGGTGGTGTTGCAGGAACCCTGTTGTTGTGTGTTCTGGGAGCTGCTTCTTACTTAGGTGTGCTCTCCTTAGTCGCACTGAGGTTAGATACCTGTCCCAGGAACCAAATTCCTTCTCAAATGTCTCTGGAGATACTTTGGAGTACTAATACTGAAAATCACCAAATGCCTAGAAAGCCTTGGCTTTAACCTAGACATTCCACCAATGTCTGAAATTAAACTACAAGGATTCCCCTCTCCACCCGGGGTGCGAGAGGAAGGTTCCTGTGGCTCAGATCCACCACGGTACCTGCGTTCCCACTTCCTGCAATTTCTCTTGGGATTTAACAGTGAGAGGAGCTTGTCTGAGGATTGCAGCCAGAGCGGTTGAGAGCCAGAAGCAGTTCGTTGCTGCACCGAGACTCCCGTGTTCATTTTGAAAACATTGCAGGCTGGCTTTGGGGGTGTTTGGGAGCAAGTATGCTTTTGCCGCAGTAGAGTTATCTGAAGAGCAGAACGCTTTAAAAGCAACATACCCCACTTATCTGTGGCTCTCGTCTTTCATGTGCCCTTAACTAATGTGAAAAATTTATTTAAGGTATTTCTAGTGTCTGTGGAGACTGTAATATGATCAAGGCTGGTATCCCAGGTGCCCTTAGCAACATCTAGAAGTAATAAAAACATTAACCAAACCATTAATCACTCTTTTTTAATGCTTCAGATGTAATGACTAGCCTTCTTTAAATCCTGATTTCTAACTGCAGTGCTTCTGTGGAACTCTCAATGCAAATGGCTGGTTAAACTTTATGCAGTGATGATTAACTTCAGGCAGCCGCTTTCAGGTACTTGGAAGAAGCTGCTTTATTCAGCAGGCGCTTCATATTTCCTGGAAATGAGGGCTGTTGAGTTTGCTTCTCATGGGGGTTGCTGAAGGTGGTATGTTTGCATGTTACTTGCTGCTTTTGCAAATTACCTGTCTTCAGCTGTTTCACTGTTTCGGTTTGGTTTGGTTTGGTTTGTTTTTATCGTCCACTACTGGACTCTGTTTAACTTTGCTGCTCCTGCATTTTGTACCCTGGCTGGATGCTGATGCTGAATTTATGGGCCCTGTATGTTACTGTGAGTGGAGTTGAATATTTCATGAAAGATCATGTAAAATCATTCTTCAGCAAACAAATCACTGCAGACCTGAAGAGGTCCTGATTGCCTTTGACCTCTGCTGCCACCTGGCAACGAGGATGAGAAACTTAACATGTGCTCCAGCTGATTTCTGACTCCCTGTGTATAAATAGCAGCAGTTCCTGGCAAAAGCTCATGATCTGTGTGTGTCTCTTCTACCGGGGGCATCGGCTTTGTATAGGGATAAATCTGTGAGTTGGAAACTTGAAGTTTCTGAGCGAGGATTGGAGCGCGTATCCCTGTAAATCTTGGGGCTGTGACCCTGCAGTTTCCCCTTCCTGATAGAGGAGCTTCTTTTGTTATGAGCTGTGACTTGTATTGCATTTCTTCTTGAAATGCAGGGTAGGGAAGACTTTTTTTGGCGTTCGGGGGTGTGGGAAAGAAATTTTCACAACGCTTGCCGAAATTATTTCAAGTTGAATGGAGTGTAGTGTTCTATTTGCTGCCTTGTAAAGAGCATGGGCTCTTGTCTCTCGAGTTGGGGTAACGATTTTCTGTTCCTTGTGTTTCCTCCAACTTCGTGTGAGTGCAGGAAGGTCACTTAACCTGTGTCTTGGCTTTGCTTTTTTTAAAAGAAAAAGGGCTGCTGGAGGGAAGCTGAGGAGAGGAGGCAGCCTGCAATCCTGAGAGGAAGCCTTTCTGTGTAGGAGAACTGGTGTCATTTGGGCGAGGACTTGCAGGTGCTGCTGTAATTCGCATCAAAGTGAAACATGGCTCCCTCTGATTAGGTCTCAAGTATGTTGTGTAACTTCTTGTAGCAAGCTTCTAAATGCCTGCAAATTCTCTTCCTGCTTGTGCAGTCTGGGTGACTCCTGGTGAGACCTTTGCTGTCCCTTCCTGGCACAGATAAATGCAGGGTGCCTTCTCCGCAAGCGTTCTGTGCCCTCGGTGGCTTGTTCTCAGCCAGTCTGAGCTCTGGCCACAAGGCTTCCAGCTGAACAACACGGCTTTTTGGTCTTCTGTTTAAGTCTAGTCCAGTTCTTGTTTTGAGAAGCTGATAATCAAGGTCTAAACCTCCTAGGGAGCCGTTCTCCAGATACCTGTTTCGTATCTGCGCTGCCTCCCTTCTTGCTACCTCTTGCGGCGGTATCAGTGTGTTGTGATGAAAACCTCACCGTTCTGTCTCCTTGAAAATTCCAAAATCCAAGTCTGTTTTGGTTTTTTGTTGGGTGTTTTCTGTTGAGGTTTTTTTTTTTTTTTTTGGTCTTCTGTTTGCAGAGTATGTGGGAAATCTTTGGTTAGTTTAGTCTCTGCTCCCAGGTGTTGTGCGTGACTCTTGTGGAAAGTGATGGAGATGCCAGGCATTTGACTTAGCTGGTTGCTTCTGAGTTTTAATTTGTAAGCTGTAGCTACAGTGGATGCTGTACTATGTTGCCCACAGCAATGTGTGCCCACCTCATTAGCAGTTTGGGTTTGCTTCTACACCAGCGAAGCGAAGCACTGGTTGCATTTTTTTTCTGAAATTCTGGAAAATAATTTGTGCCACTCTCCAACCTAAGGGAAAACGCAGAAAGAATCAAAGATGATAAAATCTGGATTTGGTGAAATTTTTTTTGTAATGTGTTGGTAGAATATAAAGGTATTAAAAGCTGCTTTGTCTGTAATGTGGAGGACTCATTCTCTTTAGTCTTCCATGAAATATGCTTTTAGAAGAGTTTCATCTGGACTGGTGTGTGTGTCGAGGGAGTAGCTGCTCAGAAAGGATCCCGGTGACTGATGTCTTGCCCTCTTGGCTGTGAGAAGTGGTGTTCATTCCCTGGGTCAGGATTACCTGTGTGCGGGGAGGTTAGCCTGCATCAGAGCACTTTCTCTGCAGTTGAAAGCTGGGTGATAATAGAAAGGTCGTGTGGCCTCTGCCTTATGTGCTAAATAAACCCTTTTGGCTGAAGAGCCTGGAGCATTTGGTCTGGTTCTGTTTCTGCAGTGGACTCCAAAACTGGCAAAAAAAAAAACCCAGCCCTCTGCCAAATTTTGAGGAATAGAAAAAGAAAGATAAAGGGGGTATCAGTAAAGTGGTGCAGAAGGGGTTTCTGAAATATCTTTTGGGCAAAGTCGTGAAAAATTGCTCTTGCCTTCCTCCATAGCAGAGGGTTCATGGGGAGACACCGGCTCGGTTGAGGAAACTATAAATAATGAAACAATTGTAGCAGGAAGGTAATAAGATACTAAGTGCAGTAAGGAGCTTGATAATCTGATTGGGTTAATGTTAATTACAAAGTGTAACCTGTGACTTGGTGCCCAGCAGGAGGGATCAGCTCAGGGCCCTGCAGTAATCCATGAGGCTCTGCAGGTGGGGAGGGATCGGGCTGGGTGTTTGCCTGTGGATGAGCTTCTTAGTGATTTCCAGAACACCTGTAAAAACAAAAAGGAACCCACCCAAAACCAAATAAAAAAACCCCAAGAAAACAGAAAACAAAAACAAACCACAAAACCACCAACAAACAAACCTACAGTTTGGCCAGAGTGATACTTTTGTTGTAAACCTCTTTGGAGCCTGTAAACAGGACCTCTTGAGTCTGCAGGGCCACTGCTTGGCTCCTGAGTGGGAGAACACACAGTGGCAGCAAGTCTAAAGTGAAGTACTTTTAATATAAAGCCTTGGGCCATCGTGGAGCAGCTTCAGCTGCAGAGGAGGGGAGTGAGCTGCTGTAGGAGCATCAGTGAGGCTGATTTCACTGGAAAAAGTTTTTATTTTAGAGTTAACAGCCTGGTGGTGGTTCTTGCTCCAGAGCTCTAGTTTAGCTCTGGAACAACCAGCTTTTTCAGCTTTTTTACTTCTGTCATAATTTACCCCCCTGCAAACAGGACTGATGGTTCTTCACTCTCTTAAGGCTGTGGAGTGGCTTCATTAGTAGTTCTGATTCACAGGGGAGCCTGTTCCTTGAGCTCTGTAGCCCCTGTTAACTGGGCTGTGCAAAGGTGGTATTGCTTAAGGGGTATCTCTTGCTGTTCTTCTCTTTCAGTACTGGTGTTTGAAGCAGAAATTGCTGCACAACGCTTACCTTTAATTACTTAAGTATAAAGAAATGGAACTGATGACTTATTTCTAAATGAAGTGTCATCCAGTTGGAGATCTTGCTTGCCTGGCTCTTGCCTGTCTTTGGATGTTTGTAGCTCCTGAATCCTGTTTTCTGAGCTCCCACCCCTGGGTGATGTTGGGTTTGATGGTGGTTCACCTCAGGCTGGCCTGGAGGAGAGCATGAGAAAGGCTGCAGAGCGGTGTGGCTGATGGACAGCCTGGTGATCAGGAGTGTGCTGTATGCGAGGGCAGGTCAAATCAGTCTTTCTGTGTCTCTCTCTGCAGCAATTCCTCTTATTTTAATCCTAGAATGGTTTGGGTTGGAAGCAACTTTAAAGATCAGTTCGTTCCAACCCCCTGCCCTGGGCAGGGACACCTCCTACCAGAGCAAGTTGCTCAAAGCCCAGTCCAACCTGGCCTTGGACACCTCCAGTAAAGGGAATTTGATCACATCTTTACAGTCTCACCAGAGCAGAGTAGAGGGAGAGAGTCACCTCCCTTGTCCTGCTGGCCACACTTCTAGAGGCCCTACAAGTAAGATTAACCAAGAGTTCTTTAGAGTTTTGTCAACTCCTGTTCTTATGCCTCCTATAAGACAGAGTATGTGCTACTGGTTATTTTTAGCATGGAAAATTTTAAGACCCCACGTGGTCCCATTTAGCTTTAACTGTGCCAGCCGTGTCCAGTTCTCTTTCACCCAGATAGTAATTATTTCCTGAGCGCTGCATTGCTAACTATAGGGTTTGCAGGGAGGCATCCTGGCCTTGCTGTGTTCCAGCGCTTTCAGGGTCTGGAAGTGTGACCTCACAAGTGCTGGGGCAGGAGGGAAGCGGAGGAGGCAGGGACCGGTGGCACTGTAGGGTCTGTCCCTGCAGAGCCTGGGGGCTTGGTCACTCAGGAGTTGTCCTTGTATCTTGTCTTGTAGAGACTTGGAGCAGCTTGCCCCCAGAATAGACCTTCTTTGTGTGTAGAAAGCCCTGAAAACTGAAGTGAGTGCTTGTTGAAATCTCCTCTTGGACCTTGAGAATGAATTATCTGGCTTCTCAGCGGACCTCGTGCTGCAAACATTTCTAACCTTATAAGGATGTGTATACTGAAGCGTTGTTTGTCCTGGCTGGAGAGACAAGGTGGCTTCAAACTGCTCTCAGGCCCAAATGCAAACAAGTAGAATAAATGGACTGTCCTTGGCTTTTTTTTTAAGGTAGGCAAGTGTGTGCATTCATTCTTGTCCTCATCTCTCTGATCTTTACCAGGAGTTTTCCATAAATCAAGTCAGAACACAGATTTGGAGGAGCTGACTGACCCCTACTCTCCCCTTGGTGTCTTAATCCCATCCTGACCTACTGCAGGGATTATTTAGTGAGCTGGAAAAGTCTCGTGTCCTCGCAGCAGCCCTCCGGCCCTGCCTTGACAGAAGGTGTGACATTTAGACGGGATTCCCGACGTGCCGGAGGGAAGTGGAAGTGGCCGGTTGGCGTGGGGTGAGCGCGTACAGTCTGCGAGCTCTGCACCGGCTCGGCTCTGTTTCTGGTGGGGGGCTACACGGGGGCCTTGCGTGTCTCACTAGTCCACATCGTCTTTTTGCAAGCCCATCGTCTCCGGTCCACAGCCTGTGGAGCTGCTGCATGTCCCTGGCTGGCTCCTCCTGGAAGGGCTGCCGGGCCAGACTCCCTCTGCTTTGGCAGTCTTTAAAGACATGTGATTTGACAACTTGCCATCTTTTTTTTTTTCCCAATTTCCCCCCCCCCCCCTGCTGCTGGCAGGAAAATCCCAGGCTTTCTTCCCCTCCCACGTGGTGTTTAAATGATCCCATTGCCCCTGCAGTCCTGAGCTGGCTGTCAAACTGGCACTGGAGAGAGGGCTTTGTCGCTCTTAAAAATGTTGGAAAATTGAAGGTGGGCTTTAGGAGCTCTCCTGTGGAGAAAATGAAAAAGAAGTATGTGCTGCATCTTACAGCTGTTTGGTTGAGGTGGTTAAAAATCAGCCATCTTCTGGGCATCGCATAAAAGGTGACAGTGTGACCAGCATACCAAAATCTGGCCACCAAAGCCTTCCTATCACAATTAGGAGATGTTTGTTGGCGTTAGCTGCTCCCAAGCCAGCCTGGTGCTTTAGGGTATCTGCTGGCATCTTGTGCAGTCGCTGCCCTTTAGCCCTTTTCTAGTTGATGGAAGGATGTGAAATTCCCATTTAGCACAATCACTGTTAGCGTAATGCAGCTCTTCCTGAAACTCCTCAAATTAAAAGCATGAAATTAAATGAGCTTCACAAGGAACAGTCAGCTAATCCACCAGTCCCTGCTGATCTAAATATCACAGAAGAGAGAAGAACTTTATCTTAAATTGTATTAATGGTTAAAATTGCTCTTGGAACTGTTTTGTCTGCCAGGCTTGGGGACAGGCCTGTCCCTCTGTGGCGCGTCCTGCTCCTGCAGAATTGTGTGGGACCATTGTTTGTACAGTTGGTGCAGCTTAATAGGGAATGGGATAATAATAGGGCTGTCTGTTTAATCAGGGAAGCTTGCTGGGAACGGACTATGTGAGCTACTTTAATTTGAGTTTGTGATAGGCCTGTGAGACAGCTTGTAGGGTGGTTCTGCATTAATTATAACAACTTAAGTGGAGGGCAGATGAGCGCTCGCGGTGGCTCACAATGTGCCATTGTGCTGTGGAGCTCTATAAATGTGGACCTTTTGTCTTAAGAATTGACAGGCTTCCCCCTTTCCAGTTAGCAAGTTCCAAAAAACAAAACGTCCAAATTATTGCACAGGGTTTGTTGGGGTTTTTTAATTCCAAATCTCAGGTGTAGCTGTTACCCACAGTTCCTCGTCAGCAGTGAGCCCTGCTGTCTGACCACACGGAGCCACCTGCAAGTAACTCGGATTTAGAAGATACCAGATGCAAATGTCCAGTGCACACAGACTCAAGTTTCCCCGCATAGAACAACACAAATACCTCATTTGTGATATATGGGAGATGTTACTGGGTTTCTTAAATTGCCTCTGCAGCTAACCTTTGGTTTGGGATTGAGCAAGAAGATTCCTCGTCCCAGTTTTTGCTGTCCATTTATTTACTTGCCTGGGTCGTTCGGACTGTGTGGGGCTGGTGCCCGAGCTGGCTTGGGTAACATTGTGTGTTTGCTCCTGTGGGATGGGAAGGTGTGCCTGGAAGAGGTGCAAAAACTGGAGTGAATATTAAATTATCTAAGGCTTGGGTGCTCAGTTGGAGCCCGAGGGAGGCATGTTTTTGTTCCTTAGCGAGAATGTAATCAGCTCCTCCTGGAAATCGAGGCCTCGAAGGAGAGTTGTGTTTGGGAGCTGTGGTCAGGACGTTTGCTCTGATAACAAAAGTTTTTTTTCCGGTTGAGACGGACTAAGCACATCTGAGAGACTGGCTTGATTGTCTTCTCTTGTCTAAGAAATATTATGCTTCTGAATAGGAACTAGATAACGCTCTCTTCCAGTGGGTGGTTCCCATTTCTAGGACTTTGCTATCTCCTGAAAACAATCTTTATTTTCGTTGCTCACTGGCAAAAGTCTTGAGATCTGTTTGGAGAAAACTCTGTCCTGTGTAAGCATTGTCAGACACGTGGTGCTTTGCTTTAATTCCTGCTCAGCACAAACATAAACTGTAAGTGCTTTTTTGCAGCCAGGCTGTTTTGGGGACGTGGGTAACTCTTCAGCTTTGTGTTCCAGCTGCAGGCTTTCCTGAAGGAGAAAGGGGAGGCATGTCAGCCCTGCCTCAGATAACCCAGGTGTGGTTTGTAGATGACTGGGATGACCATGACTGGGACATGAGTCCCAGCGATGTCCTGGCAGGGAAGGGTAAGTAGAGTAAGAAAGACAGCTTTCAGTTCTAGAGAGTCAGAGCAGCAGCAGCTGTCAACGTAGTAAATTTAAATGTAGACCTTTGGAGTTCCTAAGTAGTAGTGTCTCTATCAAGACTGCTTTTGCTAGACAAATACTGCTGTTATAAGGGTGTCATAGCACATTTTCTGTCTTCACTACTCCAAGACCTTCTAGAGAGACTTCTGATGGTTGGGAGGCACTTGCTCCATCAGGCTGCAATTGGTTTTTGTTCAGGAATTCCCGCGCTGCAGCCCCTGCAGGGCTGTGGATGAGAAGGTTTGCAAAGCACCTCACCTTCCGTGGGTTATTGTATTTTAGAGGGGTGTGTGTTGCCAACCTCTGAAACTCTGAGGAATGTGGGCTTTCAGGCACAAACTGCATCGTATCGAGTCTGTGTTGTGGAAAGGCTCATGGCACAGCTGTGTTGTGAGCCCAGCCGGGGGCTGGCTGCTGTCCTCATGTGTAGCACCAACCAGCAAAGGTGAGGCAGGAGAAAGGGAGTGGAATTGGTTTAAGTGTAAAGGCAAGGCAAGGTGAAAGTGGTGAGTGTAATGATGAGAAGTATCCAGATATTCCCCTGTCTTTGGTAAGGATCTTGTTCTGTGGTCTGCTGGTGAAGCAGATAACGTGAATTTAAAGAGTGTCTGGAAGACAAGCCTAGGGTGGATGTTAAAATCTTTTGTGGCACCCTGTCTGTTCAAGACAAAGACCGGAATTTCTATTCTGTTCATGTTAATGGAAAGGCCTCAAGGCATTTATGAAACTTTAGCCTTCTCGTTACCTTCCCTTTGGCTATTTTAACAGGGTTTCTGTTTCTCTGTCTAGGTGCAGCTGCTGAGGCTCTGCAAAATGGCTCTGTGCTTCCGCAGTTTCACCCTGTATGCCATACCTGGAGTGCTGGCGCTGGTGGGCTGCTGGTGGATCTATTCCCACAGAAAAAAGCATGCAGGCTACCATGACAAACGAGCACCAGCCACTGAAGAAGAGCAGCCAGAGGAAGTGCCAGAGAATGATTCAACACCCAAAACAGAAGCCCGCATTCCTCAAAGATTGCCTCCCTCGTCGGAAGAGGCATGCCCAGAGAAGGAAACCTCGACCTCCCTGCCGCCAGCAGGGCCCACGACGCCCTCTCTTCTGTGTCAGACTCAGGAGAGGCCAGATCTGTCACAGGACCTTCCAGACCTGTCAGTTGCGACAGTTCAGCCCAGCACCCTCAAGGACGACAGTGAAAAACTAGAAACAACAGGATCTCAAGATGAAAGCGGTGTCCCTGCTTGTGTTGCTCCTCCTGCAATCTCAAGGAGCCCTACGCAGAGCTCGAGCTCTAGCACAAACCAAGATCAGCAGCGACCAGCAGCGACGATGCAGGAGCCTTTGGGAATCATGGAGGGGATCAGCAATGCAGAGCAGTCAGGTGATTCTTCATTTAAGCCCCCTAAGGAAAGCCAGATGCCAGAAATCATGCCATTGGATGCTGGCCCTGTGACAGCCCTTTGCTTGGGATTGGAGAGGGAAGCCAATACCCCACAAGCCTCTTTCGATAATGAAATCAAAGTTGTATCAAGTTGCAAGGATTCTGCAGCAAGCGTATTACCGGGTAGTTTGGAGTCCGCCCGTGTGGAGCGGGCCAGGGAAGAAGAAATGCCTGAGTCAGTTGCCAGTACTGTACCTGTGTGTCAGGAGGAGGACACGCAGCTGAAAGGAGATGAATTGGAAAGAGAAAAAACTGGAGAAATGAGTTTGGACAAGGAAGAAGTTGAGAAAATCGAACAAGTAGCAATACAGATAATTTCCAAGGTCATTTTGGCAGCAACTGAGGAAGTGCTGTCTGGTTCTGCAAGTGATGTGTCCAGTTGGATCTGCCAGACCGCTGCCAGCCGAGCTGAGAGACCTCTGGAGACAGAAAGCGTTGCTTCCTCTGATGGGATGTCTGTGGAGGAAGCTACGGGAGCAGATGAGAAGGTGGCTATGGAGAGCGATGCTGCGGCACTGACATCCCTGCAGACAGAGGAACAGCATCGGTGTGTGACGGGTTCCAGCTGTTTAGCACACAACTGTTTGTCTGCCCCTGTTCAGGGAGACACAAGGGACTGTCGGATGAAGAGCCGGGTGTGGAGTCAGTCCCAAGGAGCTGATAGGACTCCTGTGGAAAACCATAGAGGGTCACTGGAAGGGTCATCTTTGGTTATGGAGGACTCTGGGTACAGCACATATGCGTCGGAAGGTGGGACAAGTGTGGAGGACCCATTGCAGAACACAATGCTGTCTGTCTCAGGCCAGCATTCGGACTCGCTGAGCATATCTGCAACCCAGGACACATCTGCTGAGCAGAGCTCGGTACCAAATGAAAACCTGCCTACTCCGAAGCTGCCTGAAGACAGTGTAGTGCCATACAGCAATGGGGTACTCAAAGAGGATAGTCCAGATCTGCCTCATGAGTGTAGCAGGGCAGCAGGGATGGATGGAGAACACTCGGGAGGTAAGGGATTTGAAAATCCTCCTACAAAAACCCGAACAAGCGTTTTATGTTCAATAACCCTTCTGCTGTAGAACATGTTTGGATAAATCTTCTTCATGTTTAACTCCCCCAGCAGATCAATGCTTGGCCATCACATGCAGGTGATAGGCATTTGCTCTCAGAATTCCCATCTCCGTAGCATCCAGTGGTAGCTGGAGGATCATCTGGGTATACAGCAAAGAGATGAATGGGCTGGTTCCATGTGCTTGAGCAGCACAGTGAAATGGGCCGTGCCTGGATGCTGAACACCTTGCTGGTTTGAGACCTGCTCATACAAGTGGTTTCTGCTGCAGTTCAGGCAGCCTCTGGGTTCTTATCTGTGTTTATGGGCAGCTGCCAAGAGGAAGCTGTAAGGCAAGCTTCTGAGGTGCTGATGGATGAACCAGGGAGGTGCTCCGATGAATTGTGATAAAATCAGTTGGTCGCAGACCAATTATCCTGAAGGCTTTTTGCTGGGAAGGGTAGGTGTGTGCCAAGCAATCCCAACAGGGAGCAGTGTTCACAGAGTTACCCCATCTGTCTGTGATGTTTTTGCCTTCTGGATCCTGGTTGATCTGTGCCTGGCAGAATACAGAGCTGCCTGAGCAAA
This sequence comes from Pedionomus torquatus, assembly GCA_013398155.1. Classification (NCBI taxonomy): domain Eukaryota; kingdom Metazoa; phylum Chordata; class Aves; order Charadriiformes; family Pedionomidae; genus Pedionomus; species Pedionomus torquatus. The sequence continues at coordinate 104,759 of VZRU01000702.1, forward strand.
TGCTAACCCGTGTGACCTTGGGGATGGATGTTAAAATCCTTTATGGAACCCTGTGGTGCCAACAACCCTTAATGATGGGATGTCATTTGTAATTGCTATGAAGTAGTTGGAATGCAGCTTGTTGCAAGATAGGGGGTTTGAGTTCGGCAGCAATTAAGGATTGAACCTACAAATTCACTAGTGGGAATAACCATGGGGAAAAAAATGGTTCTGCCTTGTGAGCACTGGTGTGACAAGAAGGTACAGGAGTGTGTCGTGGAGCATGGTGGTGACAAGGGCTGAGAGGTCTGCACAGAGACAGCTGAAGGGCAGGGAGGGGGGATATAGCAGGTGAAATTGCTGATGTGGCTGTGTTGGAGAAGAGGTCCTACAGCTGACCTCCACACCTGGGGCTGAACCTTACATCCTCTTCCTCGTCTAGGAGGTCTCTGGCAAACAGTCTGGCCTTTGACTTTCTGGGCATCTCTGCTGTGTTTCCAGTGAAGATGTGGCAAATGTGAAACAGCTGTTGGGTTTATTTTTCCCTTTGGTTTTGGGCTGGATGGTCTGAATCCTTGTAAGCAAGTGAGGGTCTTTGTGCTTCTGCATGTTAACCTGGATCAGCCTTGTATTACACTGACTGTTTCTGGAGTCTGACCAGGAGGAAGCTGTTTGAGTTTGCCCCCTTTCCAAGTAGAATTGTTCCTGGTATGAGCTGATGGTTTGGGAATAAAACACAGCTCAGCTCTGGCACCTTGTTTCTTCAAGCATGTGACAAGTTTGGACAAGAGACAATCTAGCCCAGAGCTAGTCGGGGCACACCTGGTACTGGACCTGCAACCCCTGTTGGGGCAGGGGTGTAGTGTCTGCAAAGAGCAGATGGATAGGTTGGGTGTCCCTCCCTGCGTGATAAACTCCCCATCAAAAACCCTGTTTGAGCCATGGGGAAAATGTAAAATACCTTGGTGCAGCAGCAGCTCGGTGTTGATGGTAGCACAGATCTCCTGTTGTGGGTGTGTAGGTGTTTCTCCAGGAATAAAAGGAAACTTTCAATAGGGTATGTGTGATGGAACTTTATGCTTTCCAAAATACTGGAGAACCTATTACAGAACCATCCCAACTGAACACATGGGAGGAGCTCGGCGTAACCTCTGTGATGTATTTTCATGGCCTTGTGCCTGGGGGCTGGATCCTGTGTGTTGTCCAACTGCTGACACGTCTGCATGTCTTGTAGGTTCGGATGTAAATAACGTGGATTTTGTGGACAGTGGCTGTACCCTGAGGAAGACGGTGACCCGCCAGAACTCTAAGCTGGGAGAGGAATCCAGCAAGTCCGACTTCATCATCTGGGAAATAGAGGTCCCAAAGGTAACTGGCCACCGGCCTGCTTGTGCATCCTGCCCTGCCTTCCATAGCCATCTTCTAGTTCTTCCAGTCAGGTACTGGCCCAGTGCTACCCCAGGGAGATGAACAACAAACCAAGGAGGATTTAATCATTTAGCTCCCACTAGGACTCAACAGAAGAGCCAGTACATGATGCACAGGCATCTCTTCATCACCCTGCCCAGCTCTCCAGGGCCTCTGTAGTCTAACGGGTGTGATAGCCTGCTTTACTCTCCTGTGAATTTGTCTGCTCCCTTTCTAGTATAATTAGCGTGTTTAAAAAATGCTACAACTTAGTATTTCACATTTGAATGAAAAAATGCATGTGATGTGCTTTTTAAAAACAAGAAGTGGTGGAAGATAGGGAGAGTACGTGAATACTTGACTGAGGGAAGACAGTAGCCTTTACCAGGCCTGGTTTTGTCCCGTTGTGTCTCCGTGTCCTTCTATGAGACATGGGATGGATCTATCAAAATGAGCTGTGGTTGCTGATCTCCATCTACTTTGATTTATCACACACCAGCTGAGCACTGCGCTGGCCCAGCATTGCCTTATCTTTATCCTGCTGGGCCCTAGGCTACAGGAATGTGGGTGAAATAAGCCACTGGGAACACTGTTGTTTGATCTACATTTCTCTTCCTGACTCTTGGTTTCTTGTCCCTTTCATAAAGGAATTAGTTGGCCGCTTGATTGGCAAGCAGGGGAGATTTATGAGTTTCTTGAGGCAAGCGTCTGGTGCCAAAATTTATGTCTCAACACTACCGTATTTCCATGACTCCCAAGTCTGTCACATCGAGGGTAAGTGCAGTGTCTCTTTATTCATGGTCTGACGTGTAGCTTGGGGGCCTTAATTAGATGGGCAAGGAGTTTAAACAGATTTAGTGACTTTGCAAGTCCAGTACTTGACAAAACTTTTCTGCCAGTGCATTGGGTTCATACTGGAGGCTAAAGCTATTGAAGCTGAGGCCCGGTGGTCCGAGTTTCTCGTGTTGGTCTGAAATCAGGTTACATGGCCAATCTATTAAAACTTAAACTGTTTTTCTAGTGCAGAAGGCTTCTGGTAGCTGAATTGCTTCATGTGGCAGAGGTGGGGGTGTCATCGGCATATCTGTGCTACAGACTTTCTGCGGGGTTTTTGTCTTCCAGGCTCCTCGCATCAAGTAGAAAAAGTCCTGAGCCTGATCGGCAAGAAGTTCAAAGAGCTGTGTCTCACCAACATCTACGCTCTACCTCCACCGACACCACTGACGCTTCATTCGCTCCTCATGACTGCCTGGGTAAGTCCCAGCTTGCTGGCTGTACTGGTGCAGGGTGGGAGGCTGGGGCTGGCCTCTCCCCGTGGCAGCGTAGAACCATTTAGGTTGGAAAAGACCTTTAAGATCCTCAAATCCAACCATTTAACCTAACACTGCTGAGTCTATCACTAGCCCATGTCCCTCAGCGCCACATCTGCACATCTTTTAAATGCTTCCAGGCGTGGCAGTTCCACCACTGTCCCGGGCAGCCTGTTCCAGTGCTTGACACCCTTTCGGTGAAGGAGTTTTTCCTAATCTAACCTTCCTGGTGCAAGTTGAGGCTGTTTACTTTTGTCCCATCACTTGTTACTTGGGAGAAGAAACCAACCCATGTTTCTTTGCTAACTCTGGGCATATCAAGTCTATAAAGTGACTGCCGCACAGCTGTTTCAAAGCCTGAAGACAGGCTTTGTTCTGAAGAAGTAAATTTATGCTGGGAAATTAGAGGCATTTTAGATATATTCTGAGCGCAGTAACACTCGGATGCTGCCCAACGCAATGGCTGTCTGGCAGCTGGGTCAGATTACTTAGAAAACGAGCCCTCTGTGATAAATCTTGGACAATCCTTGCAAAGATAACCTTGATGTTTGGAAGCCCTGGTGGGCAGGGAACCCATGCAAGTTTCACTGTGGTGATAGTGCAGCATGACTCGACCTGTGTCATTTCTGACTCTGCTCACTTGTGTCTTGGATAAATAAGTCTTACAACTGCTCTGTGCCCATAGCCTTTTTGTGTATGAGGTGGGTCCCACCTCAAGTCTCATTTCCTTTGGAACAGAGTGGAGTAACAGGGAGTAGCTTTTCTGCTGCTGATCCAAAGCAACCTTTGGAAGTGAAATACCAGAGTGCCAGGGCTTTTCCACCCCTGGCTGTAAGCCTCAGGAGTTGTGGTGGAATGTGGAGTTGCTGTGAATGAAGCCTGTGTTGTGATGGGTGCTAACGAGAATGACTTTCCTCCACGGGACAGCTCTTCCTCCCGGATGGAGTCACCGTAGAGGTGGTTGTGGCAAACCAGGTGGATGCAGGGCACATGTTCCTACAGCAGCATACGCACCCCACCTTCCATGTCCTGCGGAGCCTCGACCAGCAGATGTACGCCTGCTATTCTCAGCCTGAAATTCCAACCCTGCCAACTCCGGTAGAAGGCAAGTCACTTGGTTGCTCACAAATTGTTCAGTTGAGAAACTTGCAGGATCAGGGGCCTAATGCCTCAGAGTTAGGTCTGGGAAGCTTCCTAGTGGATGAGACTGTGATAGTTCATTTGTCTTTTTAGCTTTAAGCTGCTGCCATAGTACAGGTGTCACTCTACTCTTTCTCTCCCCACACATCCCTGGAGAACTTCCTCAGCCGCTTGGTCACATGTTGAAATTCAGGAGAAGATAAATTCCATCTCAGGTTATTTCTAATCAACTTGGCATCTGGTGTATTTTTGCTGACAAAGTGAGGAGCTACCCAGATCTTCATAGGGTCGCTGTCTGCACGAGATGTAGAGTGGAGGGGGCATCACATGGAAGGGGGTTATTGGAGCTTGCTTTCCCTTTTAGAGTCAAACCTCGCTGTTAGTGACCAAAGGCTGGAAGGGAACTGGGTACATGGGTAGAAGAGCAGGGTAGTGTCAGACAGACTTGGGAGTAAAAGTCCTCTTCCTGTGTCCCAGCTGCAGACCTGGAATGCTGGGGGTGTGGGTGGTGGTGAAAGAAGATGGAAGCAGCTTAAGATGTGCTCTTGATTCTCTGTAGGTAACTGTGCAGCACTACCAACGCCTGAAGTGCTGGTTCTGGGAAACCCATTTATACTGAGCCTTTCTTCTCTCTCCTCTTATGTTCTGCAGTTGGTATTATCTGTGCAGCTCCAGGCCTGGATGGAGCATGGTTACGGGCTCAAGTTATCAGCTACTTCGAAGAGACCAATGAAGTGGAGCTCAGATACGTGGACTATGGAGGATACGACAAAGTGAAGGTCGACACGCTCAGACAAATCAGGTCTCTAACTCCTCTTCCGTGGCCTGAGGTCTTATCTGGCTTGAATCTTCATCACAGGCATCCGTATCGTTTGACTTGCTATAGGTTTTTCCACAGCTGAAGTGAGAAATGGTAGAAAAGTTTCTCTTGGCAGTGGGTGTGGATTCCTTGGGAGCACAGTAAACTCTTCAAGGCTTTTTTGAAGGGGGGGAGAGAGAAAAGCAACTCCTGCTTCTTCAGTGTGGAAGCTGAGCAAAAGGATGCCTTTAGGAGGCCCCAAAGTGTAGTGAATTGCTGAGCTAGGAATAAGATGCAGATTCTCTGTGCCCCAGCAGCTGGGAGAGAAGTATTGGATGAAGCTTTTCTTACCCAACCCCATTAAATACTTGATTGTGCACTAGAAGTGGGAGAAAAGCAGCACAACCTCCATTATGGAGGTGGCTTCTGCTGGCAGGCCAGTCCAAATCGTCATCCTAATCAGCCAGTTTATTGCTGCTGCTTTGATGGCTGGGAAAACAGCCTGGTTTGGTTTGGTTTTTTGACTGTCATCAATTTTCAACTGAATTCCTGTTAGAGCAAGTGATTAATCAATGTCGCCTTAAAGAATACAGGAGTAATTTAGAGCCGTGTTCTTATTCCAATTCTCTTTTCTCTAAGGTCTGATTTTTTATCACTGCCTTTCCAAGGAGCAGAAGTTTTACTAGACAATGTGGTGCCACTTCCAGGTAATGGAGCTCTCGAGAGGTGCGGTTGGTTCTCCTCCTGCAGGCTTAAGCGGCTGCCAGCCGTGCACCAGCAGCGATTCTGGCTAAACCTTCTCCCTCCTGTTGCAAGCACAGCCTTTGATGTGACTGGAGCAAGGATTGGAAAAATTGTATTTTATTTTTCTAAATGTACTAGTATGACATAATCTGTCAGGCTCCAGGGGAAAGATGATAAATGCCCAGGCTTTTTCCTGCGTAGAGGAGAGAATGAATTGCTCTCCTAAACAGCGGGACTGGCAGGGTAGAGGAGAAGCTGTAACTGCTCTGCCGCCTCCTGTCACAGCGTAGCTGTAAATGCAAATTCAGTTTTTAATCTGCTGGACAAATTTCTGACACTTTCTTACTGACCTGACCGATGTGTATAGCTCTGTGCACAAAAGACTGCCCTCCAAGCTCTGGAGGGATGTCAGTCGCTGCCTAGAAGTGCTTTTGGGTTTGCTCTTTTTCTTTTGTTTTCCTGTTTTCTAGGCGTCTGTTAGAGATGCTTGCTGGGCTGGTGTCTAAGGAGGGGTGGCGGTAAGAGGTAGGGGCCAGGCCAGGTCTCCCCACGGGGGTGCTCTGGGAGGCCCAGGCCCTGCTGAGGCCGTCGGCTGATGGCAAGGTTTGAGCTGCTCCTCACAGAAGTCAGTGTTTTGCATGTTCCCCGAGGTAATCGACCTCCTCCGGTATCTGTGGGGTTGTAAGGAGTCCAGTTGCTGCTGGAGGTGCTCCTTGGGGTGGGCAGCGGTGGGAGTTGAGCGGCTGGTCCTTGAAAGGAGCACGTTTGGCAGCCGAGGTGCCACCCAGCCCACACTGTAAATGCTTTTGAGTTCCCCTTTACTGTACTGTGCAGGGTCAGGAACATCCTGAGGCCCCTCAGCTTAGTTTATTAAGCGTCAAAATACGAACGGCTACTCAGAGCTACTGCAGAAGTATACTTTTCTGTCTTTAAAGCCTCCTAATTCATCAGCCACTTATGTTCGCATTAACTTAGCTAGTGGCTTTAGAAAGCACTTCATCCTTTCCCCTCGGCAGCACAGCAGGCGTTAATACTTGTGTGATCTCCAGCTTTAATAGACTGGCTTCAGCCAATGCCTACAGCAACGCTAGGTGAGGATTCTCCGGCCTAACTTATGTGGAGGTCAGACAAGATTAGCTTAATAGTCCCTTCTGGCCTTTAAAGCCTGTGCATCTCTCATTTGTTTTCTCCTGCTCTTTTTCTTTCCAAAGATGAGGATCACTTTTCATCCGAAGCGGACGCCGCTGTCAGTGAGATGACCAGAGGCGCAGTCCTAGTGGCGCAGGTACCGGAGAGCTGTCTGGAGAAGCCTGAGCGCTGCTGTTATCCCCTCTGCTCTGTAGCATTCTGTGTCCTAAGATCAAAACCAAAGCCAGAGCCTGTAAGCCTGGCTGCTGGCAGGGTTGTTGTTGGGAAACCTCAGAATCACAGAGTGGTTTGGGTTGGAAGGGACCTTGAAGACCATCCACTGCTCCAAGCCCCGTCCAACCTGGCCTTGACCCCCTCCAGGGATGGGGCAGCCACAGCTTCTCGGGGCAACCGTACATTTCCTCCAGCCTAGGCAGAAGTAGGGAGCTCCTCATCTGCAGCTGAGCGATGCCAGCCTCGTGTTCCCCGTGGCTCGGGCCAGAATTGCTGCGCGTCAATGTTTTGGTTTTTTCCTCTTTCCAGGTCACAAACTACGATAGCGCGACAGGTCTGCCGCTGATACAGCTGTGGAACTTGATGGGAGATGAGGTGTGTTTGAAAAAATACCTATTTTTTTCAACACTGTTAGAGTTTATGCAGACTTTATACTGTTGCTTAGGGACTTGCTAGTGGGTTTTTCACCTTCCCACTTTTTTTTGTTACCTCTTCCTAGGTCCTGTCAATAAACAGAACTCTGGTGGAAAGAGGATTTGCTCAGTGGCTTGACTACTAGCAGTGTCCTAGAGGCCTCGACAACTCTTTCTGCAGAGAAAAAAACAAAAGAATAACCCTTGTTTTGCACTGTTACAATTCGGTTTGGCAACCTCTTGCGAGAAGACCTGTTCACACCGGTGTGCGGAGTTGTGTGGTCCATCCAAACTTGTTTTGCTCAACTGTTACCATGTCACTAGCAAGACGTACCTCATCTCAGTGAAAGGCGGGGTGTTAAAAGCCATAATGACAGACACTGTAGCTTTAAAGCAAAAAAAAAAAAAAAAAAAAAAAAAAAAAAAGAAGAGAGAANAAAACAAAACAACACTTCCCTGGCCTCTGCTCGAAAGTTGAATGAAAAAAAACAAACAAACAACCAACTTAAAACCTTGGGGTTGGCTTGAAGCTGGTACGTGCCCCTGAAACCTTAACTGTGGCTGCGTTTTCATTCGAGATGTAAATGCCCTACGAACTTGGCGTCTGCTTTTCCTAAGTTATATCGGCTGTCCTTTTTTTTTAACAGACTCTGCCTCTGAAATTAATGAATGTTATTAAGGAATTTAATGTTCAGTTATGGATTTTTCTACATTGTGCCACTAACCTGCACAAACAACATTCATCTTGTGTCTTCCTTACGCCAGGAGGTAGATGAATTGCGTTGGTTGCACTTACTGTGGCACGTGTCTCACTGCAGTCATGGTTTTTAGGCTCGATATGCTTAAGGAAGAAAGCTTCTCCGTGCAGGTGCTTGAAGTGCAGGATATGTTACCACTACAATTTATGCTCTGAAATGTCGTGTATTTAAAGAAAAGAACTGATTGCCAAGCCCAATTGTAGTTTATATTTTTCTAGCTGTGCAAGTCTGTAAATATATATAAAAAGAAAAAAAAGCATTGTAATATTTTGTACAAGAAAAATCACTGGAAACAAAGGGAACTTTACAGAAACTTTTTCACACCAAAATGTCCTATGTAGGTAGAAGCGGTTTGGCGTGCGTTAGGGTAGCTGACGTATTTGGAGCGTCTGAATGTCGGGAGTGTTTCAGCTCTGCTGTGTGCAGGGTTGGCATTCCCGTAGGTCGCTGTCTGGTTTGAGCTGGGATCACTGCCTTCTGTGCTATGCTGCTGTACAGATCTGGGTTTAAAAAAAAAAAACAACACAAAAACAAACAAGTAACAACTTGGCATTAACATTGCAGCAGTGGTCTCTCTCTCTCTGGTTTTTTTTTTTTTTTTCGCTCCTTTTTAGATTTCTATCGCATATTTAAAATTTTGCTCAAGTAATTTAAGATGACTTAATACTCTTAAACAGATGCCCTCTAATGTATATCATTTTAGATATGTATTGAGCTGGGATTTATTGCTGGCAGAGAATGTATTTGCCAGGAAAATGTTGATGTAGTCAGTCCCCAGAAGTTTTTTTCAGGTGTACTCAAGGATGTCCTTACATCCTATGAGCTAACATGTCAGCGCATCACACGTTTGGATAGTTGCCTACAAAAGCGTTTGGTCCAATCCCTTCTGATAAGGTATGGTTATAGCCTTTTTTTTTTTTTTTTTTT
>VZRU01000702.1:113689-126755 GCA_013398155.1 Pedionomus torquatus
GGTCGCCCTGCGTGTACCCATGGGGAAAAAAAAAAAAAAAAAAAAAAAAAACAAAAACCAAACTCCTTGAAAGGAGTGAGCTGTACCTGCATCTTCCTTTCCAAGATGCAGCAGCAGTCTGTGCCCCCTGAGCTCGGGCACGTGGCCGGGGTGGGTTCTGGAGGGCGGCACTGCTCGTAACACCCCGGCTCTGAGCTTCTGGGCTGAGCGTACGTGTCTGAGCCGAGCCGTCCCGCGGGGTTAGTCCGACTTGAAGCCGCTCAAAGGGGCTTTCCCCTTGGAAAAGTGGTAAATTTTATTACGGGGAAAATGAATGAGGTCTCTGGAGCTGCTTAATTTATAACTTCCACCTGGAGAACTTCCCGCTGGCCACGCTCCCACCTTCCCCTGGAGCAGCCCTGGGAAACCCGGACCTCTGGCTCTGTCCTTGGACGAGGGAGCCTTCCTCTGCTCCTCATCCTCCTGCCGGGAGCTTGTCCCTGGGTCAGGCAGCACCTTCCTGCCATGGCCGTTCCTCAGAGAAAGCCCTGAGCGGATTTTCCTGGGGCCCATGGGCTGAAAGGCTCCTCAGCAAGGGCAGAGGGGGAAGCCAAGAGGGTGTTTTTGGAGCAGATGGAGAACAAGGGTGCCCCTGTCTGAGGCTGGCAGGAGGAGCCCTTCAGCTCCTCACCCCTTGCAGCCAGAGGTGGCAGGGAACCTGCCTCTGCCCTCCCCAGGGTGGAAACCTCGGTGGCAGCGGGTATTTCCTAAAAAAAATTAAAAAAAAAACCCAAGTCAGCTGCAAAATTTAATTAATATTTTTTATTTTAATTCTGCCTTTGTTGCACAGATCTATCAGGTCCTGGCCCAGTGCTGCCTGTCAGAGGCTGCTGAGCTGGAAGTCAAGAACATGTGTCCTGCATTTAGTTTATTGCCTCAGGGACTCTGTTTTGCCTTCAGTCACCTCTGCTTCCTCTGCTCCTCCTTCCCCATCCCCTTCAAAAGGAAAACCATCTGCGCTGCGAAGCAAGAGGGGGGCGAAATTCTGGCTGCCTTGAGCAATGGTGGGGGGGGACGATGGCACTTGGGGGAGAGTCACGGCGCTTGGATTTTTTGCCAGGGAAAAATGTGAGTAGTTCTTGTCAAGTACAAGTGCTGGGGCTCTGCTGTGAGGGACGGCTCATCCCAGAGACCGGATTGACCCGAATCCCCAGGGAATTCGCTGAAAAAGGTACAAAGAGGTATCCCTGACAGAGCAGTCCTGCCCCCGTGTGCTCCCTGGCTCCAGCTGGGAGCAGCGCAAGGACTCGCCAGCCCAACGCCACACGTGGTGCTGCGCTTAATACACGCATATAAACCGCCTCTGGAGAACTTGTGTAATGGTGTTTTGAGTCCATTTGTCCTTCTGACCTCCACGACATCCTGTGGCAGTATGTCCCACAACTTAATTACGTGTGGGTGAAAAAAGTGCTTCCTGTTTGTTTTCTAAATTGCCTGAAAGCATCCCTGGCTAATCCATCATCCTGATGCTGCGGAAAGGTGAGTAATGGCCCTTGCTTCAGCTTGTCTGTACTGCCTGGGAGTTTATAGACTCCTCTCCCCTGTCTCTGTTCCAGGCTGAAGCATCCCAGGTCTACTTGGCTCCTTGCTTGGAGCTGGTGGGTACCGCACGTCCTCCCTGACACCCAGCCCTGGACCTTTTCTGGCCCCACAGTGCCTTTTCTGCGTTGAACATCTGACAGAAGCTTCCCTCCTTTTGCCAAATCAAGGACATGGAAGAGCTGCTGCAGATCCCCAGGTGTGTGTTTTGGCGCAGAACAGCAGGGTGGGATGTTCCTGATGCTATTCTCCATCCTCGTGGAGAGTGGGAGACGACAGGGGTTGTGGCGTGGCCTTGACTGCGGTGAGATTCCAGCCTTCCCCTGGGCAAGGGGGAAATGGGATCGAAGGGACTCGGTGTTTGTGTGATTCACCTCCCAGCTTCCAACTCTGCGTGTCGCGTGTGTGAGATGTTCTTTTTTTGTACCTGAACCCCTCAGCTGGGATTCAAGAATGCTGACGAGGCGTTCCCTGTCATTTCGAGCGAGGTGCCCTCGTTTCTGGGAAACGGCGCTTGCGAAGTCAGTTGTGGATCTGGGTTTCTCTGCTCGGTGCTGTCTGGGTCCAGAGTGTCCGTGTCTGTCCCCGGCTGCGCTCAAACCACTTTCCTGGCCCTCTCAAGGGATGCTCTTTCGATTGTAGTGGCAGAGAGGCAACAAAAGCACCTCTTGGTCCTGTCACCTTCCCCTGCTAAGCTCTGGGGGAGCAACTGACCCTAAGGTTTGCCGTAGGCATCTTCTTGCTGGAAGCCAGCGTCCAGAAAAGGTGACAAAATCCTGTCAGGAAACACATCAGGTCTTTTGCTCCCATTTCCCGGGTGCTCCCAGGTCCCCACGTGCTGGCAGAGGGTGAGGAGCCGAACTGGGCTGGGCTGAGCTGCCTTTTCAAGTCCATGGCTCTGACTCTTCTGGCTGTTAAAATACCACCTCTGCGCTGCCGGGGCAGGCAACGAGGCACAAACCCGTGTGCCGTACGCAGGTACAGGGTGAGGAAGCGCTGCAGGGCTCCGGTCCTGCCCCCAGACACTTGCTGAGGCCAGAAAAACAACCACCACCGAGTGAGGAGAGAGTCACAGCAGAGAGAAGTTGGTTTGGGGTCGGTTTCCTTTGTACCTGCCCTGTCCCCCTCCTGCACCCCCAGGTCTCGTTCCTCCCCCGGGAGACCGCCAGCGTTTGGTGCCAATATCAAGCGTGAAAGTAGAGACCTTCAGCTCCCAGGCGAAGCTGGAGTGAGCGACCAGTGCCCGTCCCAACTTGAGGTGCTGGGCTCTTTGGGAGAGCAGCAGATGGCACTCGAGCACCAGCTGAGCATCGCGCCGCCGGCAGCGCATCAGCCGCTCCGAGTAATTTGTGCTCGAATAGCGCGAGAGGAGCGGAGCTGTTGGGGCTCTCGGTCCTTGGAGGAGGACGTGTAATCTTGAGCCATAAGATGCATCTGTAGGACCTTGATTTACATGCTTTGGATGTTCCTCTCTGCTCGCAGGTCCAGATTGTATCTCTGCTTGTGCTGATTTTGTCCTTATGCCGTGTCTGGACTTGAGATGATAAACGGAAAAGTGTTACTTTTCCCTGGCAGAGCCTGACCCCTAATTTGCTTGAGGGTTTTTTTGTGTGATTGTGGCGTGCCTTCCCGCACAGAGCCACCTCACTGCACAGAAGCAAGGAAGGTTGTGGTTTTTTTCCAACTCAGATAAGTCCCATCCTGTCCCCATCTCCCCACCCCACCCCGCCAAAAAGCAAGCGAGCTCCTTGTGCTTGCGCTGGAAAATGGACTTTGTGGATGTGGGTGCTGAAAAGCCCAACTCACTCTGCCTTGTGGGCAACAGCCTGACAAGTACGAACGAGCCAGGGAAAATGCTCCCGTTGAGATGCTGCGACAATAATGCACAGAGGTGTTTTTATTTTGCTTAATTAGCGATACGTTCAAGCCTGATTTTCATATTTCCAAGCCCATTTGCGTTTTAGAAACAGATCACAACCTGAGTGGGTGTCAGTGGGTATCATTACTCTGGCAAAACCAGGAGCCTTTGGGCAGGCGAGGGGTGTCACCAACCACCGCTGGGATTTTGCTTTGTCTTTTTAAGACCCGACAAAAATGCTTTGCTCCTGTTCTCACCGCGGAGGGAGAGGGAAGTGAGGACTCAGGTTGGGGGGGCGAGTTCTGCCTCTCCCAGTTTTCTAGAAGAGCCCCGTGTTGGGGGAGCAGCACCATGATCCGGGCAGGACCCCCCCACCCCGGCAATGCCACCTGCGGGTTGAGCGGCGGGTTCTGCCCCAGGAAAGTCCTTCGAGACCCCTCCTACAGGCTCAGACGTTGCCAGAATAAAGGCATCTGGATCGAGTGCTCTCGGCGGCGCCGTGCTGGCTCGTCCCGGCTGCTGCCTCCGCCCGGGGTTTTAAAGGCCTGTGGCACATCTCCTCTACCAGTGGTTGCTTTTGTATTTGGGAGCGTATCTTGGCACCCGCCGAAAAGGATGCCATCCCAGGGCCCTTTCCATTTCTTTTCCTTCCTCCTCCCGAAGGCGGGGAGTGCCGAGTGCTCTGCTGGGACAGACCTCGAGAGCTCGGCGTTCACTGGCACAGAGCGGGGCAAACTGGAGGATGAACTGTCCCATGAAAGAAGAAGTCTGGCCCTTGGGCAGACCTGGGTCAGCATTTGGGGAGCCCTGGCCACGTTCATGCAGGCACGTGTACCCGAGGGCTCTCTTTGCCTGCTGCAGAGCTCTGCTCCGCTCCACTCCCCACCAGTTTCTCATTTTCCTCCCTCGGTTGCCTTTGCTTAACCTAAACTCGGCTGCTGCATTCCTGGTGATGCTTCTGAAGCCTCTGGGATGGGGCTGATGGTACGTGCTGGCCGTGCCTGGAGGTCCCCTGCCTGAAGAGATCCTCTGGATCTCACAGGGGGACAGTCCTCTCGGTGTCCCAGTGCTGTTGCTGCCACTTGCGGGGCTGTCACCGCACCACGGGGCTGGCAGCGTGTGAGGACAGACGAGTGTTCACACACACAAGCCCCGACCTCACGTTCAGACCACACTCATCCTCCCCTGGAGCCCCTTGGACCACTTGCCAGCGGTGGCTGAGATGGGATGGGACCCCCCCGAGGTGCCTGGGGCGCAGCAGCCACAGCCCATGCCCGATTCTGCTGCTCGCCCAGGGCTTGCCCTCGAGCCTGGCATGGGTTTGCCCAGGGTTGGTGAGGAATCGCACGCCCCGTTGTCTGCTGAGCCTCAGGCCTCGTGTGCCTGGACACCCCCCTCCTTATTGAAACCAGGGAGAAAAACCTACTTCTGAGCCCCCGGCTCTGTGGTGTGTGAGAGCCATACGAAAAACAGAGATTTTTTTGTTCACAGCTTGACCTCTTGGGCAGTTCTCCTGCCCTGCTCTGAAGAGATTCCTTCTTCCTTCCACTTGTCTGGCTCCAGTGTAATAGAAGGGCTAAATGCTTATTACTTTTTTGTAGCCTTTTCCAGTTGCCAATCAAACGTGTCTGGTTTGGGGGTTTGTTTTGTTCCTTTGTTGCTGTGACTATGCAGGATGCTCTATCTCCCTGTAATTACGGTTCCATCATTGTCTTAGCACGAAAACATCTGCTGTCTCCCCGCGATCTCCACTTCTCCTATTTCTTTGGAGAATTTCATGGATCATGATGACCTTCTATTTTCCATAACATCTCGTGCATCTCAGTGTACACAGCTGTTTCTCTTGCGTTCCCCTGTCTCTCCATCTACCTCTTTTTTTTTATTTCTTTTTATTTTTTTTTCCCCTATCAGCATCTCCAGTGCGTTCAGAATTTCGGCTCATCTGCTTATCAAATCAATATCTCACTTGCCATCTCCTCTGCATCCGCGACCGCTGTAAACACGGCACCTTTGCACCTAGACAATGGGCTATTTTCTCCTCTGAGCACAGTTTGTCTTCCAGCTGGCATCTAAAGCCTTTGTTCTTCTCATTTAACGTTTTAAAGCTAATTTTTCTCAGCCTCTTCTTTTTTTTTTTTTTTTTTTTTTTTTTTTTGTTTTTTCCCTTTGANCACCGTTTTTTTTTTTTTTTTTTTTTTTTTTTTTCATGTTGATTCCCTTGTGCTGTCCGGGGGTGAGGCCGGTCTGTGCCGCAGGATGGACAGAGGATGTGGCCGTCGGAGGGGAAGTCTCTGCTGGAGCCAAACTGTGGCAGAGAGAGGGATGGGGAGGAGAGGGGAGACGGGGATGGGGATGGAGGGAAGGGGCTGGTGCCCCTCGGCAGAGACAGGGAAGGGGCTGGAGAAACACGGGTTGGAGTCCTGTTTTTGTGTGACCTTGTTTAAAGAGCGCAGAGCTCCGTGAGTGTGATGAACAGAGATACTTCAGGTTTTATTCCATTCTGGCACCTTTTATTACTAGGACTTAATCGGTGTGCCTGTTCTCTTAAAAAATATTCATAAAAAATCAGTTCTATGCCTGCTGCAGATGGACTAATAAAACTCTGGAGTATGACAGGACCTTAAATCTCTTTGCTTTGTTCCCTGTCTATAAAATGTTCATCCTGGTTCCCCGTCTCCCGCTCCCCTCCCTCGCCTGCCTGGGTGCTCCCGAGGGCAGGACCCCCCGTCCCCCTGCTGCTCCCTGCAGCTCCCGCCTGGCCCACGCACGAGATGATGCTCTGGCAAAACTAATCCTGAGAATATTAAAGCACGTGGGTTTGGGGTTTTTTAATTTTATTTACCCTCAACCCGCTGGTCTTTGCGCACCTGAGCGAGGAACAGCCCTGTTCTTGGAAAGCTTTGCAGAAGTTGGGCACCCGGGAGGGGTGACTGAGAAATGGCTCTTTAGCTGTTAACAGCAAAGGGGGGTGTTGGGAGAGAGCGGGACGCCGGGTGGGGGTTAATGAATCCTGCACCAGCTCCTTAGGTGGAGGGGAGTGACGCTGCGTGCATCACGGCTTTTCCCTCTTTGCGGAGCGCTGCTCCTGCAGAGGCAGCCTGTGTGCTTCCCTTTCATACAGACAGGCACTAGATGTGGGTACTTGTACATAAGTAAGGCTGTAAAATCACAGATTAAGCAATTTATTCATCCAAAAAGAGTTATGTGGCTGTCAGGGTGCATAATGACTACCTGATTCGGGAGGAAAAATACTCCGAGGAAGATGGGAAGCGGCATGTTTGGGAAGGATCCAGCGCTCCGCGTCCTTGCCCAGGCAAAGCTGCCGGAGCGGTACCCACCATTTCGGAAAGTCCTGGCCAAACTGAGGGGCTGCTCATGGGACGGTGTGTAACGGGAACAGTTTTATTTGAGGGTGGGATTTGGGTGCTCTGCCGGCCCTGCTTGGGGATGCTCTGCCGGGGGGTGTGCGGCTGGGGCTCCCCACGAGCACGGGGAAACGGGAAATCTTTGGGGTTTCCTTTGAGAACTCTTGGTGTTTCACAGAGATGCAGAGCCCTGGCGAGAAGTTGCCTCTGGAGGTGAGGGCAGGGTCAGCCAGGGAGCCAGTGGCAGCTCTTTGCCACCGTATTTACGCTTCCACTGGCCCAATGGGAAGCGTTTGGCTCTCCTCCACCTGCAGAAGGGATTAGCTGCTTCATAACATCCAGACGAGATAATCTCTCCAGTTTTGCCAGGAAGAAGTCCCTGACAAAAAGCAGCAAAGCTACAATAACGCAGGACGAAGCAGTAATTGAGTTTGCCTTCTTATTACTTTCTCGGCTAAGTTTGTGGTGGTTTTAATTCTTTTTTGTTGTTGTTGTTGATAGGGAACAGCTAAATATTGTCCCCATATTGACCCAAACCAGCTGTGTGGTATCTATGGCAATGCAGCACTGCGGGGAGGTGAGCCAAAAGGGGAGGAAGGAGGAGCTGTAAGAAGTTTTTAGAACTTCCACGTCTCTTTTTTTTTTTTTCAAAAAGAAAAGACTTAAAAAGAGACAGAACTTTGATAATTGTTCCTGCCCATCGCCTGCTCCGTCGAGTGACTTGTATCAGTGGTGGGATTGGAATCAGGCTTGTGTCAAAGGGCTGCACGGGGCTGTCACACAGGGCAGGGACTCGCCGTGGTCCTCGTGGTGGAGCAGACGCCCTTTGCTGCCCAGAGCTCAGGGGCAGCCCCGCTGCAGGAAACGAGAGGAAAAGGGAGGGACGGGAGTCAGAGAGGTGAAGTGTGGCTTCCCTAATGTCTCTTGACATTTAAAAGGCAGCACCTGACACAGAATTGAGGTCTTCACCCCCCAGACCACAGTATCATGGCATGGCAAAGCCCGTGGGGGTGTTCTCCAGAGACCTGGAGATGTTATCTTGGGCTGGGTACCCGAAAGGAGATAAACCCGAGATGCAAAATAAACGGTGCGGGTTTCCAAAAGTTTTTGAAAATAATGAATTAAAATGTCCTGAGCATGTTCTTGCTGGTGGATGCTTGGGTGGGGAGAGGCTGATGTTGTGTGAGGAGTAGCGCATCGCTGGAGCAGCGCTGCTCTGACGATGCAGTACGCTAATTCATCACGAGAGCGACGGAGCTTTAATGATGTATTGCTCCAAAACGGCCTCAAGCAGGAAGAATGAGCCCAGGAGAATCTGCTCACCCCAGCTAGGTATTACCCAAATTCTCCAAGTTTTCCGTGAAAGAGTGTCCTGATAGGAAATAGCATAAAGAGTAGCTGCTGAGGATCCTGGGGGGTCTCCAGGTGTGGTTCCCAGACGATGTGGAGATGTTGGGTGGGAAGGGTGAGGCTGAAATGCTCTCGAGCTCCAGCTGAGCAAAAGTCACCCTCTGGAGTGCCACCACGTGCTTGGCCTCGGTCTTCTCAAGCAACTTGGCACCAGCTCTGCTGGAAACGCCGTCAGCTCGGGTCAGTGCACGGCTGGTGGCCCCTGCTCGCGAGCCCAGAGGCTCAGCCCAGGAAACCCCAACCCGGATCACACCGGGTCCTGCAAAACGGGCAGGCAACGTCACATACAGCAGGCGTTTGCCAGCACCATGTTATCCCAGCAATTTTTTAAGGATAACATAAGAGGCTGCCTTCAGTCTCGGCCTCCAAGCAAAACACATCACGCTTATTTCTCTGCTCGCTAAGTAATAGCCACGTATATTTTTAAAAGGATTGTCCTTTGGAGTCTTTTTATTTGTCATCTAGCATCAAAGCTCTAAAGGTCACATTTTTCAAGTTCTCCCCTTGCAGCTTCAAAGACTATACATTTGCTTTAAACAAAAAGAGAAGGGAAAAAAACCCAGCAATTTTAGAAAACCACTGCAGACCCAGGGGCTCGGGAGAACTCTAAATATCACCCCCCGAAGCTCGGTGTGCCCAGCTCAGCTCGAGCAGCTTGATTTTGCTTCCCCATAACCAGTTCATAAGCGTATTTAGGCTTACAGATCGCCCATTTGTAGTTGTCCCTGTTCACAAACAAGTCACCAACCCCAACTGCTAAATACCCAGCTCTAATTTCGGTGAGTTAAATGCCACTGAAACCTGAAAACCAGGTTTGCTGTGTTGCTGGTTGTGGCTCACATGGGCTTTTGTACACGTTTAAATGAGAATTTTAAGCCACCATTTGGCAGATGGGTGATGCGGAAAGAGAGATGAAGGAGCCAAAGGTGTGGAAGGAAGGAAAAGAGCGGTGTCATATATCTCATCATCCAAAAATCTCTTTTGGAGCTTGCTTCCCTGACCAAGCCTGCTCAAACTGTTTGCATGGCCCCATTGTAACGGCGGTGAAATTTCCAGTTGAACTTTTGCCAAGAAGGGTCAAGTATGTCAGGACCAGTTGCTTAATTATGTTTACATCTAAATTGCTGCAGTAGATCTTCACTTCCTCGAAAGTGATTTTCCTCTGCCCTTTAATTTCATAGAACGATATGAAAGACATGAATCTTCATGAAACTCCTCTCCTAATGCAGCAGAGACTCCACAGTGTTTGCAGCCCTTGCGCTTTATCACAAGAAGTCCCAGGGGAGGTTCAAGGTAGGATCCTTGCCATCTCAGCTCAGCAGTCACAGAAAGCCAAATAAATAAAGCAGGGAGTCGGCAAAGCCCTGATTCAGCAGAGGCACAAGCACCGGTTCAGCATTAACCTCTGCTAAAGACGATTTGGAAGAAAAGAGTTAATCTCACGGCTGCCCGAAAGTCAGGCCAGGAATCCAGGACCTTGACAGTTGGCCCATCAATGTCTTAAATCTAAGGGGAGAGGATGCTTGAAGATGAGGAATTTCTTAAATATGGGAAAAGAACGCTCCCTGGGATAAGGATGTTTCTCAGTAATAACTCAAAGGCTGTTTTTTGGTCCATGGCCAGAAGTGCTGGTCTGGTGTGATATTGGCCAAGACAACGATGCCCCGAGGGAGGATGACCTTCCAGCGGCAGGGTGAGTGGATGGGTGAGTCCAGAGGAGGCCAACGTGGGATGTGGGAGCTCTGGGCTGGGGTGCTGGAGATCCCTGGGCAGCGGTGGGTGGCTGGAGAGCACGGTGGGGTGTCGGGGTGGCACGGCCGGTGATGGGCTGCAAGTGCTGCTGTCGTCCACCCCCAGCACAAATGTGCTGATGAAGCCTCTCGGGTGCAAGCAGGACTGTGTACGACTGGTAAAGGTCAATGTGGCCCAAAATACCCTCCCAGGAGTGGGGTGAGGGATCTGCCTGGTTTGGGTGCTAGGATTTGAGGGGAGACCTCGCTCTCTACAACTGCCTGAAAGAAGAGGGTAGCCAGGGGGGCTGTTGGTCTCTTCTCCCAAATCTCAGACGATGGGACAAGAAGAAATGGCCTCAAGTTGTGCCAGGGGAGGTTCAGATGGGGTATCAGGAACAATCTTTGCATGGAAGGGGTTATTGCAGCTTGGAATGAGCTGCCCAGGGCAGGGGTTGAGGCACCATCCCTGGAGAGATTTGAAAGCCAGGTTGACCCAATGCTGAGATGTGGGTTAGGGATGGTTTTTATCAGAGCTGGGCTGATGGTTGGGCTCGATGATCTCAAAGGTCCCTTCCAACCCAGACAAGGCTATGATTCTAATTCTATGATTTCAGTGGGCGGCAGAGAGGGGTCTGCAGTTCAATCACATGCAACGTCCCCCCAGGAGGGAGCGTGATGATCTGCGAGCCCGAAATCTGCTGGACGGAGGGGGTGCAGGGTTGGGCTGGGTGTCCGGGGGGGGACACGGCAACCACGATCCCAGCGCAGCCGTGGCTTCGTCTCTCCTGAGCTCTGCCTGCTTATCTGATCTGCGCCTCCGTAATGATGTGGTTAGAATTAAATTATGGCGTTTTAATGTAGTTACAGCTACATTCACCAGGCACATTTCTTCCTGACGTCCAATGCTGGAATTTAAGATATGGCCAGAGGCTGTGTAGGACTTCTTGTCTCCCCAGGCTTGTTGCAGCCTTCCCACGGGGCCTGGCCAGAAAGGCAGCTTTGGGAGCCCGATGCGCATCTGCTGCTGCGAAGTTACATCAAAGGGAACCCCCGGATGGTGGGGGGGGAACCACCAAGGAGCCTGCTAACGGCCCCTCCGTTCAGCGAGGGGGGCTCCTGCGGGCACCTTGGAAGGTGACCCCGTGAGAACGTCGCGGGGGGAACCGGGAGAATTTCACGCCCGCTTGAAGAGCTGTGCTGAGGTAGCCTAACCCCTCCTGGAGAACCTTCCTGCTCCTGCCTCCTCTGATGTTGGTGAACTTGGCGGTCGTGGAATTTGCCGGATCAGCGATAAGAATTAGTTGATTAACTGGAGAGAGGTAAACAAACTGGTTAAATAAGAGTAAGTAAGGAGAGGTAAATAAACTTCTCTGAAGTCAGTGGGGAAACAGCAAAAATTGGTACTTTTGCCATTTGTTGTGGGCTAGAGGTGCAAAACTTCAAAACTGGGATTATTAGCCAGAGGAGCCCTCAGCTCAGGTGGCTGAAGGGATGAAATGGTCCAGGTGGAGAGTGGTGGCCACTGCGGCGCCTCTCCCTGGGACAAGGGGGACGTGGTGGGACGTGTCCTCCCCGTGCTCCCGACAGCCAGGCAAGTCTGGAGAATTCTTTATTCCCACCACTAGATCAGCCACCAAACGCAGATGCTTTGGGACCGAACCATGCAACGGAGGGGATCTGTGGAGCCCTGCAGAGCGAGTCCCCTTCCCCTTCTCCTCGGGCCTCATGGCTTCTGGTCTCCCACCCTTGAGCCCCTCCAGGTCGCACGGTGTGTCCCCGTCTTGTCGCAGGGTCCCTTGGATCATCCCTGTCAGTGGGGGCGAACCAACGTCATTGGGAGGATCCCCATCTCTTCAGAGTCATTTTGCTGATCAACCTTTCGGGGTGTTTTCATCAATTTTGATCTGCCTGTTGGAAATCGGTCGTGACGATGCCCTCTAGGGAGTGACGTGTTTTTCCCACCCCTGGTTCAGCTTCAGCTTTTCGTGAATTTGAATGCATGTGTGTCTGTCACTGCCCATCCGTATTTATACAGATACTGCCAGGGCACGTCCTGCAGGAATTCTCCTTGGGTGCTCTTGCTTTCTCCTGCAGTCGATTTCTTTGAATGACACGGAGCTGATAACGGCTGCGGTCTCGGCACCCAGTGATCGGGTTGGCTCCTCTCTTTCCCCTTCTCCTGGTTTTGAGCAAGACTGTGAGGACTGGCTGTGTCTATTTTAAATTCCATCATGAAAGGAATAATTGAGATTGAGATTCTTAGTCGCTCAATGCAGAAGGTCANTGTTGGGGAAAACAAATGTGCCACAGAGAAGGTAACGCATCTTCAGCGCCGCGCGCATCCCCGGCCTCTGATAATACACACTGTTTATCTTTATTTTGGGGGTGTTCCAGGGTAGTTTTATCATCATAATTGATTAGCGGTGACGGGGGAAAAAAAAATCCAGGAGTAACAGGAAGAAATGATTCCAGTGAATCCATAGACTCGGTTGTAGCATCGATCTGCTTCGGGGAATTATTTATAGCAGAAGATTCATAGTTAGTAATATTAGTTTAGACTTCAGGAACAGTTTATCAGGGGCTCTTAAAGGCCTTGGGTAACAGTTAATCAGGTAGAAAAATAAGGTAGACAGCCTCATTTCGGGAGAGGGAAGGAGATGGGATTGCTGGCATGACTCTAGCCACAAATAATTGTGGCCCAAAAAATGCATCGCCCCACGGTGCAGCCCCGGCAGGCGGCGGCGGCGTTGCCTGGGCTCTTAGGAGCCGTCATCTACATCATCTACATCTACAGCTGCAGCCCAGGGGTGTCCTCCAGCACGACGACACACGGCGGGGCAAGGCTGATGGAAACCACGGCCCCGCTGCTCCGTAGGGAGCGGCAGCACAAGGGGTACGGGGGGTCGCTCAGATTATTTCCACGGACAGAAACGTGGGGCTGCATTTCCAACGGGGGCAGCTGAGGAAAGGTCCTTGGAAAAGGCGACCTGCCCTAAAACCCTCCTCAAGGTGAAGTGAAGGTGCCCGCGGGACGGTGACCCGCGCCAGGGGGAGCCGGGAGAGCTGCACAGGGACCAAACCAAACCCTTCCCCTGCCTCTCCTCCTCACTTTGGTTTGGTTT
>VZRU01000703.1:5888-22877 GCA_013398155.1 Pedionomus torquatus
TTTTTTTTTTCCTATTGGTTGGACTAGATGATCTTAAAAGGTCCCTTCCAAAGTAGGTGATTCTGTGATTCTGTGATCTTGTCGAAACCCTGTCTCACCCAGTGGGTGCTGCTGTGGCCAGCAAGCAGAGCAGAGCCAGAGCCTTTTCCACCCAAAGAGCCAGCCCTTGGAGCCTGACACTCGCTGGGGCGGTGGATCTGCTCCTGAGGAAAATGCCCCTTCGGCGAACATGGAGTAGACACGTTGCTTAGATTTGTGCCGAGGTGTTTTTACGTCTCACCTGAGGCTTTCGGTGGAATGAGGCCAGTGGAGTCCAACAGCTCCCAGTCAGGAAGGGAAGGGAGATTAGACCCCATGAGAAATGGGGGAGCTTATGGGGAGGGGATGCTGTGCAGTCCAAACCACTGCAGACGAGTGGAGAACCAAACAGTCTCCTTCCAGCAGGCAGGTCAGCAGGGCAGGAGCCTCGGGGCTGCCTGTGCTGTGCATGCTGATGGGAGAGCTGCAAATTATCAGCAAAAATTAAGAGTGGGAAATGCTGTTATCTGGAGAGTGAATTTTTTTTTATTATTTTTTTTTTATTTCCTGGGAATTCCAGTGTTTTTATTTTTGGGATTCTTTTTCCTTTGAACTAGGAGTGGAAATTAATGAATTTTGTTTCATGCAACTTTTCTGTGGTGGAAACGCAAGTTTGTCAGCTCTGGCGTATTTTGCGAAATTATGGTGATTTTGCCCATTTCTGTTTGTTGGAGAAAAAACATGTGAAAACATTTAAAATGGCCAGTTTTGACATGTTCAGAATGAAATGTTTTGATTTTTTGGGTCTGAAACATTCTTCAGTTTAAAAACTCCCTTTCATTTAATTTTGAAAAATCCAAAAGCTTGATTGAAGCAAAGTATTCCGATACTGTCAAATGAAATGTTGACTCCAAACCCTTTAAAAATCAATTTGACAATAATTTGGAAAACCTCTATCTTTGTTCCAAGCTTGAATAACATTAAAAATAAACAAACAAATGCACAGTTTGCAAATGAACTAAAAGTAATCTCTTTTCCATGTAGCTCTTGTAAAAAAAAAAAAACCCAACCAACCCTCTAACCATTTCGAGGTTTTAAAAAAAGGCCAAAATCCCCTTCCAAATCTGAGGAACAATCTGGCCTTTACAAAGAGAGGTGACTGCCTGCTGAAAAAATAAAAGCCTGGAACAAGCCAGGAGGCACCGTGATGCGGCTGCCAGACCTGCAACAGCTCTTGGCTCCAGAAGCAGGGAGATACCAGTTTGCAGCAGGGACATGGCATCACCTTTGAATGTGGCTCATCGAGGCAACTGCTCAACCATGCCAGAGGTCCACCCCGTTTTTAGAAGAAGGGTGGCAAATTTGGAAAGCAGCAGAAAAATGACTCCAGGGATGAGCTGAGGTGGTTGGAAAACTGTTGCGCAATAAGAGAGGAAAAGTGGAAGGTATTAACATCCCTGCTAAATCCAAGAGAGCATTAATATCTGACTTGTCTGAGTCTAGAAGTGCCTTTGAGAGGAGGAGATACCAAAAAAGACAGCTGGCTAGCAAATAAAGGCAGCATACCAGCTAGCAGCTGGAGGGTACAGCCGGGCAAACTGGGAGTGGGAGCCGAGTGCCAGTGTTAACAGTCAAAGATAAACCCCTCCAAGAGCTTGCTCTGGCACATGGTAGAGCCTGCATCCCCCAGAGCTGTTCATTCTCTTGGATGTTTTACTACAGGATCTGTTGTGATCAAGAAGAAGCTCTGTCCTCGAGAGGGGTGAAGTTCTCCCTCCTGGCCACTGAACCACATCGTCTCTGAAGCTTTTCTTGGCCTAATCTTTGGAGAGGAGGCCAGGAAGACTGTTTTCCCAGAGCAGAGACACACCACATAACTCATGGCAGAGAAGGTCTCTGCCCTGTCCGGCTTCTCAGCAGCCTCTAATGGGAACCACAAACAAAAGCAACCACATGCTCAGTCTCTGGTCCATCCCCATGCTACCGTGGGGCCGAGGAAAGCACCAAGGAAAGTGCAGAAGGGCACGAGACAGCATCTTTGTGGTGGGTGACAGGTTGTTCAACACAAAGCACTGAGCCCTGGGGTGTGCTGACTCGGTCTGAGGTTGTGGACAAGGCAGTTTGGGTGAGTTTAACATCCTTTTGCTGAAAATATTCTTTAATCTCCTTGCTTTGCTTTGTTTCTTTTGGGCTGTGACCTTCCTGGGGAAAGAACCCTCTCCTAGGACCCCAGCCTATGGGCCGTATAAGTGTTCTGCTGGTGTCAGAGACTGACACCGTCAGGAGTCCATCTGCTGGCTGTGGCACCAGCATAAGCTCAAAACCCAGCCTCAAAGACCCACAAATGTCTGCTCCTCACTACCCTGCCTGTGGGACTGGACAGCCTCTGCGGAGAATCATCTTCTCGCATACTGCTCAGCGGGTCAGGGGTTTGCACTCCACAGGTACGAAGCGCTGGTAGTGGTCCCGCAACTCACATCAATCTCCCACGCTGAGTGCATGGAAAAGTAATAGCCACTATTCCCTCTGCCCCTCTCTCCACCTCCAGCTCTGTGCTCTTCCCTCTGCTTGGCTCCAGACCTCCAGGATTTCTCAGGATTTCCTGGGACTATGTGTCCATGCAGTAGCACCTTGGGAAGCCTCAGGGGAACAAATTCAGGAAGAAAGCTGGATGTGAGGGAAGGTCCCTGGCTAGCCAGGCTAGTGAGAGCCTCGGATGCTCTACATAGAGCCAGACAATGTCCTTCTGCCATCACCAGAGACCTGATCCCCACACAGAAGAGTCTAAGGTGGAGAGAGGTGGTTTGACCTGGAAGCTGAGAGTTCTGTGTCCCGTCTAGGATAATGCAGAAGCTTGTTCCAACCTCCCTTTTGAAGCTGACCTGGTTTAGTTGTGCCAAATGTTACCACAGATGGCTTATTAACATCAATTTTCTTTCTTGCAATAATACCTACAGCCAAGACCTGGAAATACTGAATTATTTTGGTGGTAAAGACAAGGGCAAAGACTTCATGATACCAAGTGACTGGTGACAAAATGGCAGATAAAATTCAATGTAGATAAATGGAAACTATTGCACATGGAAAAATACAGTCCTAAGTTTATGAATTACATGGAGCACCATGAGCTGCCTGTCATTGCTAAAGAACAAGATCTTGGTGTTATAATAATCTTTGAAAATGTCATTTCTGTGCTTGGCAGTGCTTAGAAAAAAGCAAATCAAATGTTAGGAATTATTAGGAAAGAAATAAAGACAAGAAGATGTCCGTCTACCCCCATATAAATCCTGGGTGGACTCTGCCTTCCAGCTTGGGCAGTTCTGGCTCCATCTCTGGAGGGACATTAAGTGCCATAGGAGTTGGTAAAATCCTGTGTGGCCCTCAGAGGGTGGGATGCTGTTGACTCTTCTCTCTTTCCATCACAAGGACCTTGGGAAGTTCCCAAGGAGCTGATAGAGAAGACATCAGTGTTAAACAGAAGGAGGTTACACTTCACATAGTAGGTAGCAAAATTGTGCAACTCCATGGACACACTCACAAGAGGAAAATTCATAAAGGAATGTTAGTCAAAGGCACCTTTGGGTTAGGAGCCTTTTGTCTGGACATCAAGAGATGATCACTATGTACTCGCTCTTGTTCTTAGATGCTACCCTAAGCATCTGCTCCTGGGCATCTGTTCCTGTTGCTCTAGGAGTGAAGAAACTGATGTTTCTGGCCTCAAGGAGTTGACAGTCTGAACCAACAGCACAGGTGCTGGGAAACTACAAGGTTTAATAAAACAGGAAGGGAAATTCCAGCCCTCAGAAAACAAAAAATTGTGATGGAATCTTAACCAGGGTATTAGACCACAGAGTCTTGCAAGTCTTGCAACCCTTGCAAGAGTTCAGTTAAGACCATCCCAACTTTCAGGAAGCTTCGATGATATCTTACTCTCCAAAACATGAAACCAGAGAAAAGCAGGTGTCATGGCTCCACTGCACTCAGAAAAACTCATTTTAGTTTGGTTAATTTCAGGAGTAATCAGCAAAATGGGGGAGAACTGGTGAGGAAGGCAGAGAGCATCTGGGAAGAGCAGCAGGAGGAGCCGGGCACTCTTGAGAAGCAGAAAGGATGGACCAAGCAGATGTTCAGTGCAGGGCAGGAGGAGAACACACTGGTCCTGGGTTTCTGGGTGAGCAAGCAGCTTAGCAGGCCATGGATGTTCTCTAGGGAAGAGCTCCAGTGCCCCTGACTCACAATTAGGTCTGACTTTGACCCTGTATCACTAACACCTCTCCTGCCCATCTCTGTCCAGTCTAATGGTTGTGTATTGCATAGGAATTGAGGAGTTGGTTAAAAAAATAGGGGGCTGTGTTTTGAGTTGTTTAAAGATGTACTAGTCCAGCAGCATCCCTGGCTCCAGGCTGCTCATCTCGGGATGCCCCCACCTCCAGTGCCTGGGGACTCCAGTGGGGATGGGTGCACCCCGGCAGTTCTTTCTCAATCTTGTGTTTTTCTCTTCCCTCCCTTCCCAGGAAGACCTGTGGTGGGTTTAGTTGCAAGGCTGGGGGTACCATGGTGCTTCCCCAACCTCCCCACACATGGGAGGCTCAGCAATGTTCACACATAGCTTCAGCCAGGCTACGTGCAACTGCCCACAGGAGATTCCCACTCCTGGGGCTGCCTTTGCTGCCCCAAGACACCCACAGAGCCCAGCTCATCCCTCACTAAGGGCTGTGGTCCTTGAGGCGCCCGTGCCCCCAGGGCACCCAGCAGTTTCCCTCACTTATAGTCACCAGCCTTGTGTCAACTCCACACTTTCTCTTTGCCTGCGGCTCCCCTCTCAGCCACACAGCTCCAGCCTGCATCCAGGAGGGATTTCAAGTGCAAAAAACCTCTTTGGGTGGTTGTTTTTTTTTTTTTTTTAAAAAAAGGTTTTCTTTCCAGCCACCTTTTTTTATTCCAAAGTACTTAAACACCCCTTTTTCGAAATCCTTATTACCCTGACTCAGAGACTCGGCTTTAAGTAGTGCTTTGAATTAAGGATCTCAAATATGCATTCAATTTCAGTTTAAAAGGGGTAGTTAATGTATGTTACATAAATAGCTATTATTAAATACGTTCACTGAAGATTAACAACTGCTGTGCGTAATGGATACGTGTCTAACTACTATGATATATACTGAATTTCCCTATTATATAGCTGCTGGATGTGTGTCTGCTAGAACAGAGCAAAAATTCACAGTGAATAATTTAGTAGATGAATTTAGCCTCTCTTTCTGTCTGCGAAACCGCGTGGCATCCTCCAACACATTCGTTGCTCCGGTCTGATTCTGCCCGTTTCTGCCACACGGGCTCAGCCGAGCTGGCAGGGACACCGGTGGCTCATGTGGCTTATTCCCGGGGGGACGGTGGCTGAGAATCTCAGCCTCCTGCGTGTACTCCCCACGACCCAGCCCTGGGGATGCTGTGGCTGGCGCTGCTGTATGAGCCCAAGGCTGGCCAGGCAGCAGCAGACCCGCTCCAAACACCCTCACCGCCGTGCCAGAGGCTGCTCCTGGGCAAGTCGCTGCTGCGGGCTGCAGCCAGTTCTGGTTTTCATCTGATCATGCTCTCAGAACTGGAAGAACTTACCCTATCAGAGTATTTTCTGGTCCTTAAAATAAATTTTCTCTGGGTACCTATGTCCTTTTTTTCTGTTTTTGTATCCAAACGAGCTGGTTGTCAGGACATTTTCTTGGACAAAGATGAACGTTGGTAGGGGAAGACAAAGTCTTTGCTTGTAAGCACAGGGCTTGCACAGGGAATTACCCNGAGAAGATGGTGGATGTGATATTCCCAGGAGATTTATGGGAACATATCTCTTGGTGGGTGCTCTCCAGCTGAGATTTGGGCAGCAGAACGTGCAGAAGTACCTGTAAGTGCATCACCATGTTGACATGTCTTGCTACTGATGCCAGCAGAGCTCCTTTTCTGCAGGCACAGAAGCAGAACTTGCCACAAGACCTCTCAGTGTGCCCAGGTGAGCTAGATCCTTTCTCCAGCACCCGATCCCTTGTGCAAATGGGCCACATCATAGGTGAGACCATGAGAACAGCTGGGAAGCAGACAGGCCACAGGGGGGATGTTCTGCAGAGAGACAAGGAATGGGCCACGGCTGTGATTAGCCCACAGGTCTTGTTCATGCTGCAGGGTGTCCCCAGCACACCAGGCAGGACTGAATCACCTCAGCCCTAGAGAGATGCAGGTTTTCCTGCTGGGCCCCTCATCCACATCAGCAGGCTCTGCAGCGCCCTCATGCATTTAGCAGAGAAATCAGTTCCTTCCCCTGCTCAGCTCATCCTTGCGTTTTTTCTCCCTCTTGATGCTGTGCAGTTTCCCCTTTTCCTGTGCTTCCCGGCCAGCTTAGTCTCATCTAAAGCTTATCAAAGGGTGGCAGGAGGGTAGGCAGGTTGGGAGGGTGTCTGATGCTCTCTAAAAGCATCTCACAGAGATGCCACGGCTCCTTACTGGGAACATAATGTGCCCACCAGGTCTGTGTTGTTTCTTCCATGCGGTGTACAGGAAATAAAGTACCCTTCCCCAGCCCAGTTCCCAAAATAAAACAAAGACAGAAAAAAAAAAAAAGGATTTAGGAGGAAAATAGCTAGCTGAGGCATGTCCTCTGTGCTAGGAAGATCAAGTGCTAATGATGGTTCTGGCACGTTGGTGACAGTTTTGTCTGTTGTATGTATATATATTTTAACTGTGAGACCACATGGGAGGCTCTTTATACAGTCGAAGTGCCTTTGACAGCCGCTGAGAACACATTGGTTCCTTTCTGCTGGCAAAAGACTCATCCCATTAAAGGCTGTCGATAAAGGGAAGGGAAATGACAAGGGTGCTTGGGAGGGAGCGAGGCAGCAGGAGGAGACAGGAGCTGCCACCACCAATGTCATTACCAAGAATGAGAAGGAGCTTTTGCATAAATGCACCATGTGTTTTCATTAGTGGTGGCGGGGAATGTGCTGTTCTGAAGAGAGCATTTATACCATTGAAGGGAAAACAGATACCCTGCGACTGCACCCATGGCGCTGACGGCTTCAGCCTGTGAGCATCCTTCATCCCTCGCCTTCGCCGTCTGCTGGCACGGCGCTGCCCTGAGCACTGAGACCTTGTCCCAGCCTGATCCAGAGGGATGGGACAGTGTCCACTGCTATCTCTGGAGCAACTGGGTCTGCTCCGCCAGGGATGGGCTCTTGGAGGTGGAGGTGTGTGGAAGTGGAAGTGCTGGTGTGCCTGCGCCTGCAGCGGCTGTGGATGCGTGTTGGGAGGATCACTTCACATGGGGCTTCTGGGTGTTTCCCTGGGTAGGAGGGGACAGCCAAGGGACAGTGTTTCTCTGTGGTGCCACCCACATAGATGCTGTTTAGTAACTCTCCTCTGGGACCTCTCTTCTTGCAGGCAATTTCCACCATTACTATGGTGATAATAAAATCTTATTTAAACATTAAAACTTTATTGTACTTGACGATTAGGAAAAAAAGCCAGTATGCCCTGGTGAGGCTCAGTTATCCCAGAAGGCCACTCCCTGGCATGGCTGGGTCCTGATATGATGGTAAGGAGATGTTGCTGCTGGGTAAAAAATTCAGCACGAGCCCTTTCTTCTCAACAACGGGAGACGGTGTGCAAGGCTGGATCACAGCCTGTTGCTCACCAACCATGTAACCCAAAGGAAAATTTGATATGGCCTAGGGCATGACAAACAACACCCAGCCGTAAGCAGGTGCATAAGGAGATCCATCTATTCGGGGGACCTTTTTGGAAGGTGACCTGGGAGGAGGTACTTGTGGTTGGGTAAGAGGAGCCGAGAACCTCGGTGTATCCGTGTTTGCCTGCAGTGTTCATACACACACTGGGGGTGTTGGCTGATCTCTGTTCTTCCTCAGTGCACACTGTGCCCCTTTGCTTGTATCTTAAAAGAGCTTTGCTTACACTCTACACTTCTCCATGCCATGTGTGCACTGGTGACCTAGGGGGTAAACATGTCTTTTGGGGCCATGCTGCTAGTCAGTTATATTGGGGGCATTTTGGGTTTAAACCCTTTTGCTGGTTTTACTGTACAGCAAAAGAGTTCAGTTATTCCTACTAGAAACATGTGGTGATCACACTCAACATCTGATCGTCTCAGACTCAGCCCCCGTCCAGAGCTGAGCCAGAGCTGCTGGAACTCATCCATTCGCACTCAGAGCTTCTGCTCCAGACTCTCCTGTTGCGCTGCCCAAAGAACTTCTGAAAATTTGAGGAAAGGGCTTTGTCAATGAGTCGGCAAATCCCAGCACAATTGTCTGAGAGGAAAAACTAGGCTGGAGAATGTTGGTGACAAGTCAGATGGGAGGTTGAGATACAACATCCTACCCTGTCCAGCCATGGCCAAACTTAAGTTGCTTTTTGATTATAAAACATGGACTGTACATTCTGCCAGTCCATCATGGGCTTCATGGACTGTGCATACTACCTTGGAAGGGTAGGATCTTTCTTCGTAGCTGTAGTGAACTACTTGCAGTGAAAGGAATGCTCTGCTTTGCATCTTTGAGCTCTCCTGTTACCCTCAGACCCTGCTGGTGCCCCTGTGGTCCTGTTAGAGGCTCTCGAGTAGGAGCAGGTCTCTGTCCTTGCACCGACTCCATTGCAGACTGGAAAGAAAAAAATCAGCAGTACATTAAAAGTCCCTCATCTTATGTCCCATGGCTCAAGAAAGTCCACATTTGCTGAAATCAACACTCTGCTGGGCAAGTTGTCCATACAAAGCTGCTTGAGCCTGGTGCCTTCTGTAACACTGCTCAGTAGCATGAGGCTGGAGCACGCAACTAAGCCTACGCCCCTCCCAATGCAAAGCTGCAGCCAGCTTTGTGGTCAGGAGCATTTGGACCCCCAGGCAGCAAGTTCTCTGCTTTCTCAAGGCTTCATAAGAGTAAGGCTGCTATGACTACCCAGTTATCCATACCCTGGAACTGGTCCCACATTGCCTGATGCTTTTTCCTGTTGAGTAAGTCTTAGTACATCATGATGAGGCTCCAACCATGGCTTGCTGCATTGGGTAATTCTGAGTCTGCTACAGTGGAGGAGACGGCTCCAGGCTGCTTTGCTGTGACTGAACCTGCATGACCAGAAACCTGGGATGTGGTGGTCCTTACGAGATATCCCAATACCTCATACCATGCTGAGCATCATCATTACAGGGCAGCAGAAGCGCACAGAGCGTGAGAGACTTTATCGGCAGCAGGGAGTGGGTCTGAGTCAGGTCAGTGCAAAGAGCTGCATCACTCAGACCTGAGCCAGCCTTCATCACACTGTGAGGGTTTTTTTTTCACTAGTCACTGATTGAATGAGTTAATTATGACATCTTACTAGCGCCCACTGGGCATTTTAAGTCTTCAGGAATGGTGATACGTGCTCAGCTTTTCCTCAGGAAGATTAACACCCAGGGATCCTGAAAAGTCTCAAAGGACTTGTGTGATCCTCATTTCACCTCATCTCCCACTGGTTTGTGGACTCACAAATTGCCTGAATGGAGCTTGGCATGAGGGGACATGGGCAAGTGGGGACTGTGCTGGGGTGTGGGGGCTCCTGTAGTGGCGGGGGGGAGCTGGGGGCTGTCCCAGGCCCCCTTCCAGCAGCCCTGCTGAGGGTACGGGCTACACAGTACAAAACCCAGAGCCCTGCTGTGACAAGACTGATGGAGAAAGGGCCAAGTGAGGGGGGAAGCTCCACTATCCCACACTTAGACCTGCAAAGTCCCATTGCTCTTTGTCCAAAAGTGGTGTGAGAGCAAGAAACTTGGTCCCTCATTTCCAGACATATCAGCACACAGCCTGCAGTTCTACCACACTGCAAGAAGCCAGCCCATGGCTTGTGCAGCCCTGTCTGCCAAGGAGAAATACCTCAAAGTCCATCAAGGACCTGGTGTGGTGCTTCCAACACCCCAAAAACCCTGGGACTCACAGATCNCAGACTAATGTGCTCCAAAACCACTTTTCTTTAGCTGCGTTTCTTCCTCTCCAACCGTGGATGCGGCTCACGATTCCCCCTCCTGGAAGCGGAGCGGGGCTGCAGAGGGGCAGGAAGGTCTCCAGGACTTAGGAGCTGGGTTCCCCAGGGAGGCACAGACCAGAACTGCCACGTAGTTCCCAGCAGCATCACCGATTTATACCTCCTGTGGATGCAGCTTCCTAATTTCTGAGGTGCCTTGAAAACTGTGAGCTGCCTCCTCCAAACCTCCACTCCAGCCCCTCCTCCACACTGATCAGCTGCAATTTCCAAAGCCAGCCAGCTGATTAGAGAAGGCAAATGAATTCTTTCATTAGGAGAAGCATTGTTATAATTAGGGTAGAAATGTGGTCCTGATTCCTTTTAGAATAGGAGAAAAGCCACCCCTGTTTGATACTGTTTTAAGGCCTCGTTATTTAAAAAAAAAAAAAAAGTCATGTATGTATATTTGGTTGGATTCTTTTTTGCATATTTGCTGGCCATGCTGAGCTACTGCAGTTTGTTAATATAAATAAAAATCATCATTATCATAATTCATTGCTAAAAAACTTCAAGAGGTCACGGAGATATTTTGGGAGATGGGGCTGAATCAAAACAAATTACATTTTCAGCAGCTGGCATTTCCAGCTCCTGCACGGCACGGAGCAGTACGCTGGGGGAAGAAATAAATAGAGAGGCAGAAAGATAAATCGAGAGCACCAGATAGACGGGTTTATGTAGTATTTTCATGTATCATTGTTGGGTGACACGGTGTGAGTTATCTCTGTAATTACAGCCCTCCTGCTCCTCGGCAGCTTGTTCCCAGGACCCGTGGTGAGAACCTGCAGGAGTTGCCTGTCCCTGCTGGAGAAGAAGGCAGAGGGCAGCCTGCTCCCATCGTGTCGGAGGCTCCGGGTGATGAGGACAGCTGGTTGAGGTTGACTCTGCCCTCTGGACTTCAAGGGCAGGTTAGTCAGGGCTTTGAATAACCTGGTCTAGAGGGAGGATCTTTAAGGTCCCTTCAAACCCAAACCCTTCCATGGTTCTATGATTCTTGGATCACAGAACCACCATATCTGGTTCTCCTCTTGCCTCCTACTGGAAGCACATCAGGAATAATCAGGTTTCTCCTGGCTCAGTAGGTGGGATTCTCTGGCAGGAGATGAGTCTGCATGTCCAGGGCTATGTGTGCAGCTACACAGAGGGTGAAGCATAGTGGAGAAGGTTTTTGGATGGTAGCATTCCTTGAAGCAGGCTTTTCCCGGTGCTGTTACAGGAGCTGCAGGATGGTACAGACTCCTCCCACTCTGGTGTAAACCCTAAGATGCAATCAGAACAGCAAGAATTTAATCTCTAAATCAGTTATGCAGAAATATCTTTCGAATTTATGGCAGGAACTACTCAGATAGAGATGTTGCTTTCAGGATTGAATATCTTTTTATTAGTACTGATGCAGCCACCATGATGGCATGGTTATATAATATTGATGCAGCCACCATGTGCTGTGAAGATGAATTCTCCCACGGCCACGAGACCAGGTGGCTGAGCAATATGAACAGAGATTGCAAGGAAACGACTGCATCTTGCCCCAACTTTGTCTAGGAGAGAGAGAAATGATGGCTTAGAAATCAAAAGGAACTGCTGCTTTTGTCCCTCTGCTCTTTGGAGAGGTCTGAGGCCAAGACTTCATCTCTCTCTTCAAAACCTATACATTGATTTCTCCCAGGGCATTCAAAAAAGAGTTTTCTACCCTCCTTCAAGACAGCAGCAGAGCTAGGCTGCTCTGAAAGCTTCATTCTGCTTTAGTGCACCTCATACTTCTGTACAAGTTGGTGTTGCTGCTGTTAAACTGTTTTGTTCCAGTGTTTTAGTGGATGAGATACACCAAGGACACCCGATAACTTCTGATTATTTTTAGTACCAGGCAGTGTATTACTTATGGGGGCATCAGCGCTGGGACTCTGGGGATTTTCTGACAGATAAGCTTTACTCAGTCTGGCTGACTCTCACCCACATGTGAAAGAGACAACTATAAACTTTCTTCACTTTGAATGATTTTAACTCTATGGTTATCACTTTTCCTCTGTCCAGGAAACACGGGCAGAGTGCTTGGCCACAAACTGTGTCTTTCATAAAAACCTTACTGTGCTTTCCATGCCCTGGTTTTAATTTGGCCTATCTGGGAGTCACGAAGAGACATTTTCCTTCCCTCTCCTCTTGGCACCATGATGTGGTCAGGTCTGTCATGGACAATTCCTGAAAGGAAGGGCATTTGGAGGGATATAGACCCTCCATCTCCTGCCATGGGACACAGCAGTGATGTGAGGGAGAGGCAAAGCAGGCAGATGCAACTTGGAGCATCTGTAACTTAGTTATGCTCCTATAGATAGATGCAGAGAAATACCCAGGAGTCAGAACAGGAATAGCAAAAGCGATACAGCAACAGGCTTTGCAGCTAAAAGTCAGCTTCATTGCTCTGAGCTGATCAGATCTATGTCCTAGACCCAGACCCCAGCATCTGTCTGGTCTCCAGCTGTCCACTACCACTGGCAGGTAATTCCTGCTTCAGAGGAATGGACCAGGGCCCATGATAGGAAGAGGCGAGTTTCTCTCCTGCTCCTAGGCTCTGCAAAGTTAACAGGATGTTTTAGCTAGAGAGCTGGACTCGTCTAAACGGCTGAGACATTCCCGGGATTTCTGTGGGGCTGGGGAGAGGGACAAGACTCGCTCCCTGAGAAGGTGCTGGCTACAGCTCTTCTGCCAGACTGACAAGCCAAGCGGTGAGTCTGCTTGGCACGAAGAGCTGGAGATCTCTCCCACAGCTCAGCTCCCACCCACTTCCCAGGCAAGTCCAGCGCAGCCTTCCTGACTCTGTGTTAGCCCACAGACCCCTGAACCTTGGCTGGTCCCGCAGCACCGATGTTGCATAAATGCCTGATGTGATACGGTGTCACATTCTCTGTCTTGTCTGCTTTTTGTCTCAGGCTGGCCAGGCAGCCAGTGCAGAATCTGCCCCCGGCTTTTCTCCCTGTCCCTCTGCCCTTTCATGCTTTCCCTTGGGGTGAAACACCTCCCCTCTGCACCGGGGCACCACTCTGCCCATCTCACCCTCCTGCAACCCGGGAGCCTCCCCAGCTGCTCCCAAGGATGGGAAGGCAGAGAGGTCCCAGCTCCTGCTGGCTGTGGCTCCAATGAGAACTCCAGCCAGCAGTCGTTCGGAGCAGGAGCGCTGCCATCACAGTCAGCAGCCAAAGGGTCAAATCCTTCCAGGAAAATGTAATCACTTCCAATGAGCACAAACGCAGTTTAGAGGAGAGCTTTGTGGCTGGAGATTATAGAGCCCAGGGGCCATGTGTGCTCTTCCCGGTCTGGAACGGAGCAGGGAAGCTGGCAGCTCCCATCCATCCTGCTGCTCGGCTGGAGCTGCTTCATGCCAGGAGAAGAGTGTGGAGCATCTTCAGCCAACATGGCCAAGCCAGGCTGTGTGCAGATCCGCTGCCCATCAACTCTTGATTCTCAGCCTATGAGGGCTGCCTGGCTCTCAGCCATCAGTAGGGCTGGGCACCGGCAGGAGAAGCCTGGATCTGTGCAGCCAAGAAAAGAGCAGATATAGTTTTCAGATGTTCAGTCAGAGATTCCTCCCCTCCACCTTTGCGCTTTGGTCTCACAGTCTGCCCATGGCCCAAGACAGAAGATTTGATGAGCGAGGCTTGTCCCACTGCACACCAACTGCTCAGGCAGAAACCAAAGGGCCAGAGGAGCACCTCAAACCCAGCAGGTGCTGGTGGCAACTAGGTACCAAATGTCTTGAGATTCCATGGTCCAAACAATATTTTCTTTATGCTCATATGTGTTGAAGCCAGGAACTAACTTCAGCGCTCCAAAACTCTGGACCGTCAACTGTAGTTGGCCCCTCTTTGGGTGCAGCTGCATCTGGTGTGTGATGGAGGAGGGTAGTCTCCTTCACATCTGCAAAGCAGCTTCTGCTTGGGATGGAGTCAGCATCCAACAGGATCATGTGAAAAGTCATCTGTTTGGGACCTGCATGTCCCACATTTACTATTGGAGCCGTTTTCCCATCATCATCAGCTACTGTCATCCTAATTCAACTGCTCTGGTCCATGTGCTGTGAACCTGGAAAGGGGAAAAGCTTTTGCACCAGTGACCTAGAGGAGACGTTCGCTCACAGGATGAGGCTGAATTTTCTCGTGTGTCATCCTGAGCTGAGGTGAGGAGAAGTGCTGATGTCTCAGGTTGCACAAATGATTTCACCACAGCTTGTCCTGGAAAGTCAAAACCTTAAAGACATTCATGAGCTGAATCTCCTTTCTGAGTCTGATTTCAAAGTATTCATCTTTTTGAAATGTTTAATTATAATTAGTTTAAATTTCAAAACAAGAGGTCATCTGAACTGGAAAATAGATTATTTTTTTCTTCTTTGAGGATGTCAAAACACTTCATTTTGTTGAATTCAGAACTCCTTCCAATTTTTTTCTGACTCAATAAATTAATCAAAACCGACCTTCTTTTAAAATAAGTGCCAGTTTTGAAAAAAATCAGCATTTTCCAGTGAAAAAACCTCAATTTATCCAAAAATTCCTACCATGCTTCCATCCTGACTTCTTGTTTATGTGCCTCTCCTGTGCTGTGTTCCCAGTAACTGTGATTCTAGCTGGATTAATTAAAATGGGCAAGGAAACAAAGTGAGGAACAGCTCCAGCCTGAGCAGGAAACTTTTTTTCCAGATTCAGGGATATGTTGAGAACACTTCTTTTTCCTTGTTTCAGTATGAGGCTGAGCAGCCTTCAAGGTTCAGTGTCCACAGGGAGACTTCTCTCTGCTGCAACCTGTGACCCTGGAAACCCCCAGCTTTCCACCCAGCGTGTGCTCTCTGTTCATTTGCATTTCCCCTGAAGACAGTCTTCAGCTACTGAGCCTATAAACACAAATTTATTGCTGATGCAATCTGGGAGGCGCTTAAAAAAAAATCCTGACACCTCACTGACGCTTAACTTGAGAAAGGCAGCTGGGACCTCAGGCTGATCCAAGATACGTGTGTGAGTCTACACCCAGCCCTCAGTGGGCATGTAATGACGTATTAAAAGTGAAGTCTATAGAAAAGCTTTTTTTTTTTTCTGTAGGATTTGTTTCCACCAGAGAGACTGCGAGGGTAATCTGACCACTGATACAAACAAGCAAAACTCTGTGGCAAGCTCCGTGCAATGCCATTGATGGGACTTGCTGCTGAGCTTTGATCTGGGAGGATCTACCTTTTGTGGCATCTTCTTGCACCATAGAGCGGTCCCAGTGCAGACACGTGTTGCCTGACGGAGGAGTTTAAACCCCCTTGCGCTTGTGCCAGGTCTTTGCCTGGGAAGAGCAGTAAAAGTTAGATGGCAGCTCAGCAAACCAGGCATGGAGAAAGCGGGGTACTCCTCCCCAGCAACACCATGCGTCCAGACAGAACTTTCCTCCTAAGCAAGGTGGCCTGATCCATCTTTCCCATGGTGAAGGGCTTCCCCTGGGCTCTGCTGTGGAAGGACACCAGCTGGATCTAAGCAAAACCATGGTCCAGGTGCTGGGCACTGCTGCAGCCCATGCCCGTACCCTCATTATTTCACTTGCATGAACTATGTGACTTCAGAGTCATGTGGTGGCATCTGGGCAGAGGACTTTATGGTTGCTGGTGGCACCAAAACATAAGGATGGTTTCCTCTGTGACTCCAGTGCCCTGTGTAAGCCAGACAGAGGGGGTGGCAGTGATTTACCAGGAAAATATGCCTGCTCCAGTTGTCCGTGATGCTAAAGCAGATGCAAACCCCCGTGATTTCTGCAAGTGCCTCAGGACTCCCCGAGGTGTAAACGAGATGAGCATCCTGGCTGGGGTGGCAAAGAGCGAGCAGCACAGAGCAGGGTTCGG
This sequence comes from Pedionomus torquatus, assembly GCA_013398155.1. Classification (NCBI taxonomy): domain Eukaryota; kingdom Metazoa; phylum Chordata; class Aves; order Charadriiformes; family Pedionomidae; genus Pedionomus; species Pedionomus torquatus. The sequence continues at coordinate 21,814 of VZRU01000703.1, forward strand.
CTGTGTTGCCTCAGGTGGGACTATCGGCCCAATCCTGTTCTCGGACCAGCAACGCTCCACCACCAGCCCGGAGCAACAACTTCTTTTCCCTGGGTGTCAGAAGAAAGCAAGACCCAAGCTCTTTGTTAGGATTCAAGACCAGTTTGCTAATGCCCACAAGGTGATGGCTGAGGCAGTGGTGGAGAGAGAGCCCCCATCCCCGCTCTGCCCTTGTGTAGGGCTCTCCTGGGACAGTGGGCAGTGGGTCCCTGGACCGAAGGGGACTTGTCTGCTTTGGACCTCTGCCCCCCAGGAGTACTACCTGCCACCGCCTTAACTGAAACCCCTTGTGCAGACAAGCTCAAATTCCCAGAGGACTCCCACCTTCGCCTGTCTCCTCCAATCAGCTCCCCGAAACAAAAATCCTGACACAGCCACCACACAGGCCACCTTTGAATGAAGTTGCCATAGTTACTGGTGCCTCACAGCAGCAGGCTCAGCTCATTAAAATGATTTGAATGGCTACCCTATAATCAAGCTACTTGGGAGGGTAGGTCTGGTAGGGAGGAGAGCCCTGGGACATGATGGGCTCCAGCCCCTGTCGTGGAAGGACTGTCGGAGAGTGGCTCCAGAGCAGAGGCTCATGAGAGAGGTGTGGGAATAGTGCAGAGCTGGGGCAGCCTGGAGGAGTGGTAGTGGGTAGTGCGTGGTCCCCACACTGCACTGGTCCCTCTTGGGTCTCCTTCCCTGCAGTGAATGCCAGCATTTTCCTCCGTGGCACAGCTGAGGTTGCAGTCACATCTTCCCCCCACATCTCCATCAAGGATGGTTTCCCATCCCATGCTCCCAGGCAGCCCAGTAGCTGGCGCTGGGGATCAGGCTTCCCAGTGAAGAGCTAAATGAAACATGAGCCGGAGCCTTCCTCCTCTTTCAATCCATATTTTACAAATTATTATTTTACAAAAGAAGAACACCAAATATCTTTTTTTTTTTTTTTTTTTTTGTTCCCCCAAAAAATTATTTCAAAAAAATGGAATGATAATATTCCTCTTTTTTTTCTTTTTTTTTTTTTTTTTTTTTTTTTT